>VXBP01009023.1:69217-151912 GCA_013400115.1 Rhinopomastus cyanomelas | reverse complement strand
GACTGGACACAGATTTCTAACTCCTCCTGCTTATGACTCATGGTAGTAACAGAAACAGTCGGAGTTGCTGCTTTTTCCTTGTCAAGCTTTGAAAAGTCTTCACTGAATAGTATTGTAGAATTCTACACAGAGAGTGGACAGTTTTGAAAATAAGGGAGAGGCAAAGTATTTTGCTGTGGGTTTAGTACCAGAGATAACTATGTTCTACCAGACAGACCTGTACTTCTCCAATGTAGAAGAAATGGAAGTGGAAAAGTTCTTTTCCTCGTCGTTACTCAACTAGGTCAGTTCCCTTGCAACTGCTGAAAGGCAAATCTCAGTAGTGGTTTTGACATTTGGCCCAGAGCTGCAGACAGATAGACCTTAACTTGGGGCTGACTACAGGCAATTGAAGACCAGGATGTGGCTGATCCAGAGGTATTTTCCTCAAGATCCATGGTTAAATCTTTGTCCAGTGTGGCAGTAGATTCAACACTTGTCACTGGGGATCAGACATGTCTAAAATTGCCACGAGATGCCAAAAAGATTAGGCATAAATAAACATTAACTTGAAATCCTAGAGAGAGGAGGCAGGCAATACTGGGCCCTATTGAGCCCACAGTCAGGATTTCTCCTTCTGGATATTCACCCCATCACACTGTTCATAGAATCATTAGGGACTTAGAAGGGACCTTGAAAGATCATCTTTGTTTCCCTTCTGTGCTGAGGTGTCTGATCAGATTTCCCTCCATGGTCTTGTCTGCAGCCTCTTGATTTCTACTCATTAAGACTTTCTTGTTCCACTTGCTACCTTTCGCTTTGCTTCTCTTCTACCTCACCCCTACTTTGGTAGGTTTCATGCTCTCTCCAGCACTGCCCAGATATAAGGATTGACCCATATGCATTTTTGTGTGTCCTACATGAGCTCACATCTCAGTTCTCCTCTCCAAAAGAAAGGATTCTGCTCACCAGCTCCAAAGAAAGTGTTTTGGACTGCATTTGCTGTGAAAATTCATGTGATAATGGGTGCTGCAGGATGCTGTGGTCTCTTGACACCATAGTGCTCTCAGCTTCTGTTCCAAAGAGAAGTACTGGATAATCTCTCTGTGCCTGTCAGTAAAGTAACCTGCAGATAACTCACAGGGTTCAGGTTCCGCCAAGAGGACGTGCGTGTGGGACCTCTAATAGGACCTTCACACTCAGACCAATATGATCTCGCAAAAGCCCAAGAATGTCCGAAGACCAAAATGTCCGTTTATTAAACAAAGTCGCTAACTTATATAGACTTCACGTAACCTGCGCTCACGGGCAATGCTATTGGACAGACGGCACGCCTCCCTGTTCCTATTGGAACAAGCTAGCTGGCAGTACACCTGCAGACAGCAGGTAGTTCCAACCCTGCACCTTGTGCAGCCTCTAAAACCGTCCCCTGCTGGGTTTCCTGTTAAACAAAGTCCTCCAGCATAAGGACTGGATTGCTCACACACTTATGTTCCCTTACATGTGAGCATCACCCACTACAGTAGAGCATCACTGGAGGAGTAAACGGAGTCTTGCCTTGTCCTCAGATGACTTCTGCCTCCATGTGCTCCTTCACCATCTTCCTTTGATCAGCTCTGCTCAGCAGGACCAGGTTGCAGTGCTGTATTAAGGGGGAAAAAAGACATTTTTAGCCAAAGATACAAAAATTTAAAGTACAAATTTGCCCTCCTATCTGGCTAAGTCTGATTCTTCTAGGCTTCAGTAACCAGGAAAGACCTTTGTTAGAAGATGATTCTAAAGGAGGTAAGACACAACTGGAAGAGCAGAACCCCCATAATTTAGCAGGAAGCCTGCTCATGCTTCCATCCTTTGTCACAGGGACTTGGAGACTTCCATGTCATAGCGTGGGTCTATCTGTCTGTGCTGCAGACACAGGTTCCTATAAATAAAACTCTCCTCTCTGGCCATGAACATTCCAATAAATCTCCCTTGGATGGATGTCCTGACCAATATGGCAACAGTACATCTCTTGTAGGTGGGTGAAAGGAGAAGAACAAGGAAAGAAAGTGGATATTCCCACATCATAGCACCTGCTTGCTTGGGAAAAGAAAGCCTGTCCTCCCCCAACCCAGTCAGTCAGGTTTTGGATCCATTTTCCATCCAGCCATTGCATTGTCCCTGTCCCATTCAGCCACGCCACGTGCCCACCTGTGCTGCAGGTGAAGAGGGAAGTCTTAACCATCACTGAAAATCAGCTTCAGGCAAAGAAGACAGTTGAGTTCAAAGTCTTACACCCAATTCAGAAGACACTCTCTGGGCTCCAGTAGTCCCTGAGTTGTTCCCTCCTTTGCAGTGGAGGTGGGAGTCAGGATGCGTTAAGGAAAGAGCAGCTTTCCAGGGGTGTCTAGAACTCACTGTCCACTAGCTTTTGGTGCCTCCATCCCCAAACCCAGCTCTGCCTGTCCTGCAGGCTGAAAGATATCTGTAAAAAAAAAAAAAATCAAACAAAACAAAACCCCCAAAGATGTGACTGTACACAGCCACTTAGACCGTTATCATTTTGTTTTGTTCAGCCTAGGGAACATGTGGTGGGAGGCCAGAGGAGACACAGACACTTGCCTTTCCTTGGTGCCAGAGTGGCTGATGACAAACCTCAAGAAGTCCATGACTTAAAGAGAGCCAGAGTACAAGGCTGTGTGGGTGGAGGGGTCTCAGTGAGAGCCCCCCCAGAGACCTATGCTGAGACTTGGGCAGCTTAACACATGTGACCTGGAAGAGTCAGACCTGGAAGAGACCTGGAGGAGCTATTCACAGTGTTTTGACCAAGACAATCCTGTGCAACTTGGTCTAGGTGATCCTGCTGTGTCAGGGGGATTGGGCTAGATGATCTTTCAAGGTCCCTTCCAATCCCTAATGATTCTAATGATTCTATGATTCTTTTTGAAGAACAAATGAGTGTCTGGGATGCTCCAGTATGGAAAAGAGATACCTAATGTCTTAGCCACTACTGATCTGGGGAGGAGGAAAGGGCTAGTTGTTCATATCTCTCCCAGCACAATAATAGGCAATAATGACTTCTCCACCCAATGTCTAACTGGAGACTCAGTGCCACAGGATGCTACAGGTGCTGACAGTTCACAGGGGATCAGAAGGAGATTGAATAAATCACAGATGGATCTACTGATGTTTATGAAACAGATAAAACCTCTCTCTTAAGCAGGAAGCCCCAGTGCCACAGAGGAACGAAGAAACTTTGTGGAAAAGGGACGTGCAGCACTCAGAGTAGCCAGGGATTGAGGGATGGTCCATGCTACCGTCAGTGTTTTAAATTCATCATTACTGAGGGGTCAGTCTGCTGAAGCAAAGTATCTCTCAAGCTGGGCATGTCCCATCTCCCCATGGACTTTATAAGCAAAGATCGGGACCCTTCATAATCTGAAGTCCGAAGGAGTAACTACCAAATCCTTTTGGCTAGGACACATCCCTGGGTCCCTGTCACCTCTTTTGTCCTGCATCCGAACTGCTTTGCTTGATGAGACATAGCATGTGCTTGGTTGCTGAAGGAAGCAGGTTGCTTGCTTGCTTGAGGAGCACAGGTATGGCTCCTCATCACATTAGAAACACTGATCCAGCTCACACAGCACACAGGAACGCAGATTGCAGAGCACTCACAAAGGAAGCCCTGTGAGTGTAGGACATGTGAGAATACACCAAAGGTGCATCTGCAGTGCTAAAAGCTCCAACTGCAGTGCTTTTTACCCAATGGACAAAAGGCACTTTGGACACCAGCCTGGCATCTGAATCCTATCCCTGCAGGCATCCCCGGTAGAAAGCTGTCGCTGGGCAGTGTGCCCTTTGGCCAAAGCCAGTAGCTCCACCGGCTTCTGCAGGGCAGCAGCACATGATGCAAAAAATAAACACAGGGGTGTAAGCCAGTGCTGTCACAGAGCCCATCCTGCTCCACTACACTGGCTATCTGCCTGTTCACCAGGAAGAGTCCCCAGGAGATACCAGGGAAAGCACCAAGTTAGAGGGATGGCTGTTGTTTGGAGACATGCCACATGCATCCAGTTCCTTCTCCTAACCACCTTCAGCCTTGCACGGGCCAGACCCAGCTCCTGGGTTAATCAGCCTTAGACCTAAGGCACCTCATACAGAGCAGCCTGTGGGCCTCCAGGGGTAAGAGGTGATTTCAGACAAATTCACAGCATCTGGCCAACTGAATCACAGAATCACAGAACATTAGGGATTTGAAGCGACCTCGAAAGATCATCCAATCCACCACCCCTGCCACAGCAGGATCACTAAGACCAAGTCCAGTCAGGTTTTAAGCGTCTCCAGAGAAGGAGACTCGACAAACCCCCCGGGGCAGCCCCCTCCAGTGCCCCGTCACCCTGGAAGAGATCTTCCCTCCTATCACTGTGAGATTTCTACATTCATTTGCCAGGTTATTACAAATTCTCAGGCATTTCACCAAGAGCCCTCCCTGTCTATACCAAGTCCTAGCTACAAATTCTACCCATTGCCATTGGGATTTCAGAAGAGGCCAATCCCTTCCCCAACCAGTACATTGAGACCCTTCTAGAAACCAGCCTGTGTTTTATTGTAATAGAAGCATAGAATTGTTATGGGTTATGGGCCAGCTCGGCTCTTTTGGATGCTCACGAGGGTGATTGCCCTTCTCTGCAGAGCCTTTGCCAGCTCAGCACACAGTTCTTGCTACCTTTGGAGAGTGATTAAACCACAGTTGGACTACAAGCTCCTACAGCTCTGCCCAGGTAAATGAAACTAGAGTAGTGACTTAGAAGGATGCTGGAAAGTCCTTCAGGTACCTGGAAAGATGAGGCAGCTCACTTGCCCAGTTTTTTTTATTAATCTAAATTCCTTTGGCAACATGCAGTTCCTCCTTGCTCCAGTTCTCACCTCCATCCCACCTTGCCTGCTTCTGCAGGTTCTGGCAGACAAAATGGCTCTTCCATTCTAGTTTTGGTTGTTGGGAGGGTTTTTTGCAATCAGCACCCTGGCAGCAGCTATGTACGAGATGGGTTTGGGCTATGGGGTGAAGTCTGTCTAAAGCAGAAGTGAAGAGATGGAAATACCACAAGTTGTCAGTGCCCATGGGTGCTGTCTCCTGAACCAGTACTTCCTGCCCAGAGCTGTAACTGTGTGGGGTGGGGGAATCCAGGGTGCTCCCCAGGTGAGTCACCCTCTCTGCTAGAAGGAATTTGCTAATCTTTCATTCCTGGAAACACACTATACTTAATAAATTCAGTCTTTGCAATCTACTGCACTCTATGTATTAAGTCTCAGGAAATTCTGGTTTTCTTCCTTGTTCCAGCTGAGCTCAGCCCCATGGTGAACTGACAGGTAAGTTGGGGCTTTCCAGACCTGGATATTGAAGCCTGCCACATATACCCAGTGCTACTCAGTGACTGGATTTCCTGTGGGCTGGAGATCTCATAGGTGCCCTCCATGGGAGGGCTCTGGTGCTTTCTGCAAGCTGCCCACAGCCATGGTAGTTCCTTTCATTTTCCTTTTCTCAGTGACGGGAACTGTGCAGCTCCACCCTTGGCACCAGCAGACTGTTTGGTGAGGAGGCTTCAGCAATCTGCTCACAGCAGCAGCCTCGAGAAGAGCTGCAGCTGAGTAGAGTGACCAGGAACTGCAGCACAAGAACTGCAGGTAGGTACCTACCCCAGTGAGTGTAGTTAAGAGGAATCATGGGGCAAGGGCTGGCACTGATTTGGGATGGGGTGGCTGGCCAGGCTCTATCATGTAGAGTCCATGTGGGCATGGGAGTAGCCTGGGCAGAGTGCCAGGCACCAATGCCCGATGCATTCCCAGAAGCAGCTGCATTTCAGCAGCAGACAAAGGGACATGGTTCTGCTATGTGTTTTTTCTGGTGCTCAGTGAGTTTTGGATGTGTCCCCTGCTTCTCCCCACCCTACATTGTTGCTGGGGATGAGAGCTGCTGCTGACTCCAGCCTCTCTGACATAGATGCCACAGGAATCGTGGAAGCCAAGCCATTCCAGGGCTCTGCTCATCCCCCAGGCTCGAGGAAGGCGAGCACGGTATGCCCTGTACCTGCTTCTGGCTCTGTGCGCCACTGGACTGTACCTTGCTGGACAGCCTCCCATGCCTACCGCCCGCAGTCTCACCTTCCACTTCATGATTCTGCAGACTGGGACACTGCTCAAGGGCATCTGCTACTTGGCAGAGGAGATCTTCCACCTCCAGTCCAGGTGGGCTAGTATGGCAGTGGCTGTCACCTGGGACCGCCCTGGGGACAAGAGCATAGCAACATCTGGGTGTGATGGGGGGAGATCTGCTCTTTGTTCCTGCTCCCACACCTCCCAGAATGCTCCTTGGATCCATGCTGCTCTAGAAGGTCAACAGCACTGGCAAGGAAGTGGGAGCATTCCTTGGCCAGTTTCCCATGGGCTGCAAATGGCCATCAGCCTGTTTCTGTCTCCATCTCTCACCCAGGCACCAAGGCAGCTTCTGGAAGGCCCTGAATGCCTGCTTCCCTCTGCGCTGGCTTGGGTCCACACTGCTCATCTGTGGCTCAGCCTACATGGCTCTTCTTGATGGAGATGGGCAGCCACTCAGCCTCCACCTTGGCCTGGCCAGCCTATGCCAGCTCCTCAACCTCGCTCTGGGGCTCCACGTAAGGCACCAACACCTCTGACCTGCCCACCCTCCTGGGAAGCCCTGAGCAGTTGTGAGGCCGTGTGCCATGGTTCTACATGGCCCCTACACATGCAGCACCACAGTGGGAGAAACACTCTCATTATCTTAGCCCTGAAGAGCTAATCTCCTCTGCCCCACGCTGCAATGCATGTTGGCAGGAGGGATAGGCTGCCTTTTAATGAGCACAGCAGCCCTAAGGTGCTGGCAGCAGCCCTGCTGGAGCAAGACCCCTGCTGACACAAGAAACTGGGAAGTTTACATCTGTCAGTCAAGCTGGTGGTTGAGGGGAAAGGATAGCTTACATGGTCTCCAAAGGATTAATGATCAGGTATGCTCCAGGTACTCCTGCAGCACTGGCTCTGCTTTACCCCAGCAGAGGTGAGAGGGGTTGAACAGGCTACAGGTGCTTCGGGAAGTGCAGCCATTAGGTGCCTGTGGAGACTAAACAGCTACTTCCACCTAAATGAACACAGGGAACTGGCCAGGGACCACTGATAGCCCTAGAAATCCCACTATGATGTTCAAGGATGAGTCCTCTCAGATACTGGGCAGATACACAAATGGCACTGGGACATGTGATCCCAAAGGAGGGTGCAGCCAGAATAGTGCCTGTCTTGCCTCAGTGTCAGCTTCCCCCTCTGTTCTATGCACTATCAAAGTTCTCAGCCCCACTCCTTGAAATAGGGATGGAAGCAAGCAGCAGGGTCACTCACTCTCTAGATCTCCACAGTCCTGTAGAGCACTGTGTGTTGCCAAAGAGCTTGGGTAGCTGCTTTCCTCAGTGCTGCTCTGTCTTCCCTCCACAGAAGCCCTCAGCAGTGGAAATGTCTGAGATGTCTGAGAGGTCCAAGAAGAATGTCGCTCATGGGCTCGCTTGGTCTTATTACATTGGATACCTAAAAATAGTCCTGCCACGTACGTAGCTGTTTCCCTGCATTATCATGCCTACCCAATAGCTCCCAATAACAGTGCTCCCACTTTTACAGTGTTAGCAGGGAAATGAGGAGCAAGGCAGAAAGCAGCTGGTCTCTTCCCTCAGGGGTGAAAAAGTCAATGGAGGAATTCAGCAAAACCAACCCCAGTGGGCTGGCATGCAGAGAGACCTGGAAGCTCCACATCTTGGTCCCTCTGAACTGTGACGTCTATGATGACCTGGAGAAAGCTGACAGCAATATCCAGTACCTGACAGACCTCTCTGAAACAACCCTGACCCGAGCTGGCACTAAGAGAAGGGTCTACAAACACAGCCTCTATGCAATCAGGGATGAAGACAACAAGGTATGCTGAATGCAGCACTGGAAAAAGCAGGGAAGACCTAACAGTCTTCCTGGCCTCAAAGCCCAGCCCAGAAGCATCCATGTAGGCAGGACAGTGTCCATTCTCCTATTGGTTACTCCCATATTTCAGCAAGCTCCCATGAGAAGGAGAGTTGCTGTTCGTTCCAGCTATTTGCAACCCTTCATCCTGGCTGCCCCCTCAGTCTCACTTAACCCCTCCTGGAGCTGATTTAAGTGCAGAAAACTGAGCAGAAAAAGCAGTTGTGAGGTACAGAGCATCACTTCCCATGTGATGAATTAGTATTTCCTTTTGTTGTGAAGACGTGCCCAAAAATGTCTGCATGAGTCATTACTCCCATTCCCTCTTCTCTGGGCTGACAAGGCCTAAATCCCTTCACCTCACATTGCATCCACCTTTTTCCACATCGTCAGGCAGGTGGGCCTCTACTGCTGTACCCTGGAGAAGGGAACATACTAGTCCTGCTGACCTGAGTGTCAATGGATGTGCCAGCAGAGCTATCCTCCTCACCTGGGGCCTTCTCTTTTGCCTTTTGGTGATGGCTGAATGCTGAAGTCCTATCTCAGGGTCTCTAGAACCTCTTTCCTGGCCCTACTCTTGGGGAAGTGCAGTTAGCATCAGGTTTTCCTGCTGCAACGCACGTACCGGCGACGCCTTTCACCTGCCAGTCTCCTGCTGAGTCACTTGGCAGCATGTGAGCTCCAGCAGCTCTGCAGCCTGGGCCTGTCCTGAGTTGCTGTGTTTCATAAGTCAAATCTGTCCATCCACTTGCTGCCCCATCACTGGGAAACTGTAGTGGTGGTGATGCCAGCTCCCGTCCTTGGCACCAGCTTTCGGTTGTTGTGACCAATACCAACCAAGGCTGGTAGCTCTTCCTGCTGCTCTGCATTGGCCCAAGGATCCCATCCCTCTTCCTATTAATACACTTTGTTAACTTCCCAGTAGTTTTTATCCAGTATAAGACTTACCCTGCTCGTCCTTGGGATTTTTATGGCATTAACAAATCTCTCCTCCTTTCTTTGATCAGACTCTTTAGAGCTGTGTGTTCATCCTGCCAATGTTTATCTTCTCTGTTTTCCTGTTCTTCATTGGGGTGCTCAGTCTAGCAGAAAAACCACCAAGAAGGTGCGGTCAGGGGTATCTTCATAGGGAATAAAACTCCATGGGGAAAATCACTCCCCAGGCTGTGGCTTGCTGGGGTGACAACAACAGTGGCAGCATCCCTGGGCTCCACAGGAGAGAGGCAGCTCCTTGAGCCCACCTGATGAATGGGGCACAGCTGTACCTGGCTTTATCCTGCTCAAGACAGGGTAGGGGGATACTGGGGCTAGAACTGGTTCCTGTCCCCATGGTCTAGCACATGTGCAAGCCAGACCAAGGGGCAGCCAAGGGGACTCCATGTCTCTGCCCAGCACCAGGGTCCCCCAGCAGCCCTTTGCTGCTTGGTCCTCCCGTCCCCATGTCTTTTTCTCCCATTCCTGCAGCTCTGGCACTGTGCACTGGAGTATGCCACCCCACTGCAATCCCTCTACGCCATGTCCCAGGATGAGTGTGCTGCCTTCAGTCGGGAAGACCGCCTGGAGCAGGCCAAGCTTTTCTACAGGACCTTGGAGGAGATCCTGAAAGGCTCCAAGGAGTGCTCGGGTACCTACCGGCTCATCGCCTATGATGGTGAGTGAGGAGACAGAAAGGATCAGAGTGGCCACCGTGGTGTCTATGTTTCCCTGCTCCTTCAGTGACCTAAGATCAGGGTGAATAAGGGAAACTCCTTCACTCTCTACAACTCTGAAACTCTTGAGGTTGGATTGAGTGGCTTTTCTTACAAGGAACAAGCAACAGGATGAGAGGAAACAGCCTCAAGTTGTGCCAGGGGAGGTTTATGTTCACCCTGAGGAGCAATTTTTTTCCTGCAAGACTGGTCTAGGCTGCTCAGGGCAGTGGTGAATGTCCACCCCTGGTGGGATTGAAAAGTCATGGAGATGTGGTATGAGGGACATGGTTTAGTGGTGACCTGGTAGTGCTGGGGGACTATTTGGCCTTGGTGATCCTGAAGGTCTTTTACAACTTAAAGCACTTTGTGATTCCATGGTTCTAAGTAGGCAGAATCCGTGTACCTGACGTTCCTTCTCTTATGGCCATGAGGAGTCCCTGCTGCAATGGAGGAAGAGACTGCTTCAGAAGGGCTGCTTGCTGTGGGTCTCAGAGGAGTGGGGAAGATGCTGGCAAAGCTAGTCCCTGCTGAAATCCCCAAAGGCACCCAAGGCAGCCAGTCTTCCAAGAATAATCCCTTGAAGATTAAGCAGGACAGTGGGCTTCCCAGGAAAGGAGCAGCTCCCTGATGCTTCTGGGAGAACTGGCTGAGGCTGTCACACCATCCCAGCAGTGGGACAAATATACAAGTGTGTGCTGGCTAAATGACATTCCTCCTGATGGGATAGAGGCTTTCCCTTCCTCTTATCTTCTCCACATTTCCCTTTTCCTCAACTCTGCCAGAGGGGTTTGAAAATAGCTCTCCCCAACAAGGGAAAGCAAGGTAGCTCCCATTACAACCAGCACTGATGAGAATCCACCATGTAGTGCCCGCGTATTACTCTCCTTCCCGCACTTTGCGTTTTAATTTCTGTGCTGAAAGGGGAAAGTAAGAACCATATTTTAACTCCTTAGGAAAATCTGCACATTTTGGGGCATCTCCCCAAGACTTTGCTCCCTGCCTGGGGCTGAGACAGTGAAGGTGGCTTTTGTCTTTCTTCTCTCCTAGAATCGGAGGAATCAGAGACCCACTTCTTGTCCAGAGAGATCCTCTGGCACCTCTGGCAGCAGCGCCACGAGGAATATGTTGTCCGTGAGGGGAACCACCTTCACACGTCATCCACCAGCTTCGACTCAACAGAGCTGAACCTCCAGATAAGTGGATCAGACCAGCCGCAGTCTCTGCGAAGCGATTGCTTCTGAAGCACCAGCACTGCACATCCCCAAGCTTCAGGCCCTCTGCACTGAGTCCCTTCCTCTTGCAGCAAAAGCTGCCCATGGCACCCCAACTTCCTGCAGGAACTGCCTACCCCAACCTCCTGTGCATCATGTTTACTGGAACCAGATGACTGGAACCACAGTCCTGTGACATGCTTCCCGTTATCTTTATTACATATATCTCATGTGTGGGCTGTTACTTGTTTTTCCTTCTTTGGTATGTGTCATATAAAGCATTTTCCTCTGGGGTAAGTTGTATTATCTCGAGCATGATGTGCACAAGTGCAGGTCTGCCAGGTTCCACTCCAGCCTGATGGACCCACTGTGAACTCACACACAAACATCCTCACCCATCTGGCACATGGAGATGGAAAAATAGGAGGTCAGGCCTGGGCAACTCTGACATTCAGCGCTAGAAACCTGCCTGCCCTTGCTTCCTCCAGTAATTTCATGCCAAGAGCAATCTGCAGTGCCTGCTGCTGCCCTTCATGCCTGTGTTCCTCCCAGTCACTCTGCAGGAGTGTTTCTCCAGCCCTAAAGGACATGCCCAACTCACTGGATCTCTGGAAAAGGGGCAGGATGCAGTCCTCGGACAAACTGCATGTAGGTTTTGGTGCAAGACATCACATGTCAGACTGCTCAGCCCTCTGTGTCTGAAGGTAAAGTATCCCAACAAGTCCCACAGGCCAGACTCAACCAGGCTGCTTGGACCCCACATGCACAAGTAAAAGTGAGGCAGAGGACACTGGGTGGACCTTCTCATAGTGGCTCTGACATCCATATGCTTCTCCAGGATCTTCTGGAGATGCCCAAGCTGAAAAGAGGACTGTTTCCAGGTCAGGTCCATGTGTGGACAGCTCTGAAGAGACTCATGGACAGAGTCTGCTGCTGGGGGACTGTCAAGGCCAGGGAAGTGGCTGAGAACTCATCACCATAGTGGGCTGCTGCCAGAAGCTTCCTAGACAGGAAGACAGCAAAATGCTGCTGGTACCCTACATGACCTGGGCCAGCCAGTTTCTCAAGCAACCAAGCACAAGTGATGCAGTACGGCCAGAGCTGTGTGCCATGGAGCAGGATGGTGCCCCAGGGGTCCAGAGTGACAAGGGTGCCATGTGGAAAGGTTCCAGGGATGCCTGTGAGCCCTGTGAGCATTTTCTGGCACTGACAAGCTGGTACCAGTCCCCTGGCCTCCAAGTTCCCTCTGTGCTAAGAACTTTTGCCCTCAGTGTGACCTTAAGCAAAGACAGATCAGCTGCAGCTTATTCCCCTCTCATCTAAAGCCAGTCATGAAACAGCTTCAGTTCCTTCCATCTCTCCTGTGTTTTTCTTCCCAGGATAAAACTGCTCTTACTAAACAGCCATCTCTCAGTAGAGGACCCAGGGAGAGGATCAGGGCTTTATCCATGATCAGCATGGGACAACACAGTGGGAGATGCCTCTGCCCAGCTTCAGCCCAGCAAGCTTTCAGAGATTTGGCTGCACATCAGTCCTGCTGGGACTGGGAATTGGAACCCGTTTCAGGATTCAGTAAAATCTTTAATCTGCAGCCTAATCTCTCAGCGCTGCATCTGTGCAAGGGACAGAAACAGCAGATGAAAGGGTAGTTCACAGAGGGTTTGTGAAAGCAAAGGCCACTGCAAGAGCCAGTGACTCTCACCTTCCTCTCAGAGATCTTGCCATTGTCTCCAGGATGTGCTGAGGGCCTGGTACTACACCGGACAAAGATGGAGCAAGACGAGCTACTCCGTTCCCATATGAGTGCTTCTTACCTTCAGTCCAGTTGAGCTGAAGATGGCATCTTCTGAGGTAGTGGAAGGTGCTGCAGGGTGTCAGCCTGTCCCATTGCTGGCATGCATCAGCCTCACATCCTCATCGTCACTGTGCCCACCACCATAAGGAGACAAAAACCATGATGTCCCTGGTTATCACAGAGTTCTTTGGCTCAGCCTTGCTCCAGCAATGCCTTGTGCTGGGAGGCAGAGCGGTGGGGAAGATGTATGGCAAGAAGAACTGAGTTCCACAGCAGTGGGTTTGCTGGGTCATAGAACTCAAAAAGCTACAGAGCAAGCCAGTCAGCCATCAGTCCCCGCAACCACCAGGTGGTCTTGCAGGCCCAAGGTCCACAACCATCCTGGCTCCATACTGCAAAGAGACCAACTAGGGCCTGGAAGCCATTTGCATCCTGGGCTCTGTAGGCAGCAGTGTGGGTAGCAGGTCAAGGAAAGGGATTCTGCCTGTCTACTCCACTCTCATGAGATGCCCCCTGCAGTGCTAACTCCAGCTCTGGGGTCTTCAGCATAACAGAAACATGGACCTGTTGAACTGGGCCAGAGGAGGCATCAGAAATGATGCCAGGGTGGAACCCCTCTGCTGTGAGGCCAGGCTGAGAGCTGGGGTTTTTCAGTCTGTAGAAGAGAAGGCTCCAGGAAGACCAAGGGGGCTGATAAGAAAGTTTGTGACAGACTTTACAGCAGGGGCTGTTGATACAGTAGCAGGCATGATGGGTTTAAACTCAAAGTGAGGAGATTCAGACTAGACAGAAGGAATAAATTTTTTACTCTTGGTGTGGTAAGACCCTGGCCCAGGTTGCCCAGAGAGGTGGAATGAGCCCCATCCCTGGAAACATTCCAGGTCAGGCTGGATGGGGCTCTGAGCAACTTGCTCTGGTTGAAGATGTCCCTGGTCACTGTAGGACAGTTGTACTTAATAAGCTTTAAAGTTCCCTCTTAACACAAACTGGTCTGTGATTCGTTTTCTTATATGAATGTTTAACTTCAGAGCGTCTGATATGTGAGGTGTCTCAAAGATCCATGGTACAGCAGGTGCTTGGGCTGTTACCATGAACTCAGAAGCACTGATATTCTATTCTCCTGCAGGAGATGCAGGAGTATCTTTACTCCTGTTCTTGTATATCTTCTCCTTTACTTCAAATGAAGAACCTTCAGAGCAGTCTAGTCTGTGATTTGCACGTACAGCAAAGGTCTGAGTCAGACAGGTGGAGAGAATGGACACAGAGTGCTCCTCAATTCTTGCCTTTTGGTTGGGGAATGGTGGATTTCAAAATTCCTTTTCAGGTGGTTGCGTTCCCCTTACTGCCTAAATCTCCCTGGACTCACTGTACTGGGCTACACGGGCTGATATTTAAAGAAGGCGATAGAGCTAGAAACTGCCTTGGCCTCACTAGGTTTAGAATGTGACATAGTTTTGGCTCGCCATTTATACCCCACATGGCCATGGTGGATGGCAGAAATGCTGGGAACTCCTCACAGGAAGAGACAGAGTGAAATTACTATACTTAAAAAATAGTATGCAGTGGCCTGAATAGACCTGCTGGTATTGACAAAACAGATCCCAGAGAAAATCCTAAAACCACAATCCCAGAAGAGAGGGAGCTCCAGCTTATCTTATCAACATACTGAGCCTAATGCTGTGAGATAATGGATGCCATGTGATATAGAAAAGTAACTATTTCTGAAGCTTGACAATAGCTAAAAAGATGGATCAGGATCTACTTTGTTCAGGTAATCACTGAAGAGCAGCTTGGGCTAGTTGGTAACCATGCAGCTAAGAAACACTCTGTGTACAAAGATGCTTCACAGTCAGCGTACGTGGTGGTAGTCACCTCATAAGTGAGTTCTGGGCAATCCAGGGTGTGTAGCAGCAAGAGAGAGTTGTGTGCTTCCCTGGGGCTTGGCGGTGGGCACATCTTGGAGGAGGAAGCAGTAGAGGTGAGTGGAGATGACTGTTCAACAGGGCTGTGCTGCCCTCAAGTGTTGCTTTTCAGCAATATCCCAGTCACCCTGGACTGAGTTGCACGCTGGGCTAAGTTTGAGGTTGTGCTCCAGAAACGGACCCTACCAATCAAATTGTTTTAATTTTGCCTTTCATGAAGCAAAAATCTTTCTTGAAAAAAAGGGGTCTTTCGTGGTGAATGAGGAAAATGGCAGGTTTGCTAAGCTCACACTTATCTGAGGTTAAACTTTGACCAGCAAAGCAAGGAAAGGAGCAGCTCAGTGGTGGCTGGAACTCTCACATCTCTTGGACTTAAACGTGGCTGTTAAGAAAATGCTGCTGCTTTGTGCTGCAACTTTCCAGTCCCTGCTACTTGTACCTGACAACAGCCACAGGGCCAGTGACCAGAGCCTTCAATGTAATGTTCCACCAGGCCCACATCAGTACCCCAAAGCAAAGGCTTGCCATGAGTGGGAGATGCAACACTGGTTCAGCTTAGTATTTTGGTACAGATCATAGAATCACATAAGCTTGGGTTGGAAGGGAACTTAAATGCCATCCAATGCCAAGCCCTCTATCATGGGCAGGGCCACCTCTAACGAGACAAGGTTGCTTAAAGCCCCATCCAGCCTGGCCTTCAACACTTTCAGTGATGGAGCAACACAGCTTCCCTGGGCAACACATCCTGAGCATCAAACATTCACTCCTAATATTTAACCTACATCTGCCCTCCTTCAGCTTAAACTGTAACCCTTCACCCTATCACCACACATCTTGATCAAGAATTCCATCCTATCACCATACATCTTGATCAAGAGTTCCTCTCCATCTTTCCTTATCAGCCCTTTTTAACTCAAAAAATAAGGTCTCCTCAGCACATTCTCTTCTGCAGGCTGAACAACCCAAGGCCTCTCAGCCTGGCCTCACATCAGAGGCAAATGCTGTGCAGTTCCACATACACCACAACCACCACGAGTTAGTACAGCCCTACAGATTATTTTAGGTTACAAAGCTCGGCCTTCAACAATAGGAAATGCAACATAAACGCAAGGAAACACTCGTTCACTGTGAGTGACACAGACGCCTGTTCCTTCCGCCCACAGCCGCAGCAGCTCCCCACCACGGCGGCGCACAAGGCCGGCGCCCACAGGCCAACCCCGGTTCAAGATGGTGGCGAACGAGAGGCGATGGGACGGGCGGGGTGGTAGGGAGTATCACGTGGTTTCCTGCGGACCAATCAGCGGCGGGGACGCTGGCGCTAAGATGGCGGACGATAAGGTGAGTGGGGGGAGCNGGAGGGGTGGGTGCCGCGGGTGCCGCCTGTCAGTTCCGTGTGTCCCGCAGGACCCGCTGCCCAAGCTGAAGGATCTTGCCTTCCTGAAGGAGCAGCTAGAGACGCTGCAGCGCCGGGTGGAGGACGAGGTGCACGCTGGAGTGGGGCAGGTGAGGGGGAACCTGCGGGGCGTATGGGGAAGCTGCGGCTGGAGACGGGCCAGCGCCTGTGTAGCCGGGGGCTAGGAGGCCACTAGCATCCTGACTTGTGGCAGCACCGATGTGGCCAGCAGGACTGGGACAGGGATCGTCCCCCCGCACTGCACACCTCGAATCCTGGGTTCAGGTTTGGGTCCCTCTTCCCCAGAAGGACATTGAGAGGCCTCATTGTGTCCAAAGAAGGGCAGTGAAGCTGAGGAAGGGTCTGGAGCACAAGTGCTCTGAGGAGTGACTGATGGAACTGGAGAAAAGGAGGCTCGGGGAGACTTTCTTGCTCTCAACAGGAGTTTGGAGTGAGGTTAGAGTTGGGCTCTTCTCACAAGGAGTGAGCAACAGGATGCAAGGAAATGACCTCAAGTTGTGCCAGGGGAGGTTTAGGTTGGCCTTGAGGAGCAATTTATTCCACACAAGGGTTGTCAAAGCCTGGCCCACATCACGAAGGGCAGTGGTAGAATCCCAATCCCTGTGGGTGTTGAAAAGCCATGGAGATGTGGTGCCAAGGGACATGGTTTAATGGTGACCTGGCAGTGGTGAGAGAACTGTTGTATTTGATGATCCTATCTTAAAGGTCTCTTCCAACCAAATAATTCTGGATTCCGTGAAAATTAAATTCTTGGGGCACATCCCCACTCTGCACAAGCCCAGTAGCCTCACTCTTTGCTTTTCTTCTCAGGATGGCTCTCTGCTGGCCTCACCCTTTCTCAAAGGTTTCGTGGCAGGCTACGTGATAGCCAAACTTCGCTTCTCATCTGTCCTGGGATTTGTGGCTGGGACCTGCACAGGGATCTATGCTGCTCAGAACTACGCCGTCCCCAATGTTGAAAAGACAATCCGGGACTATATTGATTCACTGAAAAAAGGTCGGGACTAGCAAGGAACCTTTTGGCCACAGTGACTGTAGGAATTGTGCTTCTTTGTTGGCAGACACAGAAGGTTCCTAGGGCTTTCAGATCCATGGGAAAGGGCTTTACACCACATCACTGCAAGACATCAGTGAGTCTGGTTATGGGGTATTAGAGCATCGCACCAGTGGTGATCAGTCCAAACTCACAGTTACCTTGGAAGCACCGGTGGCAGACGGCTTGCCACCTGCCTTTTCCCTTCACCTCTCTTCCCATGCCCCTGTGGACTGAATGGCTACCTGGAACACTGCATCATGCTCACCACCCATATGCCCTTCCACTGAGCACATGCTTCAGCCTAGGAACGTGCTTTGTGTGGCTTCCTGGGGAGGCCTGTAGTCCTCTTCCTAATGAAAAACAAAACTGTTCTCTTCTATTGCATCAGAAATGTAGCAGGTAACATCCTGTTTTAATCAGGCTCATTAAATTCCTGGTATTTGGTCCCTTCTTGAATGTTCTAGGGTGCGAGTCTGGCCAGGCTCTCTCTTCTGACAGCAGCGCACCCTCACTGGCTGCCGCCTGAACATGGTGATGTTTGGTAATGCTGCTGGCTCTGCAAACCGGCTGCTCCGGAAAGGGCTGTGGGGACTGATGCTGCTCCTTTCTGTAGCCATATATGGCTCCCATGCTCCTCTCCTGACCCAGTGCAAGGTGGACGGGATGATCCCATTCAGATCTACATCCGTTGTGGTTCTTGTCGAGCTGACAAAGTTGGTGTTCTCCCTCATGTTCCTGCTGACTTGGGACCGGGAGCTGCTGAGAATCGCTGTGTCCTGGCACCACGTTGCTCCCTTCGCCCTCTCTGCCCTGCTCTATGCTGCCAACAACAACCTGGTGGTTCACATGCAGCTCTTCATGGATCCCAGTACCTACCAGGTCTTGAGTAACTTAAAGATCATCAGCACTGCACTCCTCTACAGCCTTTTTCTGCGCCAAAGACTAAGCATGCGCCAGTGGCTGGCTCTGCTGCTGCTGCTGGCTGCTGGGGTGAGCTACAGCTGTGGTGGCCTGCAGGACCCTGGCAGCCCCTCCAAGATGCAGTTGCACATCACACTGGTGGGTTTGTTGCTGGTCTCGGTATATTGCCTGATCTCAGGCTTGTCTGCTGTCTACACAGAAGCCATCCTCAAAACTCAGGCACTGCCTCTAAGCCTTCAGAACTTCTTCCTCTACTTCTTTGGGGTCCTGCTCAACTTGATCGGCTACTTCTGGAGCAGTACAGAGGGTGGTTTCTTGGAGGGCTTTTCCTTCTGGGTGCTGGTCATAGTGATCAGCCAGGCATTGAATGGTTTGATCATGTCTGTGATCATGAAGCACAGCAGTAATATAACCAGGCTCTTCGTGATCTCCTGCTCCATCCTCGTGAATGCCCTTCTGTCCGTCACTCTCTTCAATCTTCAACTCACCCTCCTCTTCTTCATTGCTGTCTTCTGCATCGGCTTTGCTGTTCACTTGTACTATGGGGTCACGTAGCCGCTGCCTTCCTGCCGCATGTGTGCCAGGGCAGCCATTAGTCCTTCCTCAGGGGTATTCTGCTTCTCCTGTTGTCTCTCGTGCCTGTGGATGCTCCTACAGTGGCTGCTGTGGGCTCAGTTACGTGCAGGCAATGCCACTGCACCACTGCTGCCTGTCCAGGATGGCTCTGACAATATGAGCACCTGTGGATGGTTCTCCCAGCCAAGTTTTCCTGGAGAGCCTTGTGCTGCAGCAGCGGACATCTCCCACTTCTGCATGTTTCCAGTCCCTTGCTGAAAGGCTGCTGCTGTCCTTGGGCCCTATTTCCTTTTCTAGGGCCCTGCACAGAGCAGAGAGGGAATGGGAATCCCTAAAACAGCGGGACGGCACCCACGTTTGTATCAATGTTGCAGCCAGTTTGTTCCTGGTAGGCAGAAGTTGCAGCTGGCTCTGGCTGGTATTATTAAAGCTGTGGCTCAGCAGTATGTGTCCATCTGTCCTCCCTGCAGGGCGGCCTCTGTTTCTCTTGGCAGAGAGCAGAGGATTGGGGGCATGTCAGAGTCTGATGACACTCATGAGTGCAGAGACACTTGTTTTATTCCACATGCAGCAGCCAAGGGTTCACCAGCCTTCCCGTTCAGAGCTACCCAGCAGCAGAGTGGGGTTTCCCTCAGAGTAGGAACAGCTCTCCACCACCACAGTGGGCAGAATGAGACAGGGTCGTGTTGGCTCAGTGTGGCAGTCTCATCTGAGCCCAGCCATCTGTGGTCCTGCAGCTGCTGTGCAACAAGCTCCCCTGTGTCCTGCAGCAGCACCTGCCAGTGCTCCAGAGCCTTCCTCTGCTAGGTAGTGCTGGTCCCAGGACACCTGTGAGGATGGCCAGGGATGCCTGGCACAGCCCAGGGGATGCATCCCCAGCCTTCCTTGTGCACCTGTAACAACTGCTGCATGCAGACCTAGAGCTAAGCCTCTAGATCCCACTTGGCTGCTTCCCTCTGCAATTCCTCCAGGCTCAGTCCTAGCGTTGCCAAGTCGTGCTGCCAGGAAGCAGTGTCCCGCTGAGGGGGACACTGCCCAACCACAGGGCATTGGGTACCTACAGGCCCAGGGGTGCCACATCCATCACTTGCAGGGCCCGGCCATCAGGATGGAGCAAGTCCCAAGCTTTGTCCTGAGCGCAGACCTGGAACAGGGCTGCATTGTGCAAGGGGATAGAAGGGTGGGGCCACAGGCATCCCACACCCAGCAGGCACCTAGGTAAGGGGTCACTGTCAGATTTTCCAACCCAGGACCAGGGGAAGGCTGAGCCCTGATAACACCAAAGCCCTATATGAACTTTGGCAGGTCCCTGGCAGCATCCCAGAGCCAAAGGGCAGGGCCCAGCCTGGTGACAGGAGCTAGCATTGCTTCTGTGCCAACCAATGACACATGAGGGATCTTGAGGCCACAGGGAGCAGTGACTGGCAGGAAAATCCCAGCCACAAGGTGGCCAGGAAGGTGTTAGAGGGCTCTCCTGTTTTCACCTTGCTGATGGAACCTGGGAAGTCCCATTAAGAGGTGAGAAAACCTGGGATCCCAAGATCTCCACCCTCTGGTCACCCTCCAGGATAGCAAACTGGATGGCAGCAGTGGGGTCTGGCCAGTGGCAGAGGAAACAGGAAACCTACCCCAGGTGCCCTACCTGGACCAGGCTGACAGTTTGCTGTCTCTGTGCATCATCTCCGAAGGCCTCCAGTTCTTGGAAAATAGTGTTGATCATCTGGAGACAAGTGGGTCAGTCAGTTCTTGGTAACTCTGGCTGCATCTCACACCCGTACCAGGGCAGAGATCAGATGGATGAGCTGGGACCCCAGCACCACTATCATCTATCCCATGTGCCCTCACCTGCCAGACAATGCTCTGGAAGGGGAGCTGAGTCCCAGGCCCATGAGGGTCCCACAACAGTAGGGACACACTGTAGCCAAGGGGAACCAGGGCCAGCTGGGGCCTTGCCAACTCCAGGACTTTGTCCTGGTAGCAGAAATGTAGCCAGCAGAGCAGAGATAGCATAGCACAGCCAGCATGGCATGGCATGGCACAGCATGGTGTGGCACAGCACAGCAAGGCAGCATGTCCCAACACCCAAGATAAGACAGAGAAGGAGTGAACAACACCAGCAGAGCCACATGTAAGCCCAAGCCCTGGGTTCTCAACACTGCCTGAGACACCTGTGGAGCTGGCAGTGGTGCCCAGTGCCTCTAGGACCACAGATAGGTGCCTCAGCCATGACTCTTCTGACTGGGGACAGGAGGGGAGAAGAAGGACTTGGAGTCCACACTACCTGTCCTGCATTCAAGTGGAAGATGCCATCGACACTCAAGCGTCCATCCTGGCATGAGAGAAGGAACAGGAATAATGTTCAGCTTTCCCCCATTCCAGTGCAGCGTAAAGAAGGAACTAGGCACACTGGGATGGAGATGGCAGAGGTAGGAGGACACTCTCTCCCTTCCCCTGTTCTCTGGTAACCTCCAGGACCAACAATAGAGGGCCCACGGGGGTGTAGGGCAGTATCAGCTCAAGACCTTAGAACTCATGAGGGTTGCCAGCGTGACAGGTGATGGGTCAGACCCCTCCTTCATGCTCTTGCTGCCCGTAGCGCTGCCACCCTCACCTGGGCCTCCTTCCCATCGAAGAAGAGCTGCAGGGTGTCTTCACTGGTGGCACCCCAGCTTTCCCCTGGCCCTGAAAACACAATGTGGGGTGGTGCAAGAGTGGGGGGTCCATACCCCCCTTCCCCTCCAGAGCTTCATATTGTTCCAGGTCCCAGGATTTCACATGGTTCCCAAGTCCTCCTACTATGACCATGGTACCACCAGAACTACCAGGGTGGGGAGGACACCCCCTCCCCACCAGTGTAACCAGTGGTCCTAGTGCCACCCCAGCTCTTGTTCCCTGGCATGGGGAAAGCTGGGCTGAAAGCACTGGGATGCAGCCATTGTCCTCAGTCTCAGCTCCACCTGCTGCGTGGTGCAGTCCCACAGCTGCTCGGACACAGACATTCTGCTTGGCCTGCCGGGACACCGGGCAGAGCAGGGGGTTGAGCCAGGTCTTGCCTTATGTGCCCAGCACTGATCAGGATGAGCCTTTGGTGAGTTAGGCAGTGCCTGGGTGTGCCACAGTGAAGGCACAGAGGTCCCTCCAAAAGACACTGATGTCCCCTGCAGTGCCCCTCACCTTCCCAGCGTCTGTGGCCAGTTCAGCAGCAGCTCTTGAGTTGCCTTTCGGCCAGGGCAGGGGATGGTGTTACATGCGGGGGATCCTGTTCCCCTGCATTATTAATGAGTGTTGGGTACAGTCACGTAGGCAGAAGTGAGCCCAGCCTGGAGGCACTGCATTATGGAGCCCAAGCCCCAGTGGGACTGTGGGCACTAAGTGAGTGCCTGGACCAGCTCACACCACTGGTGTGCTCCTGACTCCGCAGGGGACATATTTGCAAGCCGGGATGGGAGATGAGGGACTTCAGATTATCATGAAGATTTTGTAGACACGAGAAGCTACCACAAACCCCAGAAACACATTTATTGGAGATCAGTCATACCAAGAAAGTACATGGCTGTTTCTTCTCTGCCACTCCTCATGATCCTCCCTTTGATCCTTCCCAAAAGTATTCCCCAGTAAGTTTTATATTCCCACAATCTCCCTCAGCATCCCGTTATCAATTTTCTCTTTCCTGTGAGAGATTTTCTAAATAACCCAGAATGAACCTGTCTGCTAGTTTTTTATCACATAAAAGACTAGTTGAACCTCTTCAAGGTCACACTAGTTTGTCCACTGGTGCCTTTAAAGCTCAGGTCTTGGTTGCACATGGGCCTTGGGAAGATGGCCACAAAGACAGGGTACACTCCTGGCACAGAGCACGGCAAGGGGCTTTGCTTGGTGGTTTCTCCAAAACTTGGATGGACAAAGTCACAGACACTGCAGGGGCAATGCTGAGAAACTCTCAACTTCGGACTCCTGAAAGAGCCTCTTGCAAGCATTTGGAGGTCCTGGGAGTGTTCCCATGGAGCCCATGGGTTCTCAGCCCCTGTGTGTTGTGGGAATGGTTGCATGTCCCCTCCATAGTCTGCGGCAGGGCTGGAGGACCCCAGGTCTGGATCTGACCAGACAGAAAGTCCCAGCCGCACCAAGCAGGATGAGGACAATACAGAGAGGGACAATCACTGCAGCACTGTTACACTGCAGCACTGAGACAGGCACATCCTTCACCAACCTGCCCTGGTAGCCAGGTGGAGAATGACAAGTATAGTTCTGGGGCCAGCCCTGCCCAAGATGCCCTCTGCCTGCCAGTGCCTGGAGCCCCCCAGCCCCAGAACACGAGCAGTCATAGGGGTTGTTAGCTGCAGCCACATCCTGCAGGTGCTCCAGGAGCTTCATATCATCCCATGGCAGCTCTGTGATCAAGTTGTTGTCTAGGTCGAGGGTCTCCAACATGGGGCAATTCCTGATGCAGGGGACAGCCTGCAGCATATTTTTACTCAGGAAGAGCTTCTTCAGGGAGCTGAAGGAGATGTCTACACCATGGAGGTGGTTGAAGGTCAGGTCCAGCACTTCTAGACTGGAAGGCAGAGGTGTGAGGATTTCACTCAAGCCGGTGTCAGACAAGTTAAAAATTCGGAGGGATGCTGGCCATTGACAGGAAGTGAACAGGTCTGCTGTGAGCTTGTTCTGACTTAGGTCTAGATGCTGGAGGTCATGCAGCAGCTGCATGCCTTTGCACACAGTGTGGTAGGATGTCAGATTGTTGTGCTGCAGACTCAGTATCTGGAGCTGAGGGAAAGCCCCCTTGCAGAAGGCGGACATCAAGCTCTCATCCCCCAGGGTGTTGTGTGCCACGTCCAGGTAGCGCAGAGCTCTGAACACCTGTCCAATACCACAGGGCAGGCTGGTAACATGGGAGCTGGTGACAGACAGCTCCTGTAGGTTCTCCAGCCAGCTGCTCAGACTAGAGAAGTCCTGCTCGCGGTCTGTGAGCGGGGCAGTTGTCACGTTGTGGAAGTGCAGGGACAATATGGGTAAGTTCCAGACAGCTGTTTCACCCCAGTTGCCTCTCCCTTCAAAAATGCAGCTGTCAAAGACCAGCTCCTTCACCTGGGTGTAGGAGAAGAATCTCAGGACTCGGGCAATGAGTACCTCAGGCACCAGGAGGTCACGGAAAATTATTTTCCTGATTATAAGGGACTGCAGCATTTCAATGGCAGAGGGGTCAAGGTTGGTGATAGGAAAGTTTGTGTATTTCTCCAGCTCTCCCCCCCAAAACTCCACAACAGTGGCTGCAAGGCACTGGATGATGCTGCTTGCACTTTTCTGGGACAGCTGGTAGCACACACAGTGCTCTTCAGTGCGATTGAGGAAACATCGGCATTCTGCCTCCAACAGCCCCAGCCCCAGGAAGAAAAGAAGAGGCACATTCATGGTGAACCACCTAGAAACAAGAAGACCAATGCTGAAAGGCAATGCTCCTGTTGCAACTGAGGGGACCATTCTCATTCAACCAAGCAGAGAACTGGCTTGGTCAGATTTGGCCCCAGTCAACCACCAGGATGAGGTCTCAGTGCTGCCTTCATCCCTCCTGCCCAACCATCCTTCATTTGGGTGCAGCTCACCATGACAGCACCCTCTTGTCTGCTCAGCCATGACTCAGGGCAAAGCTCAAATGGCCAGTGCAACACCCAAGAGCTGCACCTGTGCCACTGTGCCTTGGCAGCAAGTTGGTGGCACTGGTCTCACCCCACCCCAAAGCTGGGTTTTGGCAGGGCAGGGTGGCTCCTCCTGAGGCAGCAGCCACTGAGCTCTGTGCTCTCCTGCCTGGGCTACAGTGCCACTCTTGAGCAACCTGCAAATCACAGAACCATGGAACAGATTTGTCTGAAACAGACCTTCAGAATCATTGAGTCCAACCTTTTCCTAGCCCTATCCTCAGCACTAAACCCTGTTCCGCAACACAACATCTATCCTTCTCTTCAGCACCTCCAGGGACAGTGACTCAGCCTCCTCCTTGGGCAGGCTTTTTGTGCCTGACAACCCTTTCAGGAAAGAAATGCCTCCTGACACCCAACCTGAACATCCCTTGGCGCAGCTTAAGGCCATTTTCCCTCATCCTATCACTGGCCACTAGGGAGGACAGACCAGCTCCTGCCTCTCTACAACCTCCTTTCAAGTAGTTGTAGAGAGCAGTAATAATCTCTTCTCCAGGCTAAACAAACCCAGACCCTTCAGCCGGTCCTGATACAACACCTGTTCCAAATCCTTTACTAGCTTGGGAGCCACCTCTGTACCTTCTAGAGCACTTCAGTGTCCCTCTTGTAGTGAGGGGCCCAAAACTGGACCCCGCAGATCAGGAGGAACTAGAAATGTTGAGTGAAGTCAGATACACCAGTCTAACTACAGGACGGACAGCCACGTCTCTGTTTTTCAGTGTGACATGCTTTGTAATCTGGAGCACGAAATTGCAGCAGATTTGATATTTTACATTTTCTACTTTATATTTTGTATTTCATATTTTATATTTTCTCACCCAGCAATTTGTCTCATTACCAGCCACCGAAAGGACAGCAGGAAACAGTCCCTGCAGATCTGTGCTCATTCCTCTCAGCACAGAGCATTGCTTTGCTGTTCAGCTGATGGGGAAGTTGCACAAGCAGATTGTGAAAAAGCAGCAAGCAAAGTTTTAAGCCTCCTAAGAATGTGCTGACTCGGCTCTATCTGAGCACCCAGATGGGGCAGAGGCAAGAAATCTTTGGGGGTTTCCAGTGCAACCTCCTGTTTGGAGCAGGTCTATTGCTCGCACTAGCTCTGATCAGCCACAGCTTTCTCTGGCTGTGATTCCAAAACCTTCAAGAATGAAGCTCTCCCTACCTGTCTGCACCACTGCAGGGCTGCAGCACTCTGGGAGAAGCCTTGTTCAACTACTCACAAAGTTCCCTTCACTGAGCATGAAGCAGGTGTGGAGTTTTCCAGTGACTCACCAGTCAGCTCACACCAAAACATTTCTTTGCCCCATGGCTGCTTCCTCTAGCTTCTGCCAAATCCAAGGCTGAGGTGCCAAGAGCTCTGCAAGTGCCCAGATCTTTCCTGCCTTCTATTCTCCCCTGCCTCCAGCAGACCTCTGTACCTGCAAGTGTCTTCCAGCTGTCGTTGATGCTTCTGCAGCCTGTCCCACGTGCATTTAGATCCGCATGGTCTCAGGGCTGGCAAGCACTTGGTGCCAGGCTCCTGGTCACTGCCCTCACTCCCGCTACGTGACTTCCTGAGCAGGGCACAGAAGCAGTGTGTCACGCTGCAACATCCCAAGTCACTTCTGCTTCTCTTCTCTGCCACAAGGGAACCTTGAAGCCGCCTATGGCTGCAGGCTGGGAAAGGTTTTGGTCTAAGTGCTAACACACTTTTTTTTTCCTAAGAAGGACAGGGAAATTCCCATCCAGGCTGTGAGGAACAACTTCTTCCTTGCAAGGTTGGTCTAGGCTTGGCCCAGATTACCCAGGGTAGTGGTGGAGTCCCCATCCCTAGAGGGGCTGGAAGCCGTGGAGACGCGGCTCTGTGGGACAGTTGTTACCGGTGGCCTGGCAGTGCTGCGGGAATGGTTACACTTGACTGGTTTAAAGCCCCTCCCAACCCGATGCAGTCCCGCCCCAGCTCCCTCCTCTTCCTCCTCTTTCTCCACCCCCTGCCTCTCGTCATGTGGTCGCGGCGCCGGTACCGCCCCGGCGCGCTCGGGGTGGAGGAGCTGCGAGTCCGGCGGCGGGAGCGGGAGGCAGGTGCGGGTTTGTGGGATCCCCCGGGGGTGGTTGGGACATCCTTTCCCCCCTAGGGAAGCCATTTGCATGCTTTTATTTCAGTATTCTACCTCATTTCCTCTACCACCTTCTTAAGGGTTTTGCAGTGAGGAGCTGTTTGGCTCTCCCTCTTCCGAATTTGGTGGGATAGAGAAGCGTGGTGACTGTGACCGTGTGACCAAGGTAGTTAGTGGTGACGTTCTCTACCCCATCCCAGCTCTTAGGAAAGCCCGGCGACAGGAGCAGCTCATCAGCAAGAGGCTTCTGCGGGAGGACTCAGGGGATGGACAGGATGGAGCAGAGGTTACACCAGACCCTCTCTCGGAGGATGAGGTGAAGAGTATTATGTTCTCCATGGTGATGGGGGTCTGTGGGGTGTTTACCAACCTCCAGGCATGCAGAGAAGCCTGGGTGGAGGTGGATTTGGGAGTGTTTTATAAGGTACTGCCAGACATGGTGAGAAACAGCTTGATTGTCCATGATGTTTTCACCTTCAACATGGACAGGAAGAAACCTTAACCCTGGCCCTGCTTGAAATTTGCCCTTTTTTAAATTTTACAATAGGTCCTGGAGCTGCTCAGAGGCATGCAGAAGGGTTCAGAGGACAAGAAAAAGTCCCTCAGCTGCCTCCGCTGGGCTCTGCAGAACAAGAAGACTCAGCAGAAGTTTGTCAGGTCAGCCCAAGTTTTGCTTGACCAGAGTGGTTCAGTCGGTGAGTAGATGAGCCATAGGTAGGAAGGCAGGAGGTGACAGCACCCTTTGGGTTCCACCAGGCTGGATGGCAGCATTCGGACACTCATTGGACTCTTCACCAGCAGTCTTGCGGACATCCAGATGGAGGCAGGCCGCTGTCTCCATGAGCTGTCCCACTCCAGTGACCCTGCTGTGGCTGAGGCATGTCTGCCAGTGACCTCCTACCTCCTCACTTACCTCTCAGGACACAGTGTTGAGTTCATGGTAAGATCCATGCTTGTGTTTGCCGATGGTTGGGTGTTGACCTCTTTTGGCCAGCCTTAGCCTGAGGAGGCTCACATAAGAGTCCTGGTGAGAAGGGGCCCTCTGGAAGTCCAGCCTTCCTCTTGGACTATATCCAGTGCTTCTAAGATAATAGTGTAGAATTAGAGAGGTCTCGGTAATAAGTTGAATCCTGAATAGCTCCAAAGTAGAAGTTATCAGACTCCAACTGTGAGAAATAAGGACAAATTGATGCTGATATTTCTGGGCATGGAGATTCCAACAGTGCCTGTGTGTGTGTGTACCCCTCTGAAGACAGCTGCCCCGCTCAGGGAAGCATGTGCCCAAGACCTGTGGAGACCCAGAGACCTTGCTGGCTGGCCAGTGTCCTGCTGGGAAGTGCAGCAGAGGTGACCCACTCTTGATGTGTTTCAGGAGCTGTGTTTGTACACTCTGGGGAACCTGGTAGTAGAAAGTGAAGCAGTGAGGAAGCAGCTTCTGCCTCAGGGCATCATTCCAGTGCTGGCATCCTGCATCCAGGTGAGTGAAGTAGCTCAGCTATGATCATGAGCCTTGAGCAACCTGGTCTATGGGAGGTGTCCCTGCCCATGGCATGAGGGTTGGAACTAGATGATCTTTAAGGCCCCTTCCAACCCAGACCATTCTATGATTCTATACTCTTCTCATGCCTTGCCCCAGAACACCCTCAGACCCATCTGTGGCACCCTCAGGCCCTTCTCTTAAGCTCTTTTGCATGCTGGCTGACAGTGCTGAGTTATCAGCCGTGGCCATGGGCAGAGTCTGCTCTGCAGAGGGCCATTTCCTCACAGTTGAGGGTCTCTCATGGGCTGCCCTGCACTCCATTTTCTAGCCTCTGGTTTTGTGGCACAAAGAGGCACCACCCTCTAACCAGCACAGCAGCTGGTGCTAGGATCCTCCATCTCTGTCAGGAGAGATTAGCTTTGTTCTGTTTCATTTGCAGTCCCCACATGAGGCTGTGCTGGAAGGTCTGGGCTACGTTCTCTCACAGCTTCTCCAAGCCAAGGAAGCCCCCACAGAGATCATACCGTGAGTCCAGTCCTCTCGACCCTGCATCAGAATGGGCCCTGGGGCTTGGTGTGGCATTTGTGTGCCAGGGCTAGCAACACCATTCCCGTCCCAGTGATGTTAATAGTTCACAGCAGAATCCTACTGGAATGATGGAGGTTTTGTTGCAGATCAGGGCTTGGGGTTTGACTGTTTTCCCTCAGCCTCATCCAAGCAGACAGCTGTGGTATTTTGGTAAAGGACAGCACTGAGCGGGGTAGGCTCACAGGGAATTCTGGCTGTTCTTCCTGAGAAGCGAAAGATCTGCTTCACAGCCCCCAGTGCTGAAAGTGTTGCCTCAACCCACGTGTCCTGAGTGTCCCCAGGCCCTTCCAGTGCCAGGGGCTTGTGCTGGGCCTTAGTGGTGCCTCAGGCTCTAACCCTTACTGAATAGTTTTCCAGGTGTGGTTTTGGAGCCTGTGGCCCCAGTATGTGAGAGACCAGCTCCCTACACAGCGCCAAGGGCTTGCATCTTCTTGTCTATTGTCTGTCCTGCTTGTTGTCTGGCCTGTGCCCTGTTCACTCTGCTGTTTTTCCCCCAGTTTGGTTCTAGACTCTGTTCTTCCCCAGCACATGCTTCGACTGGTTTGCTCCGGACTCAAGGCTGGGGTGGGAGCAGCTGTGGAGTTTGCATGGTGTCTCCACTACATCATCTGTAGGTAAATGTGCTTTTCTCCTCATTTGGAGTTCCCTGTGAGCAGCCAGACAGGTGCAAAAGGTCAAGGTCCTGCACAAAGAGACTGGGAGTGCCTCACCTTGCCCCTGTCTCTTGGGAAAGCGATTTCCCTGCCGCCCTGGACATTACCACTCTTGTACCTAAGCAGACAGCTGCTCTTTATGGGATCATCGAGTTCCGTTGTTAACAGCTGATAAATTTGAGGAGGTTGTTTCTAGTCCGCTGAACCACCCACAACCACCTCCTCATGTCTGGAGTTGCTGACCACGTTCCTCTGCTCCCCGAATCCTCATACTTTAGAGCTTGGCCCGTTGTCACCTGGTAGGGCTGGCTGCTGACAACTGTATCTGCTTGCCTTGGTGAGGCTGCTCCAGTACTGTCACCTTCAGCAGCCCCAGCAGAAAGGAATGTGGGTGTGCTCACAGGATCTAGGCTGTTGTTTCCAATCCCACATAGATATTTCCAGTGGATCTGTTTTCCATGGGCTTTGAAAATACTTCCTAAGTTCAGAAACAATCTGCTACTGGGGAAGGGTCTAGAGCCCAAGTGCTCTGAGGAGCAGCTGAGGGAACTGGAGGAGTTTGGCCTAGAGATAAAGATGCTTGGGAGGATCTCCCTGAAGTTCAGGAGTGTGAGGCAAGGTGGGGGTTGTTCTTCCAAACTACAAGTGACAGGACAAGAGGAAACAGCCCTAAGTTGTGCCAGGAAAGGTTTAGGTTAGCCATGAGGAACAACTTCTTTCCTGAAAGCATTGTCCTGTCCTGAGCAATCTGTTCACATGTTTGATAATTCTTTCACTGAAGAAATTCTTCCTAACATCCAGCTTGCAGCCATTTCCTCTAGTCCTACCACCTGCAACCAGGGTGAAGAGGCTGTCCTCAACCTTGCCCCAACCTCCTTTCACATAGCTGTAGGGATTAATAAAGTCTCCCTTCAGTCTCCTTCTGTGCTAAACAACCCTAGTTCTCTCAACTGCTCCTCACAGGATTTCTGCTCCAGACCCTTGTTGCCCTTCTTTGAACATGCTCCCACACATCTATGTAGTGAGGGGTCCAGAACTGAACATAATGTTTGAGACACAGCCTCACCAGAGCTCGAGTACAGGGATACAACTATCTCCCTACTTCTGCTGGCTACTGAGTGTCCCTTCCCTTTCCAGCCAGACATCCAACACAGTCCTACTGTCACTGGGGGCCCTGCCTGCTCTCACCTCACTCTTGCTCGAGCTGGCTTCTGAAATCCCCCTGGATGCTTCTGAGGGCCTGGAGCTGGTAAGATATCAGCAGGAGAGTGCTGGCAGTCTCTGTGCTGTCAAGGGGATGTGATCTGGCTAAAGGGCTTTGCCTTTCTTACTGTTGCAGCTCGTGTGCCCTGTGCTGCGCTGTCTCAGCAACCTGCTTGCAGAGGAGACAGGCTGTGAAGCACAGATCCTGGATGAGCGCCTGCTTGTTGCTCTTTTCCTCATCCTGCAGTGTTTCCTCCAGCAGCACCCATTCATTGTGCCAGAGTGTCTCTGGCTGCTCAACAACCTCACAGGTGAGTGTCCCACCAGGCTGGCCAGTGCCAGAGCTGCTGTCTTGATCACTGGCAGACTCACAGCATCTCATCTGCAGAAACATCCATTTTACTCACATTCCTTTTCTCTCCCACTAAGCGGATGAGCCCTTCTTCTGCTCTGCTCTGCTCTCCCTGGACTTGCTCCCAGCCTTGCTGCAGCTCCTGTCCTGTTCCCAGACGGCCAGTGTGTTGGTAAGACCTGGCATCATGCACCAGCTCTGGAGGGGAACTGCTGTGCTTTGAGGAATATGAACTTTGTACACACAGTGCTCAAGTTGGCTTGGGGCAGTGACAAGAGCTTGGCAGAGGGTTTCATGTTGAAGACCCCAAAGCTCTGGAAGGTCACAGAGTCATGGAATGCTTTGGGTGGGAAGCGATCTTCCAATCTAGTTCAGCCCCACTGCAGTGAGCAGGGACATCTTTAAGTAGAGAAGGTTGCCCAGTGCAACCTGACCTGACACATCCTCAGGCTAGTGGGCACATGGCTTTGGGGAAGCACCTGGCAGGACCTCCAAGGAGGTTCCTTTGATGGTTTTGTCCCTGTCTAGGTGCTGACAGTTCTGTGCAATATAGCTGTGAAGGGCCCAGCCTACTGCCAGCAGCTGCACCAACAGCCAGTCCTGCCCCTGCTGCTGCCCACTCTGGTACTGTCTGACCCCAAAGTGGTGGGGCAGTGCCTGGAGCTGCTACACCTCCTCTTCCTGTATTGGCCAGAGGTAAGAGCAGGATTTTTGTTAGAAGAGAGCTGTAAACTCATTGAACCCAACCATTCCCCCAGCACTGCCAGGTCATCACTGAACCACATCCCTCACACATCTCCACAGCTTTCTAACCCCTCCATGGATAAGGGGGCCCTGGGCAGTCTGGGCAAGGCCTAGACAATGCTTTTAGGGAAGAAATTGTTCCTCAAGGACAACCTCCCTTAGCACAAGTTGAGGTGTTTCCTCTTTTTCTGGCACTTATTCCTGAGGCAAAGAGAAGAACCCCCTACTTTGCTGCAACTTCGTGAACTTCAAGAAGCTGTTGAAAGCAAGGTTTCCCCTAAGCCTCCTTTCCTGCAGGCTAACATCCCCTCATTTCCCTCCAGACCCTTCCACAGCTGTTGCCCTTCTCTGGACACACTCTAGACCCTCACTGACCTTCTGGGACTTAGGGACCAAAACTGAATGCAGAATCTGAGGTACTGCCTCGCTTACCCTCTCTCACAGGCTGCTGCTGACTTTGTCAGACAAAGCGGACACCGGGCCCTTGAGCAGCACCAGAGCACCCCAGAACTCCAGGATCGAGCACGAGCACTGCTGGACATGGTCAGGCAGCCCCTGGGAGCCTCTCCCCCCAGTGTCTGCCAGACCACATTGTCCTTCTAGGCCACACAACCTCCCTTCCCTCCCGCTGTGCTCCAAGAAGGCATCTATGCCCTGTTTTTTCTCGGGCTGTTAAGGTGTCAAACCACCAGCTGTGAGTAGCAGTGCTAGCTGCACAGGGCATGCTGGTCCTTCCCTCCAGCACCTCCTTTTGCCTTCAAGCCCAACATGGGAAATTCAGGATAAGCATGTTGCATTTATGTGATTGATAAGTTAAAGATCTAATTTTTTTTTACAATAAAGATCATCAGTCAAGCCTTCACATGTGCACGTTCTCAGCCTGCCTTTCTTCATGCCTTGTTTTTCACAATGTTCTCCAATGCCTTGGCCACTTCATCCACAGACATGTTACTCAGTGACACACTCTTCTCCTTGCCGAACTCTGCAGGAAAGACAGAAGATGAGAGAGGGGGTGGGTACCTGGTCCTTCCCTGTACCCAAGTGACCACTTCCACATTCTTTTTATTCTCCACTCTTCCCCTGAGGAAAACCTGATGCAGCCTGACTTCTCTCCCTGCCTCTTTGGCTGTGCAGAGGCCACCACCCCACATCCTAGGGCCACCAACGGTGCTTTTCAATCTGTTTGTATCAAGACACTTAGCAATGCTTTGGTAAATTAGCACTGAAACCCTCACCATGGAAGATGTTCCCCTGTGGGTCACAGGACCAGGAGGCCTCAGTGGGCACTGTGTAAGCATTGGGACCCTTGTGCTTAAAAAGCCTACATTTCCATATTATTTTTCTCCAGCCTGTGTGGCTTTAGAAAGGAAACAAAACCTTTAAAAAGGAGCTTTTGCGCTCTGAAACACCAAACGGAGTTTCAGAACGCAAGATGCAGTTTCACACACGGAATACTGTGGGGCTGGGGAAGCTCACAGCTACAAGCCAACAACGTACGTTCTCGCTGCTTTTTTGCCTCCCCTCTCCCAGCAGTAACGCCATTCCCCAGGGTAAATCACCGCCTCCAACCCTTACCGTAGCGAGCCCAGAGCCTGGGCTGGACCCCGGAGCACTCGCGAATCAGAATGGGAAAATCGGGATTCGCCTTCTTTAGCGTCACGTAGTACTGCTCGATGAACTCCCTGGGGCGGGACAAGGGGCTCAGGCCAGGGCTACGGCCCTGCTGTTCCCCCCAATACCAGGCCCCCCCCCGGACAAGGGCCTCAGGCGCTGCTGTCCACCCCTCCTCACCAGGCCCTCACCCGGGCCCGGCTGCCCCCCTGGACCCCTTCTCGCGGGCTTCACCTGACGCCGCGGCTGCCGGCCGAGCGCTGGCAGAGGTGGACGCGGAGCTCCCGCAGGCCACGACCCAGCCCCCCCCCAATCCCCTTCACCACGGACGCGGCCATCTTGTCCCCCAACGAGCCCCGACAACAACAACTACATAGGGACAGGGTTTCCGGCTTCTCCGCCAATCGCAGCACGGCGGCCCCGCGGTTTCAGCCAATCGCAGCGCAGAGACCTCGGCGGCCGGCCAATGGAACAGGCGAAGGCGGGGCAGCGTGCGCGACGGGTGCTGGGAAGGGGAGCAGCGAGCAAGCGGTGGAGCGATGCCGGAGCGCGATAGTGAGTAGTGGGGGGACTGGGAGTCACTCGGGGATCCAGGTCGTAGTCTGGAACCCGTCAGGAACACAGTAGCTGGTCCTTGGTGGGGGTAACCGGCAGCACCTGGGGGAGCAGCAGCGGTGGGGCGGAGCAGGCTCAGCCTGGGCCTGTGGCATCAGGGAAGCCCTGGGGTCACAGGCACCCTCTGCCTTGTGACAGCCTGAGGGGTAAGTGGGTCCTCCGGGTGGATCCCTTCATGGATGCTTCCCTGACGTGGGTGCCCTTTCCCACAGGGTTCAGGCCGGGTTGGAGCAATCTGGTATAGTAAGGGCGTGGGTGTTGGAACTAGATGGGTTTTTTAAGGTCTTTCTAGATGGTTTTTAAGGTATCTCCCTGCCCTGGGGGTGAGGACATGCTCGGGGTGGGAAGTGAGGATACCCCAGGGGTGTGTTGGGGTGTAAAGCTCTGCACGGGAGATTTACAGTGGGGTGGGCTGGGGTATGAGGACTCGAGCTGGGCAGGTTGTTGAGGTTGGATGGAGGAGTGAAGTCACATGCAGGCAGGCTCTGAGCACTCTTGTTCCTCTTGTCCCCCAGATGAACCATTCTCTAACCCACTGGCCCCTGACGGCCACGATGTGGACGACTCCCATGCCTTCCACCAGTGAGTATGGCACTGGGGCAACAGGGCAGGGCTGGACTGTGGGACCTGTGGCAGATTCCTTCCATGGGAGGCTTGTGTCTGAATCCATTGTACAGAACACACTGGTAAATCTTTTGCCTCCTTGGAAACTATCAGGCTGTTGAAGTTCATTGAGGGGGGTGGTTTCTTCCTTGCAGGTCCAAGCTGACAAATGAAGACTTCAGAAAGCTTCTCATGACCCCACGGGCTGCGCCAACATCTGCGCCACCATCTAAATCTCGCCACCATGAGTGAGTATGATTCTGTAGGATAAAGTCTGTTTCCTTTCCCTCTGGGGCTTCATATTTCTATCTCTGAGGGTCTTGATGCCCTGCTGGGTCTAATCGACTGTTCTGTGGTGCTGCCTGTGTTTTTGTGGCTCTGCAGAGTCTACATGCAGTTTCTCACTCCTTTGCAGAATGCCCCGGGAATACAATGAAGATGAAGACCCAGCCGCTCGCAGGAGGAAGAAGAAGAGGTAGGTGGGGAAAGCAGTGTATTGGGCCTTGTCTTAGTACACCACGTCCCTGCCATTGAAGCAGCTTCTGATCTCTTGGCTACAAAACCTTGAGAGGCCTGCATTATTTTGGGGTTCTGGAGCTAAGCAGAGTGAGAAGAGCTCAAACTGAATGACCATCACTGCCTGTGGGAACCGATGCGGGAGGGCTGCAGCAGGACAGGAGTGAAGAAGCAGGAAAGGCTGTGTAGGTGTATGTTAGAGCGGGGCAGTGCTGGGACATATGTATCTTTTGGGGGATGTCCATGCAGCAGGACTGTACTTACCTCTTCTCTGAGAGTGGGAAAACTGAGTTTTTCTTTTATTAGCCTTTGTACAGCCATTTCCTCTTGCCTGCTGTTCTTTAGACATCTTGTGTTCCTTGATGCTTTAGGATGGTTTTGGGAAAGGGGTTTGTAATGGAACAGGCAGGTGAGGCACCTCAGGGGTCTGTTACCTGACTGGTGCCTCAAAGATGTGACTGTATTGCTAACACTGAGCTGTTTTTCCAACCCAGCTATTACGCCAAGCTGCGGCAGCAGGAGATAGAGCGTGAGAGGGAGCTGGCTGAGAAGTACAGGGACCGAGCCAAGGAGAGAAGAGATGGTGTGAACAAGGACTACGAGGAAACGGAGCTCATCAGCACCACTGCCAACTACAGGGCAGTGGGACCGACAGCAGAGGCGTACGTGAACCTGCAGTGTGGCCTTCTTCTACCTATCTGCTCCTGAGGGGCTGGCTCCTGACTGGGTCTGGCTTTTGTGCTGCACAGGGATAAATCTGCTGCAGAGAAGAGGCGACAGTTGATCCAGGAGTCTAAGTTCTTGGGTGGTGATATGGAGCACACTCACTTGGTGAAGGGTTTGGACTTTGCACTGCTGCAGAAGGTGAGCATACATGTCTCTATGCTGCTTGTTTTCAGCCCTGTCCGCTCCCAGAGGCACAGAGGGTGGGCAGAGGGTAGCAATTGCTACTGATGGGTGCTTCAGTCCTGTCAGCATGGCTTTCACTTTCTGGGAAAGATTTCTGAAGGGTTGGGGCACTGGTGACAGCTTACTGGTTCTGATGGACAGTAGTGGCCAGGATGGGTCTGTAATGCATGTATTTACTCTGTGGTCAGGTACGAGCTGAGATTGCCAGCAAGGAGAAGGAAGAGGAAGAAATGATGGAGAAGCCCCAGAAAGAAACAAAGTGAGTGGCTGAGGATTTTGCATTTTTGAGCACAGGGGCCTCCTTGAGAGGAGGGTGCAGTGCAGGCAGAACCTCAGCACAACACTTGTGTTTATTTTCTTCCTGTTCAGGAAAGATGAAGACCCTGAGAACAAAATAGAATTTAAGACCCGTCTTGGTAAGACTGTGTGGATGTGACTGTTCCCCACTGTGTACTGTAGGAGGAATCCTGGAGGGAGAAGGAGAAAGTGGTGAGGTGTAGGTGTCCTGCATGCGAGGGCCGGATGAAGGTGGTGATTTTGCTGTTTCTGATAAGATAAATATGCTTCACTGTGGGCCAGTCCATTTTAAGAGCAGCTCTTCCACGTTTCCTTCTTTAGGTCGCAACATCTACCGCATTCTGTTCAAGAACAAGGCCTACGAGCGGAATGAGCTGTTCCTGCCAGGGAGAATGGCCTATGTGGTGGATCTGGATGATGAGTATGCCGACACTGATATCCCGACCACACTGATCCGGAGCAAGGCCGACTGCCCCACCATGGAGGTACCCAGCTTGCGTCCAGGGTGCTTGACTGTATTGTTTTGAGTTAGGTCTTGCTTGAGAGGACTTCTGCCAAGGGAGTCTGACACTTCCTGTGGGATTTCTCTTCCAGGCCCAGACCACGCTGACTACCAACGACATTGTCATCAGTAAACTGACTCAGATCCTCTCCTATCTCAGGCAAGGGACCCGCAACAAGAAGCTCAAGAAAAAAGACAAAGGTAGGGGCTGGAGGGAACCAAGTAGTACGTAATGCTCGAAGCATATCACAAGGGAATGCGATGTTTTTGCTGTGCTGTCCTGCACCATGAGGCAGTGGACTTCAAGCACAGCAATTTCCAACAGCTCTGAGTCCTGTGGCAGGTCCACATGGGAGAAGTTACAGCTGCTAGGATGCTTCCTGGCGCTCTGCTCTTCCTGTTTAAAGCCCAACTTCTTTGGGATGAACAAAAATGGATTCTTGAGAGAGCTTGATGTGGTAACCAAAGAGGAATCAGGGTATCCTCCTGAAACCAGCCTGGGGACAGGAGAACAGTGCAGGCAGCAGTGTGGATGATGTGCTGCTCACTGCTCTTGTATCCTTTCAGGAAAGCTGGATGAGAAGAAGCCCCCTGAAGCCGATATGAAGTGAGTGCCTCCTTGCCCATGGCCTGTGTGGTCCAATCTCTCTGCCTCACATTTGGGTTTACTTCTTCTGGAGCAAGCTGTGGTTTGTAGGACAAGACTGGAGGCCAGCTCTGGGTTTGATTTCACAAGATGTGGATCCAGGCAGCAGAAGCAAGCAGAAAAGCAGTAGTACCTCTGACAGATGTTCTATTAGGCGTCCTTAGCTCTTGGTGGTGTTGCTGAATGCTCCTTTATTAGGTCTCAGTTCAGAGGTGGTGGTGGCCTTTGCTTTTGCAGCACCTGTAACTACAGGTTGTTTTCTAGCATCTTTGAAGACATTGGGGATTATGTGCCCTCCACTACAAAGATTCCACGGGAGAAGGAGCGCGAGAGGTACCGTGAAAGGGAGCGTGAGAGGGACCGGGAGCGGGACAGGGACCGAGAACGTGACAGAGACCGGGAGCGGGACAGGGAGCGGGACCGGGAGGAGGAAAAGAAGAGACACAGCTACTTTGAGAAGCCCAAGGCTGATGATGAGGTGAGTCTCTGTGAAGCTGGACTGTCCCACCTGATCTCTGTCTCACCCCTTTGCCCTCCCAGATAACATGGTATCTCTTCTTCTTTGCAGCCTACAGACATTGACAAAGGTGAGTCAAGCAGTTTGGACATTTGAATTAGGCTGGGTGTTTGGATAAGGATCTGCAGGGTTTTGGATTTCAGATCCATTCAGCGTGTTGGTCTGTAAGATACCCAAATTTTCCCAGAGGCTGCTGTGATGGTGGAAATTGCTTCGCATGAGGGTTTTGAAAGTTAAGAATTTCATGCCAACAGGCTGCTGCACTCCATACTGGGTTGAGTGCCTGTGCAGATCCTTCTCTTATAACACAGCAGCTCAAGCAGCCTTCTGTCTGTAAGCCAAGGAGGATTTGGGGTCTTTTAGGACCAGCCTTGCCCTGTGTGTGCTTGAACTGCTTTGCCGCGCTCTGATGTTCTCTTGGCTCCTCTTATGCCTCATATACTGCCTGTCCTTCTGCCTGTTACTGTGTCCTGATTAATTGGTGGTGTAGAATGGGGCTGTGCCCAGCCTCACAGGTATTGTGGTGAGCTCCTCCCCCACTACTCAGCCTGATGATTTCTCTGCCCCAGGACCCGGCTCAGCCAAGGAGCTCATCAAGTCCATCAATGAGAAGTTTGCTGGAGCTGCTGGCTGGGAAGGAACAGAGTCATATCCTTTACTGTCTGACTGTGTGGCTGTTCTTCATTACTTGGGAGGGCTTTTCCTTTTAGAGCAGCACCCAAGCCGTGCTGCTTGTATGTCAGATTCAAGCTCTGTGACCTGCAGTTTGGTTGGATTAGGTCAGGAGGTGGCTTTTGGTGCTCAGCCTTGCAGCCAGTTGTGCTTTCCTTGACTGTTGCCACATTGAAGAAGCCAGAAGACAAGAAGCAGCTGGGGGACTTCTTTGGCATGTCAAACAGCTATGCCGAGTGCTACCCTGCCACGTAAGGAAGCATTGAGAAACTGTGGGTTGGGAGCTTGGTGTGTGTAGGGCTGCTGCTCTCTGGCAGACAGAACTTGAGCATCAGCCCCGCTGCTTTTTGGGAGAAGGCGGCCTGGCACTGAAGTTGCAGCCTACTCTGAAAATGCTCCCCAAGTCCTTGGTTCTGGCAGACCTGGCCTTTTCTTGCTGGTCTAGAGCTTCTTGAGTTCTGGCCACAAAGCAGAAGACCTTTCAGGCTGCAGAGCTTTTGCAACCTTAGACACTCTATGCTGCAGCTCACCTGCAGAGGCTTACAGTTGGGAGTAACTGTTCTGTGATCCAGGCACCAAGTACCACAAGACATGGCTCAAAGTTCCTGATCCATGTCCCGTGGACTCCAAATCCTTTCCTTGCTTTTCTTTACAGGATGGATGACATGGCTGTGGACAGTGATGAAGAAGTGGACTACAGTAAAATGGATCAGGTATGCCCAGCACTAGGTATCAGTACCAGCCAAGAAGGTCCTGCTGGAGAGTGGTATTGAGGTGGAACATGCTAGAGCTCTGTGTTCAGTCTGTTTTGGCCTTTGCTGATCTCCTGTGTGCCTGGATCTGGGTGGGATCTGTTGCCCCAGGTAGCAGCTTGAGACACTGGTACTTGACTAGGAGGTGTTTGTGAGGTTTGATTGTTCCTCTCAACTTCCTCTTCTACAGATTCTCCTAATTGAGGTTTCTCTGGGAGGGTATCTCAGACACTGGGTGTGCAAGCCTGTTGAACTGGGGCCAGAGGAATGCTGTGATCTTGCCTAGATTCATGGATCTGTGAGAAGCCCTAACAAGTGTCAGCTGAGGAGCTTCTCAGAGTTGTTCTGTACCTACAGGGTAACAAGAAAGGACCTCTGGGCCGCTGGGACTTTGACACCCAGGAGGAGTACAGCGAATATATGAACAACAAAGAGGCTCTGCCCAAGTGAGTGAAGGACTGAGCAAGGATTTGGAGACAGAGCAGCCACTCTGGCCAAACCTGGGTCCTCAGGGGGCTTAAAGCAGGGAGAGGTGGTTTAAGGAACTGGTGAGGAGGAACAGTTGATCTCCTGCAAGTGGTGAGTTTTTCCTTCTTTCTCAGGGCAGCCTTCCAGTATGGGATCAAGATGTCTGAGGGACGCAAGACCCGGCGCTTCAAGGAGACAAATGACAAGGCAGAGCTGGACCGGCAGTGGAAGAAGATCAGCGCGGTGGGTACCCCATTCTGTTCTATTGTCTGTGCAGGGCATGAGCTGGTGGTGTAGTCTGGGAGATCCACCAACTAGCTCCAGGGTAATGTGACTTGGTGCTTTCTTTGCAGATCATCGAGAAGAGGAAGAAGTTGGAGGCTGATGGGTGAGTAAAGTCTTTGTTTTTGGCAGCTCTGGGGTCCAGCTGTCTCCTGCCACCTCATTGAGGGGTAGTTGTGAGTGAAGAACGGTCCCATCAAAGTGTTCTTGCCCTGCTCAGCCAAGCTAGCAGGACACCTCTCCTCGGGGCCTTTGGGCTGCTCTGCGCCATCTCATTGGGTGCCTTGGGAAGCTGTTGTTTCTCTCCTCACTGTTCTGTGGGGTCTAACTGTGGCTATTAGTGCTTAGCCCTGGATAGGATTCTCACCACCATCCTGCCTCTCTGACTTCCAGGGTTGAAGTGAAACGTCCCAAGTACTGATGCCTTCAGATTGTGGATGTCATCCTGTCCTGATGGTCGCTTGCTGGTGTGATCTCCTTGCCTCTGCACCGTCCACATTCTGTTCTGGTCTGGGCAGCATGAGTCCCCTCCAGCCTTGTGCTGTGCGGCTGTGCTGAGGCTCATGCCCCAAGTTTACCATAAAGCCGGTGATGTGTAAATGTTGTAGACATAATAAAAATGTCTAAAATTTTCCTGAACACCTGCTTGTATGGGCAGAGAGAATGTACCTGGGCTGGGCTCAGGGCAGCAGTGGGCTGAGGTTTCTTTCCCAACCCAGCAAGCCTCCTTGGCTCTCGGGGTAAGGGTATTTATAGGTGGAGTCTTTTGGGGTGGGGCCAGATATGAGCTGGCGACCTGCCCTCACAACCCAGAAGCCAATGGTATTGCTGGCTGGGCCGCAGGGCAGGACACGGATGCTCTGCCAGCCCCATGCTTTAAAAGGGGCAGAAGTAGTGCCTGGTCTATAGGCCGTCTTCTCTCCTGGGGAGATGCTCCCTGTGGGGGCTCCCAATGCCGAGTAGGTGGAAAGAAAATGAGTTGGCGAGGCAGGCCTGCGAGATTGTTTCCTGAGGCCGGCCGGACTCAAAGCGGTGGCAGCGCTAGCAGGGGTGGGGAGGTGCTCTACTGGAAAGGGGCGGGACCACGCGAACGAGCAGGGCGCGTGCGCGCGACCGCCATGGCGGCGACGGAGGAGGTGGGGGAGCGTGGGCCTTGGGGCGCGGGAAGGTGGGGGCGTCAGAGCGCGTTATGGAGGGGGTGAGCGCAGGCCTGAACCCCTCCCCGGATCCCCCCCTCCAGGAGTGCCCGGAGCGGCGGGTGCGGGAGACCCCCGAAGACATCGACCTGGAGGCACCGGCCAACGCCATCGCTCTGCACCCGGCGCGGCCGCTGCTGGCGGCGGGGGACGTAGACGGCGACGTGTACCTGTGAGTAGAGCTGGGGGTCACCGGGAGGAGGGGGTGGGGTGTGTCCCGGGGCTGGGGGTGATGCCAACGCGGTGCCCACAGGTTCTCGTACTCCCGCACCGAGGGTGACAACCGGCAGCTCTGGTCCTCGGGACATCACCTCAGGTCGTGCCGGGACGTGGCCTTCTCCCAGGATGGGCAGAGTGAGTGTGGGGGTCACTGGGGACAGCAGGGCAGGGGGCACTGACCGCATCCCCAGAGCTCTTCACTGTGTCCAAGGACAAGGCAATCCACATGCTGACAGCAGAGGAGGGACGGCTGGAGACACGCCTGGCCAAGGCCCACAGGTATGGGTGTCCCAGCAGCAGTGGCCTTTACGCCCCAGTTGCCACTCGCCCGCCATGACAGCACTGGGGTCTCCACAGCTCGGCCATCAACTGCGTGCTGCCCATCGACACTAACATCTTCGCCACGGGCGATGACGATGGGACACTGAAGATTTGGGACCTACGCAAGGGTGACGCCATCTTGGAGGCACGTCAGCAGGATGAGTACATCAGTGCCATGGCAGTGGATGGCAATGGGAAGATCCTGCTCACAGCCAGGTACTGATGGCTCTGTGGGGTTGCCATCTTCAGGCTGGGGTAAGTGCCCCATATAGTCTCCCATGCTTGCAGTGTGCCCCTTGTGTCTACCACAGTGGTGACGGCACCCTGGGTGTCTTCAACATAAAGAGGCGGCGCTTTGAGCTGCTCTCAGAGCCACAGAATGGGGACCTGACGTCTGTTGTGCTGCTGAAGGTGGGTACTGGGTCCTGCTGTGGAGCAGGATCCTGTAGATCTCTCTGCGCCTTCTTCAGCCTCTGTGTTCCATCTTGCCTAGAGGGGGAAGAAGGTCGCATGTGGCTCTAGTGAAGGCACCATCTATCTCTTCAACTGGGACGGCTTTGGGGCTGCTAGCGACCGCTTCGCCCTGAGGGCTGAGTCCATTGACAGCATGGTCCCCATCACAGACAGCATCGTGTGCGTGGGGTCCATGGATGGAGTCATAAGGTCAGGGGGGTGAGATGGGGTAGAGTGGGAAGAGTGTGGGACCAGACTGGAGTTGGGAGTAAGGGAAGGGAGGATGTGCCAAGCCCATGCTGAGCTTCTGGTGGACCCCATGAGGTCCTCAAAGGGCTCCTTCTGTCCCCAGAGCAGTGAACGTCCTGCCGAACCGGGTGCTGGGCTGTGTGGGGCAGCACCTAGGTGAGCCCATCGAGCAGCTGGCTGTGGCCCCAGGTGAGCAGCTTCTGGCCAGCTGTGCCCATGACCAGAAGGTGAAGTTCTGGGATATCTCAACTCTGACACAGTTGGTGGTGGATGACTACCGCAAGAAGAAGAAGAAGGGGGGGCCGCTGCGGGCCCTCAGCAGCAAGGCAGTGGGGAGTGGGGAGGACTTCTTTGCTGACCTGCGGGACGAGGCTGAGCCAGAGGCAGCAGAGGGAAGTGACAGTGACAGCAGTGACTGAGATACCGGGAATGTCCTCTGTACTGCATGGGCAGCCCTAGTGTCATGTGAGGGGCCAGGGGTGGCCCCAGGGCAGGGGGAGGTTAGGGGACACTGTGGCTGAGGGAGGGTCCCATGGGGAGATGTGGCCTTGATATGTGAAGATGTGGCTGGGGTTTTTGTTAGGTGGCACGTGGTGGGAAGGCAATGGCTGTGGTTTGCTGGGGACAGAGATTGGGGGGGGGTGAGGGTCCTTGATATGGGGGTGGGCCAAGGATAGGGATTTGTGGCCATATTTGGTGGGATCATCACTGAGGGTCCCTGGTGGACTGGGGTGGCACTGAGGGGTATGTCTGGGAGTCCCTAGTGGGGGATGCAGCCCTATGGGAGTGGGTTGCTAAGGCTGGGGTTTCATGGTGTATTTGGGAGTCCTGAGACGGCAGAGGCATTGCTTGGGGCAAGGGGGATAACAGGGGCTCCTGGGGTGCCTGACCTGGGTTCATCTCTTTTCCAAGGACCTGCCCCTCTGGCCAACTAATCTCTGTTAATTACCAGCTCTATAAACCTGGTGCCCTTCTGTTCCCACACTGTGTCCCTGTGGTTTGGTTCATCCCAACTTCCCTGAATACCCCTGCAACCTGCAGGCAGAATGCTAGGGGTGAGAAGGATGGCTAGGGGTGAGAGGAAACAGCACCTCATGCCTGGGTATCATGACCTGAAGCTGGCGTTAGGAGGGAGCTGGGGGGGCTTCCCAGAGTGGCCATGCTGGTTCCTGCTGGGCTGGGTGCCTGGAATGGGGACCACAGGGGACAGTCACCACTGTCCTTTGCCCAGCAGTTGAACATCTCCAAGTAATTAATGCTCTGGGTGCAGCCCCCAGCTCTCCCAGCCCATCCCTAGGTGTCATTGCCCTTCTAGACCCAGTGGTGAAGCCATGGGGAGAAAGCTGGAGCAAGGAGCAGGAGCATCCAGTGGTTCCTCAGTGACAATATCAAGTCCAGCCTGTCCTGGTGCAAGACAGGAACCCTGGGAGACCATGGGTTGTGTGGCAGCAAAGCATGGTCCACATTCCTCACTGGTTGCTATAGGTAGAGACCATCAACCAGAGGTTCAAGCAGTGCCACTGGATGTCCAGACTCCTCCTGCAAAGAAGATGAAGCCATGATGTTTCTGTAGCTACCACTGAAGATACCTGTGCTCCTGACAGGATGCAAACAGGTGGGCTTCCCAGAGAGGGGCATTTCCTGTCTTTGTGACCCTTCCAGCCTCATTCCTGGGTCATCAGACTCCCACATAGTCCTCAGACACACCAAGACTGTGATGTCCTCAGGGCCAGCATAGTCCAAGGGCTTTGGAGTGCCTTGAATAGCACTGGTAGATCTTTTGGTGTCCCAAGAAAAGGCACATGGCAGCCCCTGCATGCAATAAGAAACACCCTGAGAACACAAAAATTCACCTGGAGAGTCTTGCAAGTGCAGAGAAAGATGATGAAGGGTCTAGTTGTACATCAGGAGGGGACAGACAGGTCTTCAGGGCATACAGAAAGCCACCAGAAGGTGTACAAAAAGGCTGTTATGAGAATTCCCTGCTGGGGATCTCCAGAAGGCTGTTCAACTGTGGTGCTGCCAAAGGGATGTGGTAGATCCCCATGTGCCTTAAAAGAATGGTAGAGCTTTGGGAAGCAGAGGTAGATATGCAGGGCCACCTGAGTTGCAGCAAACAGATAGGTAGCACCACATGCCAGATTCCAAGCTCTGGGAGGCTTTTAAGGCACTGGATCATCTGTGCTGAGCACTGAACAGCTGTTGGAAGACACCTGAAGGCACTTCAGTCTCCTGCAATGCAACTGGAGACATCTGAGCAGTGCAGAAAAATGAAGTCCCCTTAAGTGCACCAGAAGTCACTTAGGACTGTAGTGTCAGGAGAAAGGCCCTTGGAGGTCACTGGTAATTATCAACAATCTAGCTCCTTCACACAGGGGCAAGGACTAGTATAGCTCTGTACTTGGTGCCAGGCAGGTATGACCTGAAACACACTTGGAAGACCCTGGTGCTCATCAGAAATTGAACTTGGTGGCCCTGGAGAAGACTGTAAAGGGCCTAAAATGTCCTAGAGTTGCATCCAAAGTTACTTATAGGGCTGGACAGGCAGGGAGCAGAAGATGAAGATGCAAAGGATGACATGACACCATCAGTGCTTTCCAGGTGCTTTAATTCCAAGTCAAGAGCACATGGACAAGCCTCCTGATCCGAAGGATTCATTCATGAACAGCCAGTAAGACCATAGCTGCTTCCTTGCAGTGCCAACAGCCCTGCACTCCCTCCCAGCACCCACACATGCTCCCCTCATTAAAAAGCAGCTTTATCAGCCCATGGGACCTCCCCCATTCACCAGACTATCTCCAAGGGTGGCTATGGCCTCACCTGAGGGTGTTCCTCAGGAACTAGGCAGAGGAGACACAGTGCCTGGGCAGCCCCCACTGCCTCCCAGGTGCTGCTGCTTCTCCAAAAACTTGCACTGGGCCCCTCCACCACAGCAAGGGTAACTCAAAACAACTTAGAACAAGCCAAACTGCACTCCCAGGAAACAACCACTCCCAAATGACCAGAACCATCCCCCAACGTATGGCTGGGAACAGGGCAACTATCACAAGCCAGGCCAGCAGCCATGTCCTCCTGAGTTAGCTCCCAAAACAAACCAAACTGAACTCAGAACAGAGCTGGATTAGCAGTGGATTCCCAGCGGGGCTGGCAGCTCAGGTTCCATTCATGGCTCAGGCAGAAGAGCCACCTATGTCAGTGGGCACCCTGCAGCAGAGAAGAAAGCACATTGCTGTGGGGAGCAGCACCCCAAAAACCCCTCTCCTTGTGTCCTCTGCTTCCAACCAGGAATGTCACATGGACCTTAAAGCCTCCAGGTCACACCTGGCAGGGGCTGAGAGTGTTTCAGACCTTCCTGCCAGGCTTGGGACCACCACCCCCAAACATGGAAGCACTATAGCTCCATGCAATCAGGAGAGGCTCCAAGTCTGGGAAAGGCACAGACTGGCACCAACACCATGTGAGGACTCACCCAGCATCTGGAGAATCTGCAGCGCCATGGCCACCTTTGCCTCCTCGTGCCCACTCTTGCCTGGCCTGTCCCGCCAGACCCATGTGAAGCCATTGAAGGGCATGGGGCACCCTGGGATCACCACCCGGCACCAGAACTGCAGCCACCCATTGCTGTTGGCCTGGATGCACTTGGTGAGGAACAGGGGGGTCCCCAGGTACTGCTGCAGACACAGGGCATTTAGGTGCTCCAGGGCATTGTGCTGCTCTGGAGACCAGGGGGGCTGCTTGGGGACCCCAAAGGACTTGCCCCCATGCACCCGGCTTGACGATGGTTTCTCCTCAAATGCCTGCAGCTTCTGCTTCAAATCCGGCTTCAGCCAGTCGACCTTCATCTCCATCCCACCAAGCCTCACATTCCCTAAGAGAGAGCAGCAGTAGCTGGAAGAAGATGCTCACACACCAGCCAACCAGTATCACCCTGTCCCATCCCATCCCCCAGCAACTGCTGTAGGGACCCCATGGGTGGCCTGGCACTAACCCACATCATATGAGCTGCTCTTTATTTTCTCTCCCTCACACAGCCACAATGGAGATGAAGAAACATCTCCATTTACTACCAAGGTGGGCTCAGAAGATTTTAGGAACAGCCTGCCCAAAGCCCAAACAGGTACAAACCAGAACTCTGGAGGTTCTAAGTTAGATGTCTCAGAAACATATTCCAAACATAGGGACACTGAACGGTAGCGTATCTCCATCAGTTCAGTTTAATAACTTGGTTAGAGCTCTGGATGCCCTGGACTAGTACTAGTGATGCTCTTGCTCCAAGGTCTGAAGACCTTCAGCAAACCCTTCCACCAAGAGATGCACACATCCCCACCAGGGGATCAGCCCCACTGATGAGAGAACAAGCAATACCTCAACACTAAAGACAACCCACAGCTGAGTCTGGAGATGAGATCAGTCCTTAGAGACATCCACCAGGAAGACCAGCTCAAGCAGCATCCTACAGCACCCTGTCCTCCCACTTACCTTCCATCAGGGTTTTCTTGGCCATGGCAGCAGTCTGGTGTGAGCTGTATTTCAACACAGCGAGCTGGGACCGTTTCTGACATGGGCTGGCATAGAGAGTGACACTGAGGACCCCATCCGTGACTTGTCGCAGCATTACCTCCACATCTTGCTGGCTCACTGAGGCAGCCAGGCCGTCCACGCTCAGCTCACGCTTCTCCGTGCTCTTGCACACCACGATGGTGCAGCCCTTCCGCATCTCAAAGTTGTGGAAGGTGGTGATGGCCTCCCTGGCCCCACGCCGGTTGCTGTACCTGGCATAGGCAAAGCCCCGGTTCAGCCCACTGAAGGTCATCATGAGGCGAAACTCATAGAGCTTCCCCACACTCTGGAAGAGCGGGATCAAGACATTCTCATAGATGTCCTGTGGCAGTTTCCCGATGAACACCTCGGTGCCGGGTGGTGGGGGGCTGCCCACCCAACCTGTGGGCATAGAGTGACATGGTGTGAGACCCACCTTGACCGCTGTGCTATGTTCCCAGGGCATCACAGCACCAAGAAGCTCCTTCTAACATACCTGGTGGTGGGCCACCATATCGCCTCTGTCCATTGATCTGCACCAGGTTGACACCTGTTTCTTTTGCCCAGGCAATCAGGGCCATCTTGTTGGCCTGGTTGACGCTGTCAGTCCACATCTGAGGAGGGAGATGACACTGGCACTTGTCTGGGCAAATTGCTTTCAACCTCTCAACTTGAAGCAATTGCAAGGCCTAGCACCAGCCAACATGCAGAGGAGCAGATGCTGAACCCGTGAGCACAAGCTGTGCTACACAGGTCTAAATTCAGCAATTCCAGTAAGGTGCCAGGGCAGCAGCAGTTCCCCAACAGATGCCTGCAGGAGGGTTTAAGGCCAAGACACAGATAGCTGCAGGCTGGCTCTGCAAGAGGGAGCACAGAACCAAGGTGACCACTGAGGAGATCCTAGGCAGGCTGGAATCCCAAGAGAGCCATCTCCTTTCTACCAGCATCTCCTAAGGCTTCTAAGGACAATGAGGAGGGTCTGGAGACACCATCATCAAGTTTCAGCTCAGCACTGCGGAGTGCCTGGAGGGCCTCGGAAGCCGCTTCCTGGGCGCGGTTAACCCAAGCTAAAAGGCTGTTTTGACTGCAAATTCACCTGGACCACCAATACCAGGTGGTGGCACCTTCCATCTCCCAGGAGTTTCATCTACCCTCAAAACAAAAAAAAACCACCTTGGGATAAAGATGGGGGATCACAGAAGCACATCTTCAGTGAGGGCGCATAAAGACCCACTCCCCACAACCTCCTCCGCAGCTCCTGGGGTTGGGACCCAGCTCGGATCACCCCCAGAACCCTTCGGGACCGGGGAAGCTGCAGGGCCGGGAGCTGCTGCAGGGACCTGGCAGAAGCTGTACCCGGTCCCGCCGATGAGGTGCTAATGGAACCCATCACCCCCCCTCAACCCCCGGGCCACCAGCACCCTCAGTCCGGGGGGAAGGGATGGAGCGAGGGATCCGCGCTGGAGCCTGGCATCGCTGCAACGCACCGAGGCGGGGCTGGGGGGGTAAGCCTAGTTCCTCTAACCCCCATGTGTACCCCCGACCCCAGGGCTGCCCCCGACGGTTCCCACCTCGGCCTCCATCGCTGCTCTCTCCGTGCCCAGCCGTCCCGGCTCTGGAAGTTTCTAACTGCCCCGCTCCGCCCATCCGGGAGGGGCTGAAGTGGGAGTGGGATCCGATCAGAAGTGCCCGCCCTGTTGCGGAGCGGCGACCATCTCCTGACGAGCTACAAACAGCCCCGCGTGGGGCGGGGCAGCGAAGGGAGCTGGGAACAGTCAGGACCACCCCAAGGCGCCCACGACGGGTGTTCAGGCTGGCAGGTGGGGTCTCGGCCCTGCACGTGGCAGAGGGGTGGGCTGCAGAGAGCGCTGCCACTGAAGAACCCTCCACTAGTTTCTGCAGAAAGCAGCTCCTGGCTCAGCAAACCCCTACCCCGAGCAGAAAGCAGGAACAAGAGTCGAGGAGAGGGAACATGACACATTTATTACACTTCCGAGAGCAGCACCTTTACATTTTGCCCGGGATAAGGTCACCTCCTGGCAGCCCAAGCCAACAGTCGGAGTGGGATGTTTATTTGAAGCGACTGGAACAAGAAGCTGCAGCCAAGACTCCCTGGGGGGTGCTGCTCACATCGTGTAGTTCCACGTGGCACCAGGAGGTTGACATTTGCCAGGGCTGATCACAAAATCATCTTTCCAGCAACATACTCGAGGGCCAGGGCATGTTGTAGTTGTTGGTGCAGCCTCTCTGCTACAGCCAGGGAGGGGGAGGCATGAGACAATAAATAGGGCTTCAGAAGGATGCCCCCAATCCTGTGCTCAGCAATGACGTTTCCAGCAGGGTATCTGTCAGCCAGAATCCACCAGATGCCTCCGGAAGGGGGTTAAGGCTGGCACGTTCGTGTCCTGATCTCATCAACCAGTGTCTCTCTGCGGACATTGACCTGCATGGGGGGAGCATAAAGTGATTTCAGCACAAGCAGCTTTGACACATCATGATGTTCTCTGGTCCTGCAGGGGTGGCCCTGTTTCTCAGATGGTGCTGGCAGCAGCCACTCTTCACGACTGCAAACTGCAGCACACACAGAGCTGAAGCCCTGAGAGTGAGCCTGCAACCTAATGATAGCAAAAGTGACGCTCTTCTTTCTCTTTCCTACTCATTCCCACACAATTCCAAGAAGCACCTCCAAGACCTTCAGGAATGGTTCTGTGCCCTGGACAAAGAACACAAGCAAACCTATGTGTTCTGGGTTTGTGAGCTGACGAAGAGCTGGGTGTTCAAGGAGGCCATGTGACAGAGCTGGAGTCAACAGTGCTCCACAGCTCCAGGAACTGGAGGTGTAACGGAAGTCCCTGGAGAGACAACTGCTTAGAAAGATCTAATGAGGGAGCCAATGTATCAAATCCCACCAAGATCTTCTTTTAGTGGCAACCACAAGGCCACCACAACCAGTTTGTGGCCCTCACCTTGAGCCAACCAGCCCAAGCTCAAGTCCCTCTGCCCACTGCATGCAGACAGCCTTCCCTTTGCCACACCTTCTGCGTAAGAAGTTTCAATAGGCCTCAGAAGCTTCTCCCATCAGTTAGGCCAGCAGTATCACCTCAATGGGCCTCACCTCCTCCCTGGTTGCCACAACGCGCAGCTTGACAACTCCATCCTTGAGCTCCTGCTCACCCACGATGGCGACAAGAGGGATACCTGTGTCCTCACAGTACTGAAGCTGGTTCAGCAGTTTGGGGTTCTTCTTGTACAGTATTTCAGCCTGGCAGAGCAGCAAAGCACATGAAGCAGCCTGTTCCTCTGCCCACCTTGTCCTCACAACTCCTCCCTCCCAAAGCAAAGCCAGATCTGGTCCATGCCTGGCACACACCATAGGCCTGGTACCTCTTGATTTTGCCATAACCTGGTCATACCTTGATTCCAGCATCCCACAGCTCTGCAATGAGCTTCAGCCGCTCTTCAAGGAGCTTCTTTTGGGCAGAGGCCACCAGCACCTGTGTCTCCGTTGTCCTAATCTTTTCCTCAGAGGCCTAGAGAGGGGAAAAGGCTTATGAACTCATGTATGCACAGAGAGGTCCAAGACTCTTTAAGAAGGATGAGTCATCACCTCAGACCCACTGATTCAGTGGTGAAAAGGATCAGGCTCAGTGGGCTGAACAGCATAAACTCAAGAGCATCAGGGAGGCCCCACAAAGCCTATCCTGCAGCAAAACCTCATCCTCTGCAGACACTCCATGGTGGGTGCTTAACACCACAGGCAGAGGCAGCTACCCCCTTTTCAGCTAAGCCTGTAGCTACAGGTTTGATCAAGCTGAGACACTCCAGCACTGTCAGGAGCCACCTGCTCCCATCGCAGATGTTGGCTATTCAAAGTGGCATTTTCCTGCTACTGCTTTTGCTGAAGGGAAAAGGCTTTAAAAGGTCATCTGCAGAGGAATAAACCTGGCCAGGACTGGAGGTGCTGGGAGAAATCCCAGTTGTGTCTGGCTGCCCAGAAAGAACTCTATATAACAGGCTTCTGAGGGAGGGAAACATGCAGCAGCATTCTGTGAGCCTACAAAGATTGATTTAACCCCCATTGAATAGGGCAGAAGATGCACTCAATCCCCTTGTCCAGATCATCCATTAAGACAGTAAACAAGGCTGTTCCCAAAAATGAGACCTGACAGACATCATTTGCGAGTGGCCACCAGCTAGGTTTCACCCCATTAATCACAACTTTCTGGACATGGCCATCCAGCCAGTTTTTTTACCCAGTGAAGAGTACATTCATATATGCCATTATTTGCCAGTTTCTCCAGAAGAATGCTGTGGGAGATGGTGGCAAAGGCCTGAAGTTCAGGTAGACAACATCCATGGCCTTTCCCCCATCCAGAACGGGGGAAGAACATGGTCATAGAAAGAGATTAGGTTGGTTAAGCAAGACCTCCCTTCCATAAACTCGGACTGGCTGGCCCTGATCTCTTGCCTGCCCTGCACTTGCTGTGAGAGCTCACTCAAGATGACCCTCTCCAAGGTCTTTCCTGGTACCGAAGTCAGCCTGACAGGTCTGTAATTGCCTGAATTCTCTTTCTGGCCCTTCTTGTAGATGGGTGTCACATTGCCCACCCTCCAATCATCTGGTGCCTACTCTGTTGACCAGGACTGTTGATAAATGATGGAGAGAACACTCCTGCCAGCTCCCTGAGTACTCTTAGGTGAATCCCATCTGGCTCCATAGATTTATGTGTGTCTAGGCACAGAAGCAGCTCATTAGCTACTTCCTCTTGGATTACTGTGGGTTGTTCTACTCTCCATCCTTATCTTCCAGCTCAAGAAGCTGAACACTCTGGGGGGTAGCTGGTCTGTCTATTAAAGGTGGAGGCAAAGGCATTAAGTATCTCAGCCTTTTCCTCATCCCTGGTTGCAATGTTCCCCCTTGCTTCCAGCAACGGATGAGGATTCTCCATAGTTCTCTTTTTATTGTTGATGCATATAGATGGTATTAAGAAACTTTTTTTGTGGTCCTTTATGCGAAGTGGCTGAGTTCCAGCTGAACTTTTGCCTTCCTAATTTTCTCTCTGCATAACAGGACAAGATTTCTGTACTCCTCCCAAGTTGCCTGTCCCTCCTTCCAAAGACGAGAAACCCTCCTCTTCTTCCTCAGTCCCTTCAAAAGCTCCCTATTCAACCAGGCTGGCGATTTTCCCTGCCGTTAATCTTGTGACACATGAGGACAGCCTGTTCCTGGGCTTTAAGATTTCCTTCTTGAAGAGCATCCAGCCTTCCTGGACTCCCTTGCCCTTCAGGACCATCTCCCAAGAGTCTCTCACCCAGTGTTCTGAGCAGGGCAAACTCTGCCTTCTGGAGCCCAAGGTGGAGGTTTTGCTAACCCTCCTCCTTACCTCACTAAGAATTGGGAACTTAACCAATTCATGATCACTAGGGCCAAGACAGCCTCCAATCACCACACCTCCCACTAGTCCTTCTCTATTCATGAACAGAAGGTCAAATGAGGTACCTTCTCCTAGTAGGCTCATCTACCAGTTGTGTCAGGAAGTCATCTTCCATACACTCAAGGAACCTCCTAGCCTGCCTGCTCTCTGCTGTGTTGTATTTCCAGCATGTCTGGAAAGTTGAAGCCCCCAATCAGAATGAGGGGTGGTGACTGCAAGACTTGGAATCATAAAATCATAGAATCATTAGGGATTGGAAGGGACCTTGAAAGATCATCTAGTCCAATCCCCGCACCTCAGCAGGATCACCTAGACCAAGTCACACAGGAACACATCCAGGAGGGTCTTAAATGTCTCCAGAGAAGGAAACTCCACAACCTCCCTGGGCAGCCTGTTCCAGTGCTCTATCACCCTCACTGTGAAGAAGTTCCTTCTCAGATTGATGCGGAACCTTCTATGTTCCAGCTTACAACCACTGCCCCTCATCCTATCACTAGGTGACACCAAGAAGAGCCTGGCTCCATCCTCCTGACATCCATCCCTCACATATTTATAGACATTAATGAGGTCACCCCTCAGTCTCCTCTTCTCCAAGCTAAAGAGACCCAGCTCCCTCAGCCTCTCCTCATAAGGGAGGTGTTCCACCTCCATCATCCTTGTTGCCCTACACTGGACTTGCTCCAGCAGCTTCACATCCCTCTTGAACTGAGGAGCCCAGAACTGGACACAACACTCCAGCTGTGGTCTCACCAAGGCAGAGTAGAGGGGGAGAAGAACCTCTCTTGATCTACTAACCACCCGCCTTCTGATCCACCCCAGGATGCTGTTGGCCCTCTTGGCCACAAGAGCACCCTGCTGGCTCATACTCATCCTGCTGACCACCAGGACCCCCAAGTCCCTTTCTCCTACACTGCTCTCCAACAGGTCAGTCCCCAGCCTATACTGGTACTTGGGGTTGTTCTTGCCCAAATGCAAGACTTTACACTTACCCTTGTTATACTTCATTAAATTTTTCTCTGCCCGGCTCTCCAGCCTGTCCAGGTCTTGCTGAATGGCAGCACAGTCTGCTGGGGTGTTGGTGACACCACCCAGCTTTGTGTCATCAGCAAACTTGCTGACAGTGCATGCCAATCCCTCATCCAAGTCATCAATGAATAGATTGAACAGGACTGGTCCCAGCACTGACCCCTGGGGTACTCCTGTCCCATTGACCACCACTCTCTGACTTCTACCCTGTAGTCAGCTCACAATCCACCTCACTACCCGAAAATCTAGGCCACACTGCCTCAGTTTGTCTGCAAGGATGCTGTGAGAGACCGTGTCAAATGCCTTACTGAAGTCAAGACAGACCACATCCACTGCTCTGCCATCATCTAGCCACCTGGTTATGCCCTCATAAAAGGCTATCAGATTGGTCAAGCATGACTTTCCTTTTGTGAAGCCATGCTGACTGTCCCTAATGACCCTCCTGTCCTTGATGTTCCTGGAGACAGCCTCTAGGACAAATTGTTCCATCACCTTTCCTGGGACGGAGGTGAGGCTGACCAGTCTACAGTTACCCGGGTCCTCCTTCTTCCCCTTTTTAAAGATTGGGGTAACATTTGCTATCCTCCAGTTCCTGGGCACCTCTCCTGTTCCCCATGACTTAGAAAAGAGAGTGGCCTAGCAATGACTTCCACCAACTCCCTCAGTACGTGCAGGTGCATCCCATCAGGGCCCATGGATTTGTGTCCATCCAGTTTGCTCAACTTATCCCTAACCCAGTCCTCATCAACCAAGGCAGGCTTCTCTCTTGTCTCAACTTCCTCTGGAGTCTCAGCAGTCTGGGGCTTGATATCGAGACAGCCTCCACAAGTATAGACAGAGGTAAAGAAGATGTTATCTCTGCTTTCTCTATATCCTCTGTCTCCAGGGCACCCACCTCATTCAGCAGGGGGCCTACATTGCTTCTAGTTTTACCTGCAATGTATTTGAAGAAGCCCTTTTTGTTGCCTTTAACTTCTCTTGCAAGGTTTCATTCCAAGGAGGCCTTGACCTTTCTAGTAACATCCCTACATTCTCTCACCAGAGCCTTATAATCACCCCAAGTGGCCACCCCCTCCTTCCATGACCTATAGTCTTTCCTCTTCAGTTTGCCTAGCAGCTCCCTGTTCAACCACGCAGGTCTTCTAGCACCCTTCCTTGACTTATTTCTTGTTGGAATGCTCTTTTCTTGTGCTGCAAGAAAGCAGTCTTTGAATGTTAACCAGCTATCCTGAGCTCCCTTACCTGCCAGTACCCTGTCCCATGGGATTTCCCCTGGCAGTTGCTTGAAAAGGCCAAAGTTGGCCCTCCTGAAGTCTGGGGTTGTGATTCTGCTAGCTATTCTGTTCCTACCACACAAAATCCTGAACTCCACCATCTCATGGTCACTGCAACCAAGGCAACCCTCAACCTTCACTGCTTCAACCAGACCCACCTTGTTGGTGAGTACAAGATCCAGTAGTGCTCCTCTCCTAGTGGGCTCTTCCACTATTTGCATCAGGAAACTGTCAGCAATGCACTTAAGGAACCTCCTGGACTTCAGCCAGCTCTTTATAGAAATCATTATCTACCTCCTCATCTTGGCTGGATGCTTTGTTGCAGACTCCCAGCATGAAGTCTCCCTTTAGAGCACAAAATCTTTGTTTTTTTAACAAATTTGGTTGAGCAGCAAAGTCACCTACCTCCAGTCTCTGCTCCAGGATGGAGAAGATCCGCTCAATACCAATGCTGACCCCTACGCAGGGCACCTTACGGCCTTTGGGATCAAACATCCCCACCAGCCCGTCATAGCGACCGCCACCAGCCACACTCCCAACACTGACAGCCTCCTCCACATGGTCGTTCTCCTGCTGTACCAGCACAGCCTCAAAGATCACTCCTGTGTAATAGTCCAGACCCCGTGCCAGGCTCAGGTCAAAGGAGATCTGAGGGATGCAAGGGAAGTTCCATCACTGGGGGCATGCAAAAAAGCAATCCCCTCCCCTCCTGCCGGTGCACCTCCTCACCTTCCCCATGATGCCAAATAGCGTCAGGTACTCAAAGAGCAGCTTCATGTCCTCCAGCCCCTCCTTGGCAAGTTTGTTTTGGGATAGCTTTGGGTCCTGGAGAAGCTGCCCAACAAGATCCAGTCCACCTGTGGGAATCAGCCATGCCTCAGGTCTGCCAGCATGGCAGCCCCTGCAGCCCTGTGTGGAGTGCATGAGGAGGAACAATGAGAACAAGGCCAAGAGCTCAGCCCCCAGCACTCACCATGCAGCTGGACATACTCCCCAATGCGATCTGCAGCCTCAGGAGAGAGTCCCTTCTCTCCTACCATCTCACTCCTCACTTCTTCCCATGGCATCTGTGAGGGGAGAGAGGAATATTTTGGTACCACTGCACAGTCTGTATCCCAACCCTGACATCAGCAAAAGCTGGGAGCACTCCTGGATGCAATCAGGATGCAGCCACTGTGTCTCCTGCAGGACTCTGAATACAGAAAAATTCAAGATTCCTAGCCAAGAAAACCAGGTTTTCACACTGCACTTCACATTGAGGTTCCTTTCCCTTGGCTGTTGGTGGAGGACTGTACACACACTTACAGACTGATCCCTGCATCTTTATATCTGACTAGGGTGTATGGTCTAGACAATCATCTGCAAATAAAAGGTTGTACTTACACTGGCACCTTTCCCTCCTCCCGGAGAGCCTGAATGCCCTGGAGACCTTCAGAGCAGCTGGTGCTCCTGATGCAGCTTGAGCACAAACCCATAGGTACCATCTGCCTTATAGGAATAGCTGCACACAGAGAGGGCTGTTCTGTGTCACTCCAAACCTGGGTAACTCTCCAAGCAGTGATGCCTACACACAGCATGGTTTATAAAAGTACCTGTGCCACAGCAGTGGCATGACTGGTGCAACCAGGGGATGTCGGATGGGCTACCATCACCCCACAGCACCCAAAAGGGCCTCCAAGGAACCTGCTTTAAGGAAAACTCCTCTGGCAGACACAGAAGAGTGCTGAGACAGGCTGTGGTTGCACAGGGAGTACTGCAACACCTAACAGACCAGCATCACTAAAGGGATTTACCATGTTCTATTCATGTCATGCTTGCCTGGCAACTGAGGCCTGAAGTTCTCCTAAAGCTTGGACTGGGATGCTTTTTCAAGATCCCTCCAGTTTAGTATGTTCTACAATTCCTTTGACTCATCACATCACCCAACTGCACCTGATGCATTTGAAGAGGTTGTGCAATGCCCCCGGCCTGGTCTGGAGATAGGTTTTCATGATTCTGGTTCATGAGCAGTAGCCCCTTCAGAAGACTCAAGTTTTGGGATATTGAAACTCAAACAGGAAGAGCACTTCCCCTTATCAGGACCTCAAGGAATGTTGGAGAAGCAAGCACTGAACCCATTTTCCCTGTGTGACTGCTTTGCCTCCAGAGAAAAGATTTATCAGCATTTTCTGGCCAGTTCTCACAGACCCAAGAGGGGTCTCAGACACTCACAGAAACTAGCAGCAGCAGCTGCACTCCATACCTTATCCAGTTTGTCGACGCTAGAGCAGATTGTTCGGAACTTGCTGTCTGGGACACCACAAACTGCAAACATCCCATCAAGGATGCGCCGATCGTTGACCTAGGGGAGAGGGACCAAGTCATTAACTGTGAACTCAAATAGACTTTTCAGTGGTGGCCAGTTTCTCTCCTCTCTAGGTTGAAGCATAGAGTACGTCTCTAAGATCTTATGCTGTTTCTGTCTCCCACTTCACGGGAGCTAAGCTGCCTGTCTGCCCACAACAAGCACCAACTCCTCCAATGCTTGTTCAGAACTCTTTCATTCTCCTCCTACAGTCCCAGATGCTTCCACTCAACAGAAAAAGCAACAGGGCCTACAAGTCCTCTCGTGGGAGGGTAAAACCAGTTGAGGAACAGACCACAATGTAAGGAGATTAATTCAGTGTTCTCTGCGTAAAAGCAAAGTGATCGCTCATTGTGTTAAAATCTCATTAAGGTTTTGGGTTTTTTTTTTGACCCAATAGTGAGTTCTGTGATTTAACTGTGCTTGGTGCCAGCAGGTAACTGAGGCTAAAGGGTAGATGATTCATTTCCATGGGCAGTGAGAACATCTACAATGAAATCAGACACAAAGACTGCTTGGGAGTTTGTAACCTTCCAGGCTCAACACAGAATTATTTTGGTTGGAAAGAGCCTTCATGATTATGAAGTCCACCCAATCTCTCAGCACTGTCAGGTCACCAGTAAACCATGTCCCTCACATCTCATCTCCATGGCTTTTCAAGCCCTCCAGGAATGGGGACTGTCCTGGGCAGCCCTGGGCCAGGCCTAGACAAACCTTTTGGGAAATAAAATTGTTCTTCATAACCAACCTGAACCTCCCCTGGCACAACTTGAGGCCATTTCCCTTCATTCTGTTGCTTCTTACTTGGGATAATCACTCAAACCCCACTTTGCTCGAACCTCCTGAACTTCAAGGAGTTTTCAAGAATGAGGTCCCCCCGAGACTCCTTTTATCCAGACTAAACCCTCTCAGTTCCCCTCAGCTGTTCCTCAGAGCACTTGTGCTCCAGATTCTTCCCTAGACAATGGCTTATGGAAGATAAACACATCATGGACAGGTTCTTCCACCATTCCCTGTTTGTAGCAGTGTCTTCTCATCCACAAAAGCATCTGGATTCAGCACTGCCTAAACATGCAGCAACTGGACAGGCAGTTTCTCTGCATAGCTCTTCAGCTCGTCCCAGACAGGTTCAAGGGCAGGCTTCTAATCTCTTACCCTACAAGACGTCTCGGACCCAGAAATGACTTGGTGGGAGTCTGAAGACAATGCAGTGCATGCACTGAGGAGGTGCCCTTGCCCATGTCATGGAGTTTGGCACTAGGTGTTCTCTAAGGTCCCTTTTCAACCTAAACTATTCTATTGATTCCAAGGGGCCAGCAGGGGCTGAGCCAAGGGCAAGGACTACTGCTTTCCCCTATGGTACAGAGCAACCTGCTGGTCTTACCTTAACAAGGAAGTCACCAAGCTGCAGGTCACTCAGGATCTCATGTACAATCTTCAAGCACTCAGCATCAGGAATCATCGGGTCAAACTGCCCAGCGATGTCAAAATCCTGAGGACAAAGGCAAAGCCAGTGAGCAAATCAGCACCACTGCAGCAATACAGCTTCCACTATGCTGCTGACCGTGGTTTCTTTACAAAAAGCAACAGAAATGGGATGTGAGGGAACAGAAGAAAGGAACTGGGAAGGGGAAAAGAAAACTACTTATTTGCTAGGACCTAAATGCCAAACGTTTTCCCTTGATTCTTAGGACTTTTTCCTAACACACATCCTAATGAAGTTAATGATCAGGGAAGAAGAGAAGCATCTCAACCAAGGTAAAACCACCATTTCAACTGCCAAGACAGGAAAAGAAAGAGAAAGCCTGAGCAGTCTCCACCAGAGATGAACCAGCAGTTAAAACATCTGTCAGGCTCTAGTTCTAAGAGGCTGGTACCTGGTGACTGGAAAACAGCAGAGACAACAGCGTCCAGAGAAATAAAATACAGAAGCAACACAAGCCCTCTTATTTGAGCCCTGTTCATGAATCCACAAAAGCAAAGCCTTCAGAGAGATTTTGAGAATAATTGTAATTAAGTGGGTTAATTTCAATGTGGTTTCAGAGAAATTGGGCCAACAGAGGAGGAAAGAGCTGTGATCCTGCCTGTCGTTCCTCGATCAGCCAAGCACACCAAAGGCTGATGCAATCCCTGTGGGGGCTGGGCAAGGTCTGATACTGTCAGAAAAAGTGCCATTGCTGCTGTACCTGACAGGTGAATCTCAGAGAGGAAAAACACACAACCAAGGACTGGTAAGTTACAGTTATGATACAAAAAGTGCTACAGGTCTAAGTTAAGTCACATCTCCAGGGAGAGACGGTATGAATTATGTGGCCTACAGCAGGGAAGATTTCTCTGTTTCCCAAATGTTTTTTCAAGAAAGAGGAAGAACCCATATCAAGGGATGACAGCTGCTGATTAAAGAGCTGCACTGGCAGAAGGAGAAGTGAACTATCAGACACAAGCAAGTTCAGCCTGGATATTAGAAGACTCTTTCCAGCTATCCTAGGGAATGAGATCTTGGAACAGCCTTTCAGATGAGACAGTTACAGGTAAAGACTCCAAGGTGTCCTGAACCAGGAGTTTACCAAGCTGGAGCCAGTATGTCTCCACAGGAGCGGTACAATTAAACACAAATAATATCAAATCCTAGGGACTGTGTTAGTACAGTGGAACAAAGCTGTTCCTCTGGGCTACCACTCTGGGAAAGCCACTAAGGAAACTGCTGTCTTACCTGCTCTGAAATGTGCCCTCTGGGTTTTCCCATTCCTTCGAAATAAAGAGTGACTAAGCACAAAGGAAATTCTTCACCTCCACCAGACTGGAGGAGATGGGGCAAGAAGTTGCCCACCTCCAAGGCACAAAACAGGCCAGAGACGTGGGGGAGTTCCCTGACACAGCAGCACCCTGCATTACAGCCATCACCCTCACTCTCCTACTCTTAAGCCGCTTTTCATACGCTCAGAAGATTAATGGATCCTGTTCAGCTTTCCACAGCCACTGCAGCCTTCAGTGCTACATTTTTGCAGGGTTGCATCCCCCCAGGCTCCAGCCTCACTCAGCAGTGTCCCTGTCAAAGGACAAACTCACACATTGGTAGAACTCCCTGTAGCGGCCCTTGGTCATAGCCGGGTTGTCCCGTCTGTAGACCTTTGCAATGTGGTAGCGCTTAATGTTGGTGATCTTGTTCATCGCCAGATAGCGAGCAAAGGGCACCTGAGGCAGAAAGGTTAAGGACAGGAACAGGGAGAGATCACCCCACACAGTTATCAGTCACAGGCAGTGCAGGGTCCTGACTCCCCAACTCCCACATCCCCACGTACAAGTGTTACTTCACCAAACGGAAGCAATGTACAATAAATAGCTGAGGAAGACTTCTGCCCACACTGAACCACACTGCCTTCCCATGCTCTCCTTATTGGTACAGGGGCAGAGCCATGAACGTCATTCCTCCTCCTTTGGAGGGCATGGCCACAAAAAAAGGGTAATAAAAGGTGACAACACCACTCAGTATTGGCTGCTGCAGGATACAGTCAGGTCATAGCGCAGGGACAGCAGCTCTCCTCCTTGATCTTTCAGATCGTAGATGAGCTTCGAGTCTTCACCATATTTTCCTGTCAGTGTCTCCTACAACAAAAGGACACAGGAAGAAAAAACATCTTCAGTGACATGGGATCAGCCCTAGAAGGCACAGAGAACCAAAATAGGAGGATGCCTGGGAGATGGGAAAAGAAAGCTCATCATGTCACAAGTTTTCATCTGGATGATTCTCACTGCCTCAGCCAGTAGTGCTGAGTCCTCATTCACCTTCAGCTCAAACACTGGCGTGTCAATGACTTCAGCTCCATGGCGCTTGAAGCACGTTATAATGGCATTGAAAACTCTCTCTCGTATGGCCATTTGCTTGGGGCTGTAGTCCCGTGTGCCCTAGGGATGATAAGGAGAAAAAACACAGGGCAGAATGAGTTAGAGGCCTGCAGCTGAGAGATTCCAGAGACAATGTGAAGTAGCTATTACACTGCTAACAAAACCAGAGTGACTGGTCCAGACAACAGATATCAGGCAAGGAGGACACAGCTCAGACATGACCTGCCACAGTAGCTGCAGAGCTACAGCTAATCTGGGAGTTTCAGGACACAGAAAACAACAGCTAACGTCCAGCAGTCAGAGTCCAGGGCTTTCGAGCAAGACAGCATGGCCAAGAACTGTTAACGGCCTCAACACAGATGTTGCCACCAGAGCCCTGCACAACGAGCCAACCCAAGGAGTGGAATTAAAGGGCAGACATGCTTTGAAGCTGTGAAACTACTAACACTTTCCAATTTCCACAGACACCTCACTTCAAGAGGAGTGAGCCCAGCAGACATAAGACCCCTTGACTTGACCAAAAGGGAATCAGATTCTCTACTCAGGGACATTACCTTTGGGGTCTTGAGCACAAACTTGTGCTTCCCCTCATCACCCCCAAGCTGTGCCTTCAGCTCCAGCAGTTTGGCCACTTCCTTTGCAATCTAGGGAGGGAACAAGTTGAGAGCTGGGGATGAGCCCAGTACTTTCAGCCTCAGCATTCTCAGTACCAATCCACTATTCCCAGTTTCCCACAGCAGCTCCTCCCCAGTACTCCCCAATTTAGCTACAAGCACCCCAATATTCTGGGGTACTGGGGGTCACCATTTTCTGAACCCCAGGACCATCATTACCCTCAACATCTCCCATGCCAGTCCCAGCACCACCTGCTCCTGTTACATGCACCCCAGTATAGGCTGACCACAGCATCCTCCTCCCGATCCAAGCATCCTTCCTCCAGTCTAACACCAGCATCACACGTTCGTGCTCTCAATAGCAGGGGACTCACAGTCTCCCCAGGCACCTCAGTCCACCACTTCCCAGCCCAGACCAGTATTCCCACCCAACGCCACCCCTAGCCCATCAACACCGTCCCCACAGACCCATCCTATTCACTTTCAGTTCTCCCAAGCCTCTTCTCTCCACCCCCTCTCCGCAGTCCAGCTCCTCCAGCTCCCGTCACCCCAGCACCCCACCCCTCCCTCCCGCTCCCAGTCACCCCAGCTCCCCCGAACTTCAGTCACACTAGTACCCCAGCACCCCCCCGCACCTCGTCGGGATCGCCCTGGTCCTGTTTGAGCCTCCGCACCACCTCCGCCTGCTCCCGCACTGCGGCCTCCGCCGCCATCACCGCTTCCGCTGTGCGGGTTGGCGCCTGCGCGGGGCGGGGCCTCGGGCACGCGGCAGCGCGCCCCGGACGGGGCGGTGCTCCGCGCCGGCGCACGTCCCTTCCCGCGGTTTCCCGCCCGCTTCACGCTCCCGCGTCGCCTGAACACTGCGGTGAGTGAAGGCTGCAGGAGCAGGCTGGGTTGTGGTTATGTTTTTTACTTAATTTATCAAAATCCAGCGTCTGTCCACGGACCGGCCCGGAGTGCCCCTTTCTCCGAGTGCTCCATCGGCTGGGCCCGCTCTTCCCCGCACTTGGCCCAAACCTTCCACTGCCACAGGCAGAGATTTGACTCCCAGCTCAGCCCGATCCTGCTGAGCTGCTCTACATCCATCTGTGCTCAAACCACTGCCCTTAGCGGATGGAAAAGACTGCACAGCTACAGGAACCCTCCCAGGAGGTTAAGGTGGTGACAGCTCAGTTTGCAATGTATAAAGCCTGCCTGCTCCTTCCCAAAACAGATCCCCATGTGCTGGCACTGCCTCCCCCTCATGCTAGTAGACAGAGACCAGACTTGAGCAGTAAATGAATGGTTAAAGGTGCTGGAGGGTTCCAGTTGGACCACAGTTCAGTCAAACAGCTCTGGCCATCAATGTCCTAGGGCTCCAGCCGCCTTCTGATCTCACTGATGAGCTTTTCTCTTGGGATATCGACCTACAAAGCAATCGGAGAGGAAGGAGGCAATAGCACCAGAACCAAAGCCCTATAGCCTTGCTAGGGATATCACCACCAATCACAGACTGTCTGTTTTTCTGTCACCCAACAGATCTGTGCCACAGGTCCACAAAGGAACCAACAACCCAGAGTAATCTCTGGATTGCAGAGGCACTTTTGAAACTTGGTGTAAGATGATGTGCTCACCTCTTCTCTTCGTGCAACATCTCGCAGCTTGACAACTCTGTCTGCCAGTTCTTGCTCTCCTACAATGGCAGCAAGGGGGATGCCTGTGTCCTCGCAATACTGCAGCTGCTTCAGCAGTTTAGGATCCTTCTTGTACAGCATCTCTGCCTAGGAGGGAGTGGAGAAGGTCAATCAATGCAAAATTTGCTCTCATTAATCTTCAAGCTAAACAGCCAGCACCAGAACCCAAACAGAAACTCTCCATTATTCCTGCAAGCAGTTACCTTTAGTGCTCTCAGCTCTTTGTCTCTGCCTGCTACAACACAAGACAGCCCACATCTCAAAGAGCTGGTCTTGCTGTGCTGCAGCTCCCTTCAGGATTTCTTTCCCTCACTGGTATCACTGCCAACCCCAAGTCCTTACTTTACCTTTATCCCTGCATCCCATAGCTCAGAAATAAGCTTCAGTCTTGCAGCAACTAAGTGTTTGTGAGGTGTAGCCACCAGCACTTGTGTTTCGGTCGTTCGAATCTTCTCCCCAGAAGCCTGCAGAGACAGACACACTCATGGGCTCTGATGGAATGTACAGCTTGTGCCTGAAGCTTGTATTTCCTTCACACCTTACCTTGACTCCCCAAAACAAGCTCATTTAACACAGATAACACAACCCAGGCACATTCAGTGAGAGCACCAGAGGATCTGCACTGTGACACAATACTTAAGTCATGTGCTGCTCTACTCTTGGGACTTTGGCCTTCCTCCCTCCTGAATGGCACCTAGACAGCCTTCCAGCATCTCCTTTGATTCTCCAGGTACAAGCCTGAGCCTCACTTTGTATGAATCATGAACTCAGAACTAAATGCAGTGATTAACTTCCTCCCAGGGTGCTCATTACAGAGCAAGGACTGCAGTTCATCACCCTGTAAACTCTACGACAGAAAACCTCACAGGCAAAAGATAAGAACTAAGTGACTTGGGCACAATGTTCAGAGCCTGGTACAGAGCTCTGAACAGAGCTCAGGGCCTGTCCCTAACACGTCATTGGTTTCTGCTATGAAATGCTGCCCAGACCTGCAGAAAAGGGCTCTGTCTTTTGTGCAGGTACATTTAAGGGTTGCTAACACCTCCTTCAAAATTCTTTACCCTCAAATGCTGTGGCACTGTAGGACACTAATAAATGATATGTGGTTTCCTTGAGCCATCCCCAGTGCACCGCTTGCATCACCCACCTTCACTCTCTGCTCCAGGATGGAGAAGATCCGCTCAATACCAATGCTGACCCCTACGCAGGGCACCTTACGGCCTTTGGGATCAAACATCCCCACCAGCTCATCATAGCGACCACCGCCAGCCACACTCCCAACACTAAAAACCTCCTCCATGCGGTTGTTCTCCTGCTGTACCAGCACAGCCTCAAAGATCACTCCTGTGTAATAGTCCAGACCCCGTGCCAGGCTCAGGTCAAAGGAGATCTGAGGGATGCAAGGGAAGTTCCATCACTGGGGGCATGCAAAAAAGCAATCCCCTCCCCTCCTGCCGGTGCACCTCCTCACCTTCCCCATGATGCCAAATAGCGTCAGGTACTCAAAGAGCAGCTTCATGTCCTCCAGCCCCTCCTTGGCAAGTTTGTTTTGGGATAGCTTTGGGTCCTGGAGAAGCTGCCCAACAAGATCCAGTCCACCTGTGGGAATCAGCCATGCCTCAGGTCTGCCAGCATGGCAGCCCCTGCAGCCTTGTGTGGGCCTGGCACATTGATGGGGCGGATGAGGAGGAACAAGGGGAGAGAAAGGCCAAGGCCTCAGTCTACAGCACTCACCATGCAGCTGGACGTACTTCCCAATGCTATTTGCGGCCTCAGGAGAGAGTCCCTTCTCTCCTACCATCTCATTCCTCACTTCTTCCCATGGCATCTGTGAGGTGAGAAAGGAAGATCCATTGCTATGGGACATTCTCATCTCACATCATCTGTACCAGCCCACAGTCAGAACTTGGAGACAGCAGTCAGTGATTGCTGTAACCGTCCAGGTCTCCCTAACAAGGGCTGTTAACAAGATGACTGCAAACCCCAAGTTTCATTCTTAATCACACTCAGAGCTCCCCAAATCCTTTGCACACTCCTGCCCAGCCTGATACATCCACTCCCACTGAGATGGGAAGGATGTCTATAAGCACAACACTCACCTTGTCCAGTTTGTCCACAGAAGAACACATTGTTAAGAACTTGCTCTCAGGGACACCACAGATGGCCAAAACGCCATTGAGAATCTGTCGGTGATTGACCTGGGGGTGGGACAGACATACTTGGCCCAGAGGAGATCCACTCCTGCCACTGTTTCTTCTTGCCCCAGAGGAGCAGGAAGCCACTGTCAGTGTTTGCTTGGGTCTTTTCACCAGTACCTCAAGCCCACAGGAAGGGAAAGCACAGAGGGGTGGAAACTATTTGGTTCTGACCTCACCTTAATGAGGAAGTCCCCAAGCTGCAGGTCGCTCAGGACCTCGTGTACAATCCTCACACACTCAGCATCAGGAATCATGGGATCAAACTGCCCAGCGATGTCAAAATCCTGGGGTAGAAGAAACAGCAGAAGCTCCTGGCAAAGCTGAGGTGCTTCAGCTTGTGGCAGATATGCACCTGACCTGATACCTCTCAGCTGCTGATAGGGTCAGCAGTTGGGAAATGTCCCCTTGGATCATGACACTGTCCAAGGAAACTCCTTTGAAGGTTCAGAGCCCTCATCTAAAAATAAATGAGTGTTTTGGGTCATCATCCCTACAACTTAAGTCAGAGGATCACAGAATTGTTTCATTTGGAAGAGACCTTTTGAGTCTAACTGTTCCCCCAGCTCTGGTAGGTCACCAGTAAACCATGTCCCTCACATCACTTTAAATGGCTTTCACTTTGACAGACCTCCATATCTGTTGGTTACTAACATTTGTGGGTGCAATAAACCATTCTGATGAGAATAAATCTCACTTTTGAGTGCAAGCTTTGTCTTATTTTGGGAGACTCTGACTCCACAAGGCCTGTCCCAGAGCCCCACAGCAGCTGAAGGCACCCCAGTCCCCCCACACCCTCCTGTCCTCTCTTGTGGAGACCACCCCAACACTCACGCACTGGTAGAACTCCCTGTAGCGGCCCCTGCTCGTTGCTGGGTTGTCCCTCCTGTAGACCTTTGCGATGTGGTAGCGCTTCATGTTGGTGATCTTGTTCATGGCCAGGTAACGAGCGAAGGGCACCTAGGTGCCCAAGGAGTTAAGGACAAGAACATGCAGGGAGGTGGGGAGCATAACTGGGAGAAGGCAAAATCAGTACAGGGGAGTGTACTGGTGCATCTCAAGTTGCGCTACGAGATGTTTGGGTTGGCCATGAGGAACAATTTTTTCCTAGTTGCGGGGTGGTTTGAGTGGGGTCACGTTGACAACAGCCAGAGCAGCTAGGACAAGAAGGGGGTTCCTGCCACCCCAAGTGGATCCATAAGCAGGACAGGGTGAACCATAGCAGTGGAGCTGACTCCCCAGTGCCACTGGGCAGGATACAGTGAGGTCATAGCGAAGGGCTAGCAGCTCCCCTCCCTGGTCTTGCAGCTCATAGATAAGTTTCGTGCCTTCCCCATACTTCCCAATCAGCATCTCCTGAAGAAGAGGTGTTGGGGACGGTGCTGGCAGCGGGGCCACGGACCCTCCCCAACCCCGACACACATCTTCGCTGTGACCTGGGGCAGGAGGGGTGTCCATGTCCCCAACTTCTCCTCCGACAAGGACCCCAAAGGCACTGGGGACTGCCCCCACCCTTCCCACCATGCCCCATACTGGGGTCACTCCCAGCTCTGCCCCAATGGGGAAAGGGTGTGCGGAAGGGACCCCAGGAAGAGCAGAGTGGGGCCCCGCTGCCCCAGTGGCGGAGGAGAGGGGTAGAGAATAGTCTTAGTGCCGCCTCACCCGCAGCTCCATCACAGGGGTGTCGATGGCGGACGCCCCGTGCCGCTTGAAACAGGCCACGACAGTGGCGAGGAGGAGGTCGCGGAGCCGCACGTGCGCGGGAGGGTGGTCGCGGGTACCCTGAGCCAGGGCGGAGAGCGAACGTTAACTGGGGGGAAGCAGGGCAACTCCCCGTAGCGTCCAGTAAACGTACTCCGCCAGTACCTTGGGGGTCTTCAGAGGTAGAGCCGAGCCCCGCTCTGTGTCACCCGCCGCCCCGCGCCGGCACACGGGCCCGCGGAGCAGCCGGCACCGGGACAGACCAAGCCGCAGCATAGCCAGCACCTCGGGGCAGGGCGACGGAGAGGAACACAGTGGGGACCTGATGCCACGTGACCGACACTTCGCGGCGCTCTAGGCCCGCGGCGACGCGACTCGCCGGTGTGCGGGAGGACCGGCGCACTTTCCAGCGGCTGCGCTTTACGGCAGCCGCTGCAGCGCGACAGTTGCTGTTCGCTGGTAGCCTTCACCGTCAGTATGGCGTCGGGCAGCGGGGTAGGAACTAGCGGCGGCCTCGGCTTCTCGGGAAGGCCTGGGCGGGGCCGGAGGTTGGGGCTGAGGCCGCTCGGGAGAGGCGGGGGGCGGTGGGATGGGCTGGGCTGCGTTCGGGGACTGCTGCGGGGAAGGAACCGCTCGGGCCGGGACGCGGCTGGGCCGGGGCCGGGGGCGGGGCAGGGGGACCCGTGAGAAGGCCCCATCGCTGCTTCTTACACATTTGTTGCTTCTGTGTGTGGGCTGCGGGAGATTCGGGGTCCGCTCAGAGGCCCTGGTGTCTTCAGCGGTAAAAGGGGGAGTGACCACTTCCCCAACTCCCCCCAACAGCGGCGTGAGAAGAACCAGCCTTTCCCCAACCCTGTCCTGGCCCTCGCTGTGAGGTTGCCCACCCGCCTTTAGGTCCCCAACCTGGCAGGGACCAGCCCATCCTAGGAGCCTTCTGGCGCCGCGCGATGGCGAGTGCGGGCAGCTCCCTCCGTGCTTTCCCCTTCTCGCCTGCCCCAGTCGCTTGGCTGTGCCAGGAAGGGCTTTCCCGTTTCCCGGCTGGTTCTCACACAGTCCTATTGAAGTTATAGGAGAAACTGCCTTTCCCACAACTGTTATTGTGCAATCTTCGATGGCTTCTGTGTCACCCGGTTATTTTATTCATAAAATCATAGAGTGGTTTGGGTTGGAAGGGAGCAAACCCCTTGCCACACTCGGGGACATCGTCCACTAGATCAAGTTGCTCAGAGCTCCATCCTGCCTGGCCTAGAACAATTCCAGGGATGGAGCATCCACAACTTACCTGGGCAACCTGTTACAGTGTCTATCCAGCCTCATAGTGTAGAACTGCCTCCTTATATTTAATCTAAAATCTACCCTCTTTCGGTTTAAAGCCGTTGCCTTTTGTCCTACCACTACAAGCTTTTGCATGGGTGTTGCTTGGTTTGTGTGAAGTGCCAGTGAGGTCCGGGATCCCAAGGATGGGACTTCAGAGATCAGCTGAGGTGGATGCCATTGGTGTAGCCTGACTGGGGAGCCAGAGTGTCTTAAACACCTTCCCAGCAGTGAGATTTGAGTACCACAGGGGCTCTGTTTTTCTGTTTTCTTGGCCAATGTTCACTTGGAGCCATGAGGCTAAGAGAAGTCAGCAGCAGGATAGCAGCCTAGGAATGCAGTGGGGCCTGTGGTTTATTCTCATTGTGCTCTTGTTGGATTGTGCCATGCTTGAGGCTCCTGTATTATTTTATAGGCTTTGATCCTGATACTAGGCAGATTGTTCTGTGTCTGTCTCCACAGGGAGAAGGAGGCTCTGGGGGACTTCAGGTTTTTAGATGTTGTTACTTATTTAGGAAAATCTTTTCTGGCACCCACAGCAGTTCTTAGATAAAGCATTTAGAGCTTGCAGCCACCCTGCCTCCACCAGGTCAGTTGCAAAAGGTTCCTTTGGATGACATCTAGCCAAGATTTTGTTAGGCTCTTGGGTTTAATTTCATTCTCTGTCCCTGGACAAGGGAGATTGGGAAAAGAGCTGTGGAAGGCTCTTTCCCTTTTATTAGAAGAGGAAAACGAAGCAGTGAGGAAATCACCTCCTCCCCGGGCTCCCACCAGCTCTGATTTGTGATAATGCGCTGCTGTGCAGGAGAGTTGAGATTCTAGAGAATACCCCCAAACGTTAATTTGCACTCGGTGATATTTTCTTTTCTTTTGCTCAGGGTGGTTAATAAAACCTGTTATGACATGCTTAAAGTGCTTAAGCGGCTCTGGGAATAAATGAGAATTTTTCTACGCCTCCCTAAGGCGTTTTCATTCCTCTCAGTAGCTGTTCGTTCCATCTGAAGGATTGCCAGAGGAGAAGCCGTTAAATGGCTGTGCTGCTGCTCTTGCTTCAAACGGGATTTATTTCCTTTGGATTGTGATTGGATTCTTGATTTGGCTGAACGGAGAAGGCAATGGGGTGTGTGTGTGGGGGGGGGTTCTTCTTTCCCGGAGGTGCTTTACAATACATCCATCCTTTTTTTAATATGAAACCAACAGCCTCTTGCTGCCGTGCCAAGTGCAGCGCAGCTCTAACCACAAGAGACTTCTCAACAAAATAAAGAAGTGTCCGAGTTACAAGCCATGACCATTACCAGGTGCAGGAGCCTTCATAGTGTGCAGCGAGGGAAGAGGTTGTGCTGGTTTGCTGCAAGTAGCCTTGAATGGAAGTGGGTTTCTTGTCCAGTCAGTGGGGGTAAAAATCCCCCTCGGGAATACAACCCCAACAATTTTTGTGTTCTCCAGTGCCAGATTCATCTGAATTCAGCTTCCCCTGCAACTTCTCCAGCATGGAGAGTGCCTGGAAGCTGCTGAAGGGCTGGGCTGTCTCAACAGGATTTCTTCCCTTTCCTGTGTTCCGACTGCAGGCCAGCTCGTACGGTGTCTGGTTTTCAAAGCAAAAGGTTGATAATCTCAGGAGACATTAAGATAAAGTTGTTAACATTTCTCAGTGCTTTTGAAATAACAGAATCACAGACGGGTTTGAGTTGGGAGGGCCCTTTAAAACTTATCCAGTCCAGCTTCCTGGCAGTGAGCAGGGACATCTTCAACTAGAGCAGGTTACTCTGAGTCCTGTCCAACCTGACCTGGAATGTTTCCAGGGCTGGGGCTTCTCCCGCCTCTCTGGTCAAATCCTTCTAAAAGCAGGAGGTATAGTCAGGTTTCATGTCTTTCTCTTCAGCTTTATCCCTAATTCTCAGCTAAAAATACAGAGGACATGGGGACATAACCCATAATTTACTGCCGTGGCCTCACACACCAAGTGATTCCACATCTCAGAAATGTTAATGCACTCTCTTACCTTCTCAGACTAAGAACTTGGACTTTCGCCGAAAGTGGGACAAAGATGAATATGAGAAACTCGCTGAGAAGAGGCTCACGGAAGAGAGAGAAAAGAAAGATGGTGCGTAGTATACTGGCTCCAGGCAGGCTTTGAGTCACCCAAAGTCTTTGAATTTGAGAAGAGAGAGAGCAGCTGAAAATTAAATCCCACAGGGAAATAGCTGTTTCAAGGCTCGTTTGCTCAAATAGTTTTTCCTGCACTCACCACTGAACATGTGGGTTTTGGCAAAAGTAATTACTGAAAATCTTTGCTTCTGTCTGTTCTTTGGGGATGCAGAGGAACAACCAGCTCCCAGAAACCAGATGATCTTGGACTATGACATAGCTTACAGATCTATCTGGTTCTGATAGGAACTAAGAAATAGAGAAGAGGAAATTATATCCTTTACTGATTTAGAATAAAAAGTGTCATTTCTGCACAAATCAGGTAGTTCCCAGTAGGCCTCTCTTCATTAAATCCACACACTGTGTTTCAATGTTTTCTAATAAACACTTCGGCTTTTTATTCGTGTTTTAGGCAAACCAGCTCAGCCGGTCAAAAGGGAACTTCTGCGGCACAGAGACTACAAAGTGGACCTGGAATCAAAGCTGGGGAAAACCATCGTCATCACCAAAACCACCCCTCAGTCAGAGATGGGAGGGTAGGTCACAATCATTTCATTGATGTAGATCACAGTGTCACAGATCATAGATTATCTCAGATAGTTGTTTTGTGAGACGATGTTTGTCTCATGCTCTGGAGCTAATATTTTCTCTCTCTTCTGCCAGATACTACTGTAATGTATGTGACTGTGTGGTGAAAGACTCCATTAACTTCCTGGATCACATCAATGGCAAAAAACGTAAGTGTAACTTCTGTCTTTTTAGGTGCTGCAGTGCTTGGGGCTCTTCCCTTTATAGAATCATAGAATCACAAACGGTGTTGGGTTGGGAGGGGCATTCAAAGCTCACTGAGTCCAACCACCCTGCAGTGAGCAGGGACATCTTCAACCAGAGCAGGTTGCTCAGAGCCCCTTCCAATCTGACCTGGAATGTTTCCAGGGAGTGGGATTCTCCCACCTCTCTGGGTAACGTGGGCCAGTGTCTCAACCCCACCCTCAGCATAACACATTTCTTCCCTATAAACTTTCTTCTTTATGCATCTCCCTTTATATGTCACCAGTGTCTGAGGTCTCAAAGGAATCAAAGTGTGCTCTGCAGATCGGGATAGAGATGATGTTTGCTCAGGAGAGGTGCTGCCTTTTTATCTCCTGGCACCTTCCAAGTTGCTGGACCATTCTCATGAAATAAGCCTAGAAGTCACTGGTTTGTCCTGGTTATGGGGTTGCATTTTCCCCACTCAGAGTATCTATGAGAAGCCCAGGGTCAACAAATCCTGATGTCTCCTCCAAAAAGCTGGAGAGAGACTTGTTTACAGCACTGAAACTTTGAAGAAATGCTTGAATAAGTGAAGATTTGGGACTAATCAACTTTTTGGATTGGCAGCTTTTCTTTGTCAAAGCAGAGTATGGAGCTCAAAACCAGCCAATCTCTGAACTCCAAGGTGCAGATCAGAGTTTACAAGGGCAGATCAATGAGTCCTTAAGAGAGGGTGTGGAGTTAAAAGTCCTAGCTTGACTTTGTGCATGGACCTGAGAGGCTGGAAGGTGGCTGACGCTCCTCAGTGCAGTATAATTTACTTAATAAGTTTGGAAATTTTGCATCCAGTCCATAAATGTGGCTGAAATCTGCTTGTTCTTACAGCCCTTGTGTAATTCCTGATGTGTACACTGCGGGTCAGAGTGCTGCTGTACCCCTGAGACAAACCTGTGTGTGGCTGCTGGAGGCAACAGCCTGTTTGGATCCATGGGGCAGTGCAGGCTGGGAACATTGCCAAGGGTGGCTTCTCCAAGCCAGGTTTACTCCTGAGCAGAAACCTGGAAATCTGCTCTGAGCAGCCACCAATTCAGAGGGCTGGCTTAATATTTCATGTCTCTGCTTTAGCTAGAAGTGTCCCATGCAAGCAGGAGCTCTTACTGAGATACACTGATGCCTTGTTTAGCTTCTTCCACTGCTTAGAGATGCCGGATTTATTCTGGCCCCTTTTTCAACACTCCAACCCTTTTGGGTTTTTGTCCACCTGTCAAAGTTTAAATTTCCTGAAGCATCAGAACACCAACATGTTCTGATGGTGGGGAGCATCCTAACAGGGAACCTTAAAGGAATAGCCCGCCTCCTCTTTTTTACAAGGAACATACTTGCCTAGAGAGCATGTGGAGTTGTGCCTGAGTGTATTGTGGCCCTGGAAGGTATGTCAAGGGTATGGATGATAGGCTGGAGGAGGCTACTCTGCTGAGGTGTTGAAATTTGGATTGATTTGGGACCATGAAAGGCTCAGAATAAGGCTGAAAGCAACTGGTTCTCCTGTTTTCTAGACCAGAGAAATTTGGGCATGTCCATGCGGGTGGAGCGTTCCACACTGGACCAGGTAAAGAAACGCTTTGAGGTGAACAAGAAGAAGATGGAGGAAAAGCAGAAGGACTATGACTTTGAGGAGAGGATGAAGGAACTCCGCGAGGAGGTGAGTCTAGGCTATGGCAGACAAAGCAAAGCCATGCCTTCCCCAGAAATGTGTTTTGTGAGGAAATCAACCCTTATTCCCAATCTCATTCCATGAAAGCCTTGTTTTTGGTAGCTGGGCTTCTTGTCTGCTGCCATAACTGGGTTTTGTTTACTCATTGTTTTTTAACACATTTTCTGCTTGGAAAACCTTTTCCCCTCTCTCTGTCTGCATGAGGATAACTTTGGATGTTTTAGGTTTCCACTGAGCAGTACAAGACTGACAGTGTACCTGCTTTTTGTCGCCTATTAGTTGTGTTTGAACTTGTGCCTTCTGATCTATGTCCTCTGATCTGCCTTCTGTGGTTCTTCGGAGTGCTGAAATGAGGCATCCTGTGTCTGTGTGACCTCATGGAGTGTGGAGTGGCTTTTTGAGCAGTGTGCAGAGGTGTGAGGCAAGGAAAAACTGCAAATCCCTCCCAAACCTGGACTTAGGTGTCCGCTCCCTGCCAGGAAGATCAATTTAATTTGAAAGCCTGACAGAGTTCTGGCAGTTGAGGAGCTTCTCTTCTGTCAGCAGTCATTGAACAATCACACATTAACAGTCACTGCCCGGTTGAGTCTCTCTCAAGTAGATCTCAGTGCTGCTGAAATGGTTTGGTTTGGAGAAGGCAGGAGATGGGTGCTCCAGCAGCACAGGGAGGTGCCATGGGTTGAGAAGTGACTGCCAGTCAGTGTATGGCAGCACAGAAAGTAGCAGCTTTTGGAGTAGCTTTCTCCAAGGCAGGGCTATCTCCATTTGCTGCGGTGCAGTGGACAGTGATGGGAACGGTGGGCAGGTGCAAAGTCGAGGGCTGAAGCCATTGCCCAGTCTGAGCCTGGCACTGCTCCAGGGCTTGTGATCCTCACAAAGCAAAGCGCTTTGATTAGAGCAGCAAAAGCTCTGATGCCAAACCCGTTCCCTAGAGCTGCTCAGAGCTTCAGCTTCTGTTCCAGTGAACAGCTGATACTCTGCCAGACCAGAAGCCAGCAGTCCTGGAATGGTGCATTGTGTGAGGGGAAAGGTCATCTGTGATAAAACCAGCTGCTTCTTGCCTCAGCATTGGGTCCAGGTGAAATTTCTGGCATTTGTTCTGAAAAATGTCACAACACCTTTCTTGGACTGTACCTTGTGGGCATGACTCTGCTTGTGGGGTGGTCTGGAGACAGTGCAGAACCTCCTCTAGGCATTTCTACTGGCTGTTCTATTTCCTTAGACACAACTGGGCACTGTTGTTAGGACCTGGGTTAACGATGCTGTGCCCAGTGTCTCAAAAGCTGACTCAAGTCAAGGTTCAAATGATTTTGCTGTTCTGTCCCTTGCTGCAGGAGGAGAAGGCCAAAGCCTACAAGAAGGAGAAACAGAGGGAGAAGAAGAGGAGGGCAGAGGAGGATTTGACATTTGAAGAGGATGATGAAATGGCAGCTGTGATGGGTTTCTCTGGTTTTGGCTCAACCAAAAAGAATCACTGAGTGGCTCTGGACTCTCTTCTTTCTTGAAACAGATAGTTTTTACCCAGGGGACTCTGGATAATTCTTAAAAAAAAAAAAAGACTTTATTGAGGACTTGTCTGTAAATCTCCCAGTAGAAGTTGGCTCAAGGAGTCAAAAAGTGATTCCGTGCTCTACCTGTGCTACAGAACAAGCTCCACCTGTCATTAGCCTCCCATCTCCGTCTGTGTCCTAGATCTGGCTGCGCATTACCACGCTGCAGCCTCATGCTTGCAGGGAAGTGTTCTGCTGGATGCGTTTTTGTGTCAGTAAAGTGCAACAGCTCGGTGCAGGTGGCCTGGCTGAAGATTAGTTGGGTTGTCAGCCAGGCATTGTTTTCTGGGCTCTGGTCGTTGCGGTTGTCAGCTGGGCTGTGTTTGTGAGATGCTGGGAGCGATTCTGTTGGGTGTTGGGTGGTGTCATTGAAGGAAATGGGCCACAGCGAGTGGGGCTGAGCGATACAACCTGCATCTCTGTGGCTTGTGCTGAGCAGAGCTGTGTGGCTGCATGGAGTATGGGTCTCTGAAATTCCTCTGTGTTTTATGTGCAGGGAACGCTTTCCCACTTCCCTTTGTGTTTCGTCCCATAACTTGATACCTGTAAGGGAGGGGAGAAATCCCTCCCCAAAGCTCGAATGAAAGGAAGGTGTGTGCAGATTGCTGGAAATAAATGGATCATTTTAACGGGTCCTTTGGTGGGACTTTTGTGATTGATTTGTTTTGTGAGCTTTTGCCTCCCACTGAGAAAAGCTGGTGTGATCCCCCCCACGCTGCTGCTCAGAGCTAACAGTGGCCTTTGGGGAACCTCAGTGGAGGCAAAGGTGGGGTTTGTGTCACCTTCTCAGCTGCTGTTCACAGGTAGTTGCCGTCATTCTTGGCTTTTTGAAGGGATTCTGGAGATGAGTGGAAGAAAAGGGGAAAGGGAAAGAGAAAGGGAAAGGAGGGCAGACTTGGGGACCTGCGTTCCTATCAAGCACTCCAAGAGCCAGCCGAGCTGTGCTTCAGAATTCACCAGTCTTAGTATATTAAGGGCTGTTTTTTGTTGTCTTCTGGCTGTCAGTGTCTCTTCACCTCTGCCCTCTGGTAAATCCACTTCGTTTTGGCATTTATTTACTGCCGTCAAACCTTGTGTGACTCATTTCAGTCTGCAGTTAGCATTTATCTTTGCGTGGCTGGCTTTTCCATAGCTCTGCCTTGCTCTCTTTTTTTATGTACGTTGATGAAATCCTTGCCCTTGCCCTTCTCGGTGCACATATGAGATTTCCCACCCGAGGAAGGCTGCGTGTGTTCAGCCAGCGCTTTCCAATACATCTAGAACAAATCCTGTAATGTCGTGCTGCTGTTTTAATTCCTTAATCTTAGACTGCTGACAGCTTCATTGCCTCGGGTCTTTCAGCTTCAATTCAGATTATAATCCCCACTGAAGACACTATTGAAATGATATATTGCCAGTCAGATGCCACTGTCCTTGGAGGTTTGACCCTTTTAACTTGGCAATCCTTTGGCTTCGGCAAACGCTTGCTGAGCACACGAGCTGAGGGGCGACTTTCATTCCAGCCACGTCCCTAGCGCTCCTCAGACTGCGGCACGTGGCTCTGGCTGGATGCGAGAGAGGAGACGCTTGTGTCTTTGTGCCCTCCGGGGTGTGAGAGGGATGCTGCCATCGTTTCAGACATATTCAAAGTTTAGGGCATTTCAGAGAAGGTTTAACTGCAGCCATTTTTATCCCAGCCACCAGGCTCTGCAGATGCTAGACCCTCACTGCCGTGTAGATTTTGTTTGTGCTGTTGGGGAGGGGGCAGAAGCTGCCCTGTACCCTCCTTGTTCCCTATTTGCCACCTTGGAGCTGGTGGTGACTGCCTTAGTTTTCCCATGGAGCATCCACCCATAACTGTCCAACCCCAGGGGTGCAGTGCAAAAGGGGCAGCCCCCCCGAAAACCTTCCTGAGGGAGGTGGCTCCCAGCATCCTGCACAGCACTGCCTGCAGCTCCCATTCTTGGGAAGTGGGGAGGAAACAGTGGGACAGGGCTTCTATTAATGAGATTGCTGGTTGGGGAAAAAGCCTGTTGTCCCCAAGCTCCATCCCAAGGCTGTCTGCATCCCCAGCCCCAGCAGCTCTGTGCTGTTACTGCTGCCGCCCAGCCCAGCGCTGGGGCTGCTCTCACCTGGGGAGCAGTGGTGCAGCTCTGTGCTCGTGGTCTCAGTGGCTTGCTGGGAGCACTGGTGTGTGTGCAGGCAGATACAAGCTCTTGCTTGATTCCCAGCAGCAGTGGGAGCCGCTGCCTCTAGCCAAGGAAGCAAAGCTGGTTTCATGGGAGAAAATAATATTTAGAGAAGAGACAGATAATATTCCCTGCACCCACCGCATTAACCCTTTGCTCCCACCACTGCTTAGTGCTGCTGTGGGGTGTTAACCCTTCACTCACAGCCCCCAGCACTGGAGCAGTGGTTCCCTGTGACTTTGGCAGAGTTTCTCCATGCTGAGTTGTAAGGCAGGATGTGCCCATAGAAGGTCAGGGTTTGGGGTTTTCATAGGGGAGACGGAGACCCCAGCTTTGCAGTTCTACTTGCTTCCCTCCACAGCAAATGGGCCTGGGTGCTTTGTGCCTGCTGATTCTCTCTTCACTCTTGCTAAAGGGGATGCAGCTCTTCGACTGGGATCTAGTGGAGTACCAAGTAGGTTTCTTACCAGTCATACACCCAGGCTGGGATATGCTGCTTGATGTCACCATCAAAGTGTTCTGAAGTGTTGCCTGAAGCCAGTTTGGTGCTTGTTCTTGTCCAGTGCCCAGATAGAGGATACAAGGCTCTGCTCTGGCTACAGAGCAGTGTCATGTGGCATGTGGCCCATTCAGCAGATCTGCCTGCACAACCCCCTTCCATCTCAGCTAGGCTGGGAATGCTGCTCAAACTGAGCTGGGCTGCTACAGCTCCACCCCATTAAATATTGATGCCAGTGTTTGGCGAAGCCCTCGGGTGTCACAGCAGACCCTAGAGAAAACACAAATCTATCTTGTCCCCACTTCTCTCCCAGCTCTGATCTTCCCTGGTCTCATCCTGACAAGGGAAGCTTGTGGAAGGCATGACAACCACCCAGCACCTTTTCCTCTTCCTTCAGAGGAGCCTAGGAGGCTGTTTGGCATCCCCTCAACCCATCCTCTCCTGCTCACCCACCTTACCCTCATTCCCTTCAGAGCCTGTTCAGGTCTAGAGCAGCAGCAGTTGGATCCAGAGGAGTGTTCCTACCATACTAGTAGAATGACTGGGATTTGGGACCTGGAGTGATTCTGGAGAAGAAGGGGTCCCAGCCTGGCCCTGGGCATTGCTCTGCCTTGGCCAGCTGAATCATTACCTGCTTCAGTGACTTTATTAGCAAAAAGACCCAGCTTTTTAGCAATTTACACTAGTTTTACATCCCGCCCTCCCAAAAGAGAGGTTTAAGAGCTTGGCAGGAGCTCCAGTCCTCCCACTGCTCAGGCCATAAGCTACTGCTGTCCCAGTTAGGCAGCCACTCTTGCCATTTGCCATCATTCAGCTAAACAACATCCAGAGGCGATATTGCTGGAATCCACTTGCTCCTGCCTTGCTTTGACCTGATGCAGCAGTGCCAGGATGGTGTTCCGCCAAACCTCTGCTCTGCTGGGGACAAGCTGTGGGGGCTGTAAGGCTCCTGGGTCTCATACACCCCATCAGACAACCTGCTGCTGAAGAACCATCCCACACAAGTCTTGGAGTCTGTGTTTCTGCCCTTCTTTACTCTATGGACATCCCCTGAGCCAGCCCTCAGCCCAGCCCATAACCTGTCCTGTTTGCTTCCCATCTGAAGTTTGGGTAGGAAATCTTCAAAAAGGGCCAAACAGGGAGCAGAGGAACCCAACAGCAAAGCAGTCCATGGCCTGGACACCTTGGCAAGTGAGGTCACTCTCCATGCAATCAGTACAGGGCTGAACCACAGATGGGGCCCAGAGGAAACAACCGATGCTCTTGAGTGTTCCAAACTGGGAGGAAATAAGCAGCCTCAGTGGTTCCCCACATCCCTGTTGGATGTGCTGCCACAGCCATGTTGAGCTGGAGGGTTGCTGGAGGGATGGATGGTTTCTGCTGGACTCAATGTGAGGCTCCTGAGCCAAGGGGAGCTATTTCTTTGTCACAAGCAAAGTAAAAAACCATCATCAGCCAGAGAACAAACAGCTCCAGGCTGGAGAAGGATCAGGGAGCTGCTGAGATGGGGAGGGTGATGGGGAGGAGCAGGGGGGGGAAGTGCGGGGATAGGGCATCCGCAGGAGGTTTTTCGAGGACTTGTGATCTCAGAGCAAATTTTCTGCTGCTGGCTGCGCACCAGCGGCATCATTTCACCCACTCACGCGTGTTGCCGTCGCCAGCACCGTGGCACTGAGCACCTGCGGGGGGATGAGGGGCTGCTCTGCGCAGAGCTGCGGGAACACGGTCCCTGCTCGGAGAGCGTGTGATCTGCCAGGCAGCGGGGAGCCCAGCGGGCACTGCCATCCCTTTGTTCCTCCTTCTCTTTCTTTTCCACCTTCAGATTTTTTTCCCCCCTCTGCTTCCAGCCTGCTGCGTGTGCAGCGCTCCCCCTTCCCCGACTCAGCTTTCCACCCACAGTTCCTGTCTTGATTTTCCTTCCCCTCTACAAATGCGTGTTCCTCAGGCTCCTTCTTCTCCCTGCCTGGCTTCCCTGTTGGCGTTGCCTCTCCAAACTTGTTCTTTTTTCCCCCCTCACTGTTTTCCCACAGGCCCTCCTCATCCCTTCCCTCCAGCTCCCGCTCACTTACTCCTCATCTCCCCTTCTCTGACAGTTTGGGGGAAATCTGTCTGTGTCAACACACAAATTCCATTATTTATTGGCTGAGCAGAGTGAGGTCCTACACTCATCTGTAATTGTCTGTAGATCAAAGCGGCTGCTGATGGCAGCTTCGCCTTCTCTCAGCAGAAACCACCCCCCCGGCTCCCCACTCCCCATCCTCCCGGGGGAGCTGGGTGCGTGCCTGTCGACACCCTCCATGACTGATCTCCCAGACAGAGAGGAAAGAAGTAGGGCTGGGGAGGGGGGGGGAAAGGGAGACCTGGTGGAACTGCAGAGCTTCTGCAAGCAGGTAGGGATGTTGGGGGAAACATGCTGTGGGGGGACACAGTCCCTAGCAGGGTGGAAAGGTAGGGTTGATCACTGTCCCCAGAATGGGGATAGGGAAATGAAGTGAAGGGGCTACAGGGAAACAGGAAACATTCCCAAATCTGTCCAGGATTGGAAGAATTGGAATTTCTTCTCTAGAGATGCATCCCCCAAAGATCCAGGATGGCTCCATAGAAGCAAACGGCTAAAAACCAGAAATGGGGACAAAAGAGAACAGAGGAAAGAGAGAGGAGAGGCCAAAGGAAGCTTTGGAGGGGAGAACCACAATGATTTCTCTGCTGGAGGAGGTGACTTCTGTCAGAACTCTCCCCCAGGGCATCTTTCCATTTCATCTAGAGACACTGGGGAACTTGATGAACCCACATCTGTTCCACATGGATTTGCAGACACTGAGGGGCATAGACACCATCAGCAGTTCTTAATGCTTGATCATTTCTCACTGCCCCATGCATGAAGCCGGCTCAAGTCTTGAGTCTGTGTCTTTCACTGTCCCATTGTCCTCAGCATTCTCTCCCTGTGACAATTCCTGGGCTCTACCACCAAACCTCTGCTGGCTTTTCTTTTCACAGAGTTCAGGCAGTTTTGCTTGCACTTCTCCCTGTAAGGTTATTTTTTTCCAGGCATTAAGTATTTTTTTTTTTAATCTTCTTTCAAAACTTCAAGTGCAGGTGCTGACCAAGATTAGTCACGCTGGTACCTGATGGAGGAGTAATGTTACCTCATCTCTCCTGAAGCTTCTGTTCTTGCCCTGTGCAAGTATCATATCACTGTCCATCATTGCTCACTGTTTTTGCCTCCCTCTTAGCCCTTCCCAGAAGAGAGGAGACATTTTAAGTGTCTAAGAGGATGCCCAGGGCAGAACAAGTCCAACCTGTCATAGTAGTGGGGACACAGCCTTTCTGCTTTGGGTCCAAAGTTTCTTACTTCTTCAAGAGAAGCAATTCACCAGCCCTGAAAACAGTTCCATTTGCAGGCTTGGACTTGCAAGAAAATCCACCCCTCTGAAGGAGGAGCAGAGTCTGTGTTCTACAGAGAGCCAGTGCTCACCAAGAAGCTGAGCAGGACTGTGTACGTTATGGCTGCAGAGGGCATGCTTGGAGCTGAGCCTGTGTCTCAGGCAGAGGGGCTGGGGGATCTGTTCCTATGTGTTGCTGCCTATAAGAATCCAGTTTACCAGTAGTGGCTCTTGGGTTGGTCACCTCAGCTACATCTTCTCACCTACGAACAACATGCACTTTAGGAAAACTCTACTAACACCCTCTGGCTCCAAATCTGCCTGGTACAAAAAGTCTGTCTGCGCCAGTGCCAGGGAGTAGGAGGGTGCTGTCCAACTCAAGCACCTTGCAGGATGGAGTCCATGGACCATGACTTCCAGTAGGAATGGAGCTCTAAGTGGAGCACACCCCACCTCTGAGCAAAGTGTATGTCAAAGCAAAAGGTTCCTTGACAAACACAAGACCCACATTCTCTTGAAACCAGGGCTCTCTGGGCAGTGGGTCTCCCTCACCCCAGTGATCACCTCTGCCTGCTGTGGGCTGCTACAGATTGGGGCTCTCCAAAGCACACAGTGGTTTTGGTCAGTCAGGACATGTGTAGGTGTCTGGTACAGTCCTGCTCAGAGATGGGCTGGTAGGTGAGGTTGCTCAGGAGCATCTCCAAATGTGGCAATTCCTGCTTCAGTCTGGTGCCTGTGCCAGTGTTTCACCACCCTCCCAGTGAAGACTTTTTTCGTTAATACCTAATAAAGTATTTTCCTTCTCCAGCTTGTGCTGCTAGCTTCTCACCCTGTCCCTGTGAGCTGCTGAAAGATTGAGCATGTTTCATGCTTCACATCCCAACACTCAATGATAGGCAGTGTGCCCCACCAGCCCTGATAAACATGCAGAGATGGCCAGCATCCCCCTCAGGGCACTCCGCTCCTGAGGGAGGGCAGGGAGCCAAAGCTTGGGAAGAGAAAAGATCATTTACTAGGGCATCCTATACTGAGATTTGTGGCTTCAAAGACCAAACCCATAGTGCCTGATCCTGCACAAGCAACCCAGGAGTAGGGCCATCTGCAGTGAGGAGCTTCCCCCTTCCACTGTGGTTGCCTTCTTGGGCGCTGCAAACTATAACTGTTCTTGCTTGGAGCAAGAAGGGAGCAGCAAGCCCACATGCATGGCTGGGCAGACAGATGCCGTGGGGAGCTGGGGGAAGGGATACGTGGTCTGGCAGGGACAGCTTTTCTGCCAGACCCTTCTCCTACCCTGCAAGAAGCTGAGCAGGAGGTGGCTGGGCAAGGTATGCTGGTGGCTGGGCAAGGTTTGGTGCCTGCAGGCAGCTGGGTGGTTGTTCCCCCAGTTCTTTGCTCTCTGTGTGACTTTTCCAAGGTGTCTCAACCTGCGGCATCTCCTGCTTCATCCCACCCTGATCTCTTCAGTTGGCCTTGCCAAGGCACATCAGTGCTGACCTGTGGCAGCCAGCCACCCGCCTGCCTGTGCCAAGACATCTCAGAGAGACTCCTCCGACCCCTAGCACCCCCCTCCACCCCAGCTTCTGGTACCTTCCAGCATCTTACAAAAACAATCTTCTTGCTGCATCCGGATTCCTTACCCCAAGAGACAGGGCTGGCAGGTTAACACTCCCTTGTGCCACAAGTTTACAAGACGTGAAGAAGGGTGTTAGATGGGGGGCTGGGCTGCCCCCATACTGTCTCCCCTATTCTGCTCTTCACACCCCTCTTCTATACCCCACCCAAACAAGGATGGGTTTTGGATTCCCCATGCCTCTGCAGCATCCCCAACCCATGCCAGTTCTTTCATGAAAGGGATCCTTGCAACAAGTCTGTGCCCCCACTAAGCCCCCCCACTTTTGACCTTGGTCCCTTGGAATCACCAAAGATTGGGGGAAAAAAGGGGCAGGAAGTCATCCCAAAATTGGGGAAGGTGAGAAAAATGAACAGGATGGGACTACCTTGTCTTCTCCTTAGAGGAAGGAAGCAAGGGGGGCTCGAGTGGGGGGAGAAAGATGGATCCACCCCCGCAAGGAAGCGGAGGTTGAGAGCTGCGGGGGGGCATCGCCAAGCGGAGCTGGAAAAGGGCAGGGGGTCTGGGGGGTGCTCGGATCCTGCCGGGAACAGATTGCACCTGGGCGAGAGGTAGGGAGGGAGGGGAAGACAGAAATGAATATTTTAACGTGAATCAAACAAAAGGGCGAGAGCAGCTCCGAGGACCTCCCGGAACGCACTTGCTCGGAAACGGGGAAGAACTGGAGGGAGAGAAACGAGACGCCCAAAAATCTCAGTGTCCGCTGCGTGTCTCCCCC
>VXBP01009023.1:38955-68349 GCA_013400115.1 Rhinopomastus cyanomelas | reverse complement strand
ATTCCCAACCTCCAACCCCTGCCTCCATGCCTGAGCAGCCTTCGGGAGGGTCCTGAGGCAGCCCTCCCCACAGCTATCCCATCCCCGAGCAGGGCGAGGAGGGGATAACACTGCGGGGATTTGGGGACCGGGGGGGGCAAATTATGGGATGAGAAATAGATCGGGTAAGGGGGCGGTGATAACGACCTCTCTGGGGATGTGGTGCGGCGGTAACGCCGGCCGTGATCCTGGGATTTGGTTTGACCGGGAGCCGTCCCAAGCCCACGCGTGACCCGGTCACGCTGCCCCTTCCCCGCGGCTGCAGCACCCCCCGCCCTAACGGACACATCCCACGGGGGACCAAATCCCCTTTCCCCAACCCCACAAATCCCTCCATCCCCGTCGCCTCCTCCTGCTTCCTCCGCTCTTCCCTGAATCCTGCATCCCACTGGGGTCCCCGTGGGGAGCTGCAGGAGGAGGGAGGCGTTTGAGGCTGATGGTTCCGTTCCCACCGGGGACCAGGGAGGCAAAGACAAAGGCGGTGAAATATCTGCGCCCGGTTAAAGCCACTCCAAGCCCCGCCGAGCCCTTAACTAAATCGTTACGGGATTATCCGCGGCTGCTTAGCGCGGGGCGGTCGCCCCGTCCCGTTACCGGGAGCCCCCGTGGCCAGCGGGAAGAGACCAGCGGAGCTGGAGATCGGTCTGCGGAGAGAAAGAGGCAGCCAGCGGAGGGACCACGACCGGTACCGGGAAGGGGAGGGAAGCGGGGGTCGCAGGGGGCTCCGTCTGACGGTCTCCAAGGGTCGCGGAGAGGGGGACACCAGACGCTCGGTCCCCACCCACCTAACGTGGGGGCGGAAAGTTTATGCCCGCGGGGGGCCCCGACGGGTTGCGGAGTGAGTGAAGGTCCTGGGGTCTCCGGCGGGATCGTGTCCCGAGAGCTCGGGNGTCTCTGTGCCTCCGTGCTGATGGGCTCAGCTTTATCCGGGGCTGTAATCCCCCCCTGCTCCGGTAATTAAAAACTCCGCATTACAAGGAAAACGGTGTGCAGGGAAATGTAATCAAGTCTGGAGGGGCTTAACCATCTGGTAAAGGTTAGGACCAGCATGGGGAGAGGGGGTTTGGCAGCCGCTGCAATCCGGGCTCCTCTTAATCTACGGCGGGGACGAGCACAGCATCTGTGGGGGAATACCGGTGTCCTGGGCAACGATCGGGCTCCACGGATCTCCCACAGCCGTTAACGGAACATCTCCGGGGCGAGTCCTCCCAGGTGCGTCCGGCTCCAGTAGACTGGGTTTAGCGTGTGGCACCAGGAGTTCAGTTTGCATTCCCTCCCTGGGGCCAGCAGGGAAAGGGTTAAGCAGCCAGCAGTGACTCCCCAACACCCCAGCTCGGCGCAGGGTACTCTCCCCACAGTTCCTGTGAGTCCAAAACTCTTTGGAAGTTCAACGGGCAAGGAGAGACGAGTGATCCTGCATCCCTGGGAGAGCTGCAAGGCCATGGGTGTCAGAGCAGGCTTCAGACTGGGGCAGCTCTTCTTCCCCTCCCTCCTCTTCCTCCTGCTGTCTGGACACCCTGCACTGCACCAGGCAGGTGGGCAGCTGCGCTATGCTGTGCCCGAGGAGTTGGAGCACGGAGCCTTCGTGGCCAACCTGGGCGAGGACCTGGGGTTGGATGTGTCCACCTTGTCAGCACGGCGGTTCCGCATTGTTTCACGGGCTGGGGCCAGGCAGCACCTGGAGGTAAACCTGGAGAACGGGATCCTCTTTGTGAATGAGCGCATTGACCGAGAAGAGGTGTGTGAGGCTGGAGGAGCCTGCCTACTCCACCTGCAGCTCCTTGTTGAGAACCCACTGGAGCTCTACCGTGTTGAGGTAGAGGTGCTGGACATCAATGACCACGCGCCCACCTTCCCCTGGCAAGAGTATGTGCTGGAGGTGGCTGAGTCTGCTGTGATTGGTGCCCGATTCCCACTGGAGAGTGCCCAGGATCCTGACGTGGGTACCAATTCAGTGCACACCTACAGACTCAGCCCCAATGGGTTTTTTTCCCTCGAAGTGCAGACACGCAGTGATGCCAGCAAGTTTGCTGAGCTGGTGCTGGAGCGTGCCCTCGACCGTGAGCAGCAACACATGCACCGGGTGCTCCTCACTGCTATTGATGGTGGTGTCCCTGAGCGCTCAGGCACAGCTCACATCCTCATCAAGGTTCTGGATGCAAATGACAACGTGCCTGTCTTTGACCAGCCCTCATATGGTGTGAGCCTTCCTGAGGATGCTCCTGTTGGCACCCTGGTCATCCAGCTCAATGCCACTGACCTGGATGAGGGACCTAATGGGGAGATCGAATATTCCTTCAGTGGGCATGCACCACTGCGTGTCCGGGAGCTCTTCCACATAGAGCCTCGGAGTGGGCAGGTGCTGCTGAAAGGGAACCTGGACTATGAGCGGGCAAGTCTCCATGAGCTTTATGTGCAAGCCAAGGACCGTGGACCCTCAGCTGTGGCCGTGCACTGCCGGGTGCTTGTGCACCTCCTTGATGTGAATGACAACGCACCAGAGGTAACTCTCACTTCTGTGTCCACGCCTGTGCTGGAGGATGCTCCACCAGGCACTGTTATTGCTGTCATCAGTGTTTTGGACCGGGACTCTGGGGACAATGGGCATGTGAGCTGCGAGGTTGGCCCTGATGTGCCCTTTGAGCTCCGGTCTTCCTTTCGCAACTATTACACGCTTGTCACCACACAGGCTCTGGACCGAGAGGTTGTGCCCGAGTACAACATAAGCATCACAGCACAGGACATGGGCTCCCCAGCCCTACTTACCCGCAGCACACTCACCGTCCCAGTGTCTGATGTGAATGACAATGCTCCACGCTTCCTCCAGCCATCCTACAGCGTCTACGTGATGGAAAACAATGCACCAGGTGCTTCCATCTGCTCTGTCAGTGCATTGGACCCTGACTGCCAACAAAATGCCTACCTGTCCTACTCCATTGCTGATGGACACATCCATGGCATGCCTGTGGGCACCTACGTGTCTATCAACTCAGACAGTGGGCACATGTATGCTCTGCGCTCCCTTGATTATGAGCAGATCCGCAGCTTCCAGATCCAGGTGCAAGCACAGGATGCAGGTTTCCCACCACTCAGTGCCAATGTCACTGTCCACATCTTTGTGCTGGACCAGAATGACAATGCTCCGGTCATTGTGTCTCCCTTGCCACGCAATGGTTCTGTGGCCACTGAGCTGGTGCCACGATCAGCCAGGCCTGGCTACCTTGTGGGCACAGTGTCAGCAGTGGATGCAGATGCAGGGCTGAACTCCCGACTCTCCTACCAGCTCCTCCAGGCCACTGACTTCACCCTTTTCAGTGTGGCACCAGACACGGGAGAGCTGCGCACCCTGCGCTCCTTTCTGGAGCAGGATGCAACCCGGCAACGGCTCGTGGTGCAGGTGCAGGATGGTGGGCAGCCAGCTCTCTCTGCCACCATGTCCCTTCTGCTTTCAGTAGTGGAAAGCATGCCTCAGACTCTCTCTGACTTCAGCGAGTTCAGCCTCCCACCAGAGGCTTCCTCATCCTCCCCACTCACTCTCTATCTCCTTGTCTCCTTGGGCTCCATCTCCTTCACCTTCCTCCTTGCCATCCTCATCCTCACAGCCATTCGGTGCCGTGGAAACTGGCGCTCTCGCCAAGATGATGGCTGCTCACTGTCCCGTTGCCACTGCTGTCCTGTGTCCAGACCTCCTTCTGATGGCCTGAAGACATCCAACCTTATGGCACAGCCCCCTGCAGGGACCACAGCTGCCACTTGCCTCGATGTGCCTGGAGGTGGACCCCCAGGGTACTGCTACAAGGTCTGCCTTGGTCCTGAGTCAGCCCAGAGTGACTTCATGTTCCTCAAACCCTGCAGTCCCCTCCGGAACAATGAGAAGGACCCTGGGAAGCGCTCTCAGCCAGGCCAGAATCTCCAAGTCTCTAAGCAGGTAATGCCATGCCCAGCAACACTTACTGGTGCTCCATGCGCCCCCCCAGCCTCCTCCCTCAGCTGCTGCCATGAGAAAAAAACAGGCATGGCTTTTCCCAGAGAATAACCAGCGCCTTTGATCAGTGAGGGAATTAGGAGCCGTCAGGCAGCAGGAAACTCTCCACTGAGCTTCCCAAAGGGTCTAATTACCAGGGGAGAGTCAGACTCAGCTGAGGCAAGAGGAAATCCCTTCTCACTGCTTTTTGCATCTATTAGAGGCAACAGAGAGATGCTCTGGTGTCCCATGGGAGGTAGGATGGTGAGAGTGGCAGCCTCTTCTTCATGTGGGTGAGCAATTCACACTGGGGCAGTCTGAGCACTGTAGCAACTCTACGTAGCCTTTGCTAGCAGGGATCTGCAATGTCCCACTGCCATACCCAGGGCTGATCCTGTCCCCTGTGGCACCATTTGTGCACCCAGTTCTGGCACCCAAGCCTGGCCACTGTGCCATAACAGACTGTGCCAGTAAGGAGAGAATGGGGTTGTTCGGGTGGGATTTTGATGTCAACATTTGTTAGGTATTGAAATGAGGGACATCTAATTTTCCCAATGAGAGACTCTTTCCGAAACACGATTACAAGGATGGAGAGTGATGAGGCGTCTAATCCACTTACATTTGACTTTTAATAAAACAGCTCTTCCAAGGAGAGCCCAAGACTTGCTGCCAGGAGGCTTTCCCCACATGCCTCCTGGCACTGCTGGACTCACTTCTTTAATATGTTAATGGGATTTTCCCCTAGGTGTTTGCTACCCTCACCCCAGTACACCATTTTCAGCCAGTTTCTGCTTCTCTCCCCTAGGTTGTGTTGTCATTGCAGATGCAAAATAAAAAGGGCTTTTTAATATTGAGAAAAATAGGAAAAGCCCCCCTCTCTCTCCCCTGAAGACCTTGGCAATTTGCCTTGGTAATTAAGAAACAAAGAGCAAGCCTGACAACTCCACTGTTTCAGGAGGGTGGGGAAGGTCCAGAAGTGAACAGGCTGGTTCAGCACTGTCTCAGTTTCCCTAAAATGGGAATGTACTGCTCTGTTGTGAACAATAAGCATGGGGAAAAGGAGAAGGTATCCTGCCTCCCAGTCTGCTGGAGCATTGTGCTGACAGCACCGGGCTGATTGAGGGTCCCAATAACTGGCCTTGTCCTTCCCTGTGTTTTCCAGATCAAGCAGCCCAACATGGACATGTTGCCTCCAAGCACACAGCGACCTGCCCTAAAGAGGTACCAAATCCAGCACTGCAGGAACAGAGGGAGTGGGTGGAAGGTGGATGCAGGGATGGAGAGGTTATCTGCAACAAAGCTGTGAACCGGTATTTCCTCTTTAGTTCCCAGAGCTTGGAGGACATGGGAGAAATCCGCAGAGCCCTCCAGAAAGAGCATGAGAGGCTGTGCACATTGGTGACCCCTGTGTCTGGTTAGTACTGGGGCCTGAGGCTGTGAAGATTTGAGTCACTTTTTGCTTGGTGGAGGTGCAAGTGAGGGGACACATGCTTAGCAGTAGTAGAGTTTTGCGGGGTGGAGAGGCTGTCCAGGCTCCAGAAGGGAGGTTGGTGACACATGGCAACAGGCTTGTACCCTGGGACATGTTTGTGATTGTCTCACTCTGAACTATGGATATAATCTCCGCTATAACAGTCTTGCTTTCATCTTTCCTTCAGAGTTTCAGAAGGCTTCAGCAGGTGCTAGCAGCATCTGGACACCCCAGTACGGCCCCTTGTACCCTGGGCACATCACAGCTCTGGATTATCAACATAATGTCTACATTCCTGGCACCCCAACTCTACTTTCCAGCAAAGATGGTCCCCTCTTCCTGGGTCGGGAGAACAAGAACAGCTTCTCCACCTTTGGCAAGAGGAAGAAGATGACAACTTATTGTGACATGCATGACAGTGTGGTTATCAACAATGACTTGAAATAGCAATTGGTGCTGAGCCTGGATGGCCCTTCCCAATGTCCTGGGAATTACTTGCATTACTTCAACTTCTAGGTCCACCTGCAGAACACAGCTGGACAACTCAGGACCTCTTGGGGCTTCCAGGATAGTGGCTCAACAGAGCATAGGGCAATGATTTAAGGAGCGAGAGGCTAAAAAGTGATAGTGATGTGGAACCCGGGGGGAGGGTATTTATCCTATACTGTCCTGCAGAGTTGTATTGACAGAAGGTACCATTTGCGATCCATATGACCAGATTTAAATTAATCTGCCCTGAGTTTCCTCATTCCTGTGCACCCTTATGGGCCATCCACATTGTCACTTTTTTGTCTTGTCTGGCTGTGTGAATGTACTGAGCTGCATGCCTGTGTTTCTGTCCCAGTAGACATGGAAAATGTACACAGACCAAGGCTGGTTCAGCCAAGCCTTACCATTCTACTAGGGCAGCGGCTATTGCTTCGGCCTTGAGATTCATGTGTTGCATGTCCAGAGCAGCCATGAGCATCTATCTTCTCTGGGAAGTGCATGCAAAGCTGAGTCATTACAGACACTTCCCTTCAAACCCTGAACCAGCTCTTGCAAGGCTGGAGACCCAAGGTCTGGGACACAGCCAGGGTTTGGGACTCAGCCAGTCTGTGCTCCAGGAGCAGCAGGGGTTGGAACACACACATTGCTTAAGCAACTGAAAGATGCATAAGGTGAGGCTCTGCTGGGTAACTCTAGCTCAAGGCAACACAATCTGAATGATACCTTCCAGCCATTGGACGGGCACCAACACAGGTGACAGTCCTCCTCCATCCTCTCCCTGCCCTCACCCAGATCTGTTTGCCCCAAGTCTTGAATGCCTGGGGGAACTCCTGCACTGGGAGCCCAAGCTACATAGTACATATATCTCTGTGTCCTGCTTCTCTTTGAGGACTTTTAACTGACACTGAGGCCCCCTCAAGGGCAGGAGTCCAGCCTCAGAACAGTCTCTTCCCTGCTCTGCTCACCCTACACGTGTTTACTCAGTCTATCTGCCAGTATTGCAAATCACTACTGTCACAGGACAGTTTGTTTCCAACCCATTTGTGCAGAACGTGACAGCTCTTTCTAAACCAAGTTTGTTTCTTGATGTCTGATTTGTACCAATAAATTTTATTTTAATAGCTCACCCTGGCTCCTGGATCTCCCTGAGCTGCATATGACAGCAGCTCAGCTCTTGGAGTAAAGCTCTTGGCTCCAGGAGACATGTGTGTCCCTCTGGCCGCCTTAGTTGCTGGATCAGCCCAGAAGAGATCATGTTATTCACTTAACCTGGATACTAGGGGCTCACTGTCCTTTCCCCTGCTTCTTTGGATTCAGAACAATTTTGGGGTCATGTCCAGGAGAAGCTGTGTGCTGGAGATGTCATGAAGGACTCTGAACTGCTGGATCTGTCAGTAATGACTTATTATTGTCATTGTGTCCTATGGATTACTGAAGTTTTCCCCTGGATGCTTGCCACCCACCAGCAGGTCTTAGGAGCAGCAGAGATAACCTGGATGTGTGTCAGATGTGGGGACCAGCTGCTTGGGAAAGGATAAGCCTATATCTGCTGGTGGGATGACTCTTAACTTGATGTTCAGCTTTGGATTAAGTCCAGAGATGGCTATGCCTTTATTCTCCTTCTCTTACCCTCTGCTTGTTAGTGACTGGCTTGGAGAGGCTGCAATGCAGCTTCTGGGATTAACCCAGAAAAGTCCTTGTCTACAAGTGGGTAGCAGGCTCTTTAGTGGAAGCAAAGGGCAGGGAACACTGAGAAGAGCCCCACAGGAGCAGAGGACAGTGCTTTGGACATGAAAGTGACCCGGCTGCTTCTGGTGACTTCAGTCCCAGCTCACATCTGCCTGACTGTAAGTAGATGAAATACTCCATGTCCCAATTAGACAGTAGGATGAAGGATTTGATGTTGCTAAGTGCATTCTTCAGTGGTGTCTACAGAGTGCTAAGGGTAAAAAGAGCTCAAAGCAGACACTGCCTGAAAGCTCTGTACAGCATTAGCCCCTCTCAGTGCTTCAAGAGAATAATGCAAAGTGATAAAATAAAATTAATAACAGCCCCAAAAAGTAATAAGATCATAAGATGGACCCAACTCACTGCTGGCCTCTCCTGTACTAGCTCTGTCATTATCTTCGGTGCCATTTTCAGGTGGTGTCAGTCAGGCACTAGACAGGACTCCAACCCCTCTCCAGTGAGCCCACAGAGGCTCAGCCGCAGCCCCTCCGCAGCAGGGCCAAGCTGGTAGCTGTGGTTTAACTCACACAGCACAAGAACCCTGTATACGTGCTTTGTGTTGTCCAGAGTCTGACCAAATGCACAGAGCCAGCAATTTGTTTCTGATTGCCAAAGGTAAATAAACTGATCTCAAGATTAATCCCCAAAATCATGGGCATTTGAAAGCAATACTTTGCATCTCTGGAAATTTGTGGGACTGAGCAGCCAAGAGGGCAGTTTTTGCTACTTCCTGCAAGACTGTCCTTCTCCAGTTTATTTTCTTTGCATTTTTTAAACCCCCTTCTACTAAGGCTCAGCTGATGGCTCTCTTCTCCCTTTTCTCTCCCCTCTTATTACTTCTGGCCATCCTTAGCCCAGGAGATGAGAGAGACACGCACATACACACCCGTGCCTTGGGTGATTCCCAGGTTTGCATGTTCAGGTCAGGCTTCTTGCAAAAGTCATCAATCTGAGGGTCAACACAGTCCCCTGTTCCAGCCCCAGCACCTCACATTGTCGAGGATCTCCTTTGTCTTTGTTGAAAGAAATCCTGCATAGACAAGAGCTCAGACTCAATCTTTCTCCTCAATCAACATACTGATAGAAAGGGCAATAAAAAGGGACTTGCTTTAGGGGAACAGAGCACATGCTTCAGCCATAGCACTACTCCTTATTCAAGGGCATGCTTGGTCAAAATCGTCCATCTAATAGGTGAGATCTCAGACCATCTCCTGCAGGGACAGGGTGTCATTAAAAATGCAAGGTCTTTGCCCTACAACCAGTTATTTTAACAACATTTCCTGTGCTTACACTTCTGCACAGTTGGTAAACATTAGCTGCTTTCTGTAGCCTGGTAATGCACTGGGCATGAGAGACTCTTTGGAGACATACTCCACAGCATGCTCTCTATATGCCCTTCTCATACATTCCAGATCTCTCAGAGATCTAGAGGCGAATCTGGCTTTCAGGGACCTGCCAGCCAGCTTGAGATTTGCTTCTACAACAGTGGGAAGGCTGCCATGTGGTGCACTTGGCTGCAAGATGCTGCAGGCCATGCTAGGCAGGCACACAGTGCTTCTGGGCACCGGCACAAATAAAGGCTTTTCATGCTCTTGCTAGTGCTGAATAGATTCTTTGGATGGAAACGTTACTTATATCACTGTAATGACTTGAAAGCCTATACAAGAGAGACAAAATTAATCCAGATGAAGAAAGAAAAGAGGCCAGAGAGAAAGAACCAGAGGGGTTGCTGCCCAGATCTACTCTAGTCACACGTGGAGTAGAGTAGCAGCCAGTGAAGCCCCCAGGAAACCTTAGTGAGGACACAGCACTCTGCATGCAGTCAGGCTGGGCTGAGAAGAGCCTTGAACACAGGAGATCTAATCTCCCCAGAGGGGTCAGTATGTGCAAGATAGAGCTAAAATCCATTTGTACTGGTAGGAGTCTGAGCAGGGCTCTGGATCCAGCCCAAAGTCTGTGGCACTTGGTGGTTAATTAACAATGAAGTCTGAGGCACACAGTTGTTAATTATCATCTCCAAAGATGCTAGGACTTTGCTTCTCCTCTCTCACTCGAAGATGCTGGAAAAAATACACCTTAATTTAGCAAAGACTGGGTCAAGGTCCATCCTAATTTCTTTTCAAATTGCTTCAGTGTCTTAAATATCTCCCCAGACTCACTCTACAGAGCAGCCTGCTGTTCCTAGCTGGATCCCTTCTCCTGCTTCCTTTTTGATCTCAGTAGAGGTTTTGTAGAAATAAATATCCTTTAGCTTTTGTCATAATAATTTAGCCTCTGCCAGACTGAGAAATGGTTTGCATGATTGTCACGAGCTGATTTTCTCTGCTCCTTTGCACCTTTTCTTTTTTTTTTTACTGCTCTGAAAACATCAGTTGCCAACTCTTCCACAGAGATCAGATGCAGAAACAGGCCTGCACTAAGTGAAGCTTTTGTGTCCCCAGTTTGCTTATAATGCGTTTTCAATCTAAGTGGTGGAAATGTCACTGACTCTGTTTGCACCGTTCACTCAAGTGAAATTAATGCTTCTTGTTAGTGATAATATGACTTAATCAGCTTAATTATTGTGAGACATAAGTAGACACCTTTGTGTATTGAATAACTTATGACATACTGGACTAAAAAGCACAAATGAAGGCTTTGAAAATAAATTAAATATGACCTCTGGAGCAGTCTGCACTTTGGCTAATGATTCATCTTCCCTGAAATTCAATGATTTACAAATCTTGTGTTAGAACAAATGATACATTTTTGCATCTTTTAAACAATAGAAGCCATTTTTAATTCAGCATTCGGAAATCAAAGTGTTTCTCCAATGCCAGGAAGCAGGGCAAACAAGTTCGTGTTAAACGGATTGAAAAATAAAACATTTGTGCAGTCAGCCATCAGAAATACATCTAGAGGATCTGCAGGCATTTGTGATGAGATATTTATTTTAATTCATTGCTAGGAATGTCTGAAACAACAGGTGAATGAATCTATCATGAGATACAAAGGCAGAGCAAAGATTTCCCAGAAGGGTCAGTAAGATCTTCACATCAAATTTGCACATCTCAATAATGTCTACAACAGAAAACATCATTAAATAGCTCCAGAAATGTCTTATCATACATTTTGCCCATACAGAAAATAAATCATACAAAGGAAAGAGAAGACGAAAAACCAACCATCAATCAAGAAAATTATTACGACCGTTAGTAGGATTTCTGACAGGCCAGCACGCAGAGGCTCTGTGATAGCAGACTGCATGTGAAATAGAAAAATTGGGGTTAAATTGCTAGGCAAACCCAGAGAAAAGATGAGCTGTCTGAATTTGTTCTGTCGCAATGAGCCACTGAATTTCTGTATCCAGATCTTGCCCTAAAAAAGCACTGGAGTTTACCATGGTGCAAACAATAATGCAGATCTCTACAAAGGGATGTTTTTTCCAGCCCCACTTCATCTCAAATTCAAAGGTCACTCCCACACTTCAGGGAAGCCTGACTGGCCTGATGAGTCTCCTCTGAAGTCCCTGTCCATACTTCTCGGTGTTTTAAGCAACAGAAAGATTTTTCATACTGTTAAGAGTGAGGGCTGAGGACTCCAGGCTTAATTTTTCTGCTTTTTTGCTACTTTTTTGCTGCTTCTTTGCATCCAACTTATCACTGCTCTTGCTCTGCAGTTGTTCAGTCTATATTAACTAAAACGCCAAAGCTCTAGGAGTTTGACCTGGGGCTGAATCTCACCTGTTGGATCCGTCTTGTCCCTGGTCTTCACCTTGATCTTCCTTTAATATAATTTACCAGATCAAATCCTGTGTGCCCAGCACCTGTCTGTGAGTGACATTTTATCACAGACCAGTGGAACAGACCTGGGTTTTGCTTGCAGTCCCTCCTAGGAGACCAAACTTCAGGAATGTAATCCTGAAATCAGTTTCTAAAACTAAAGCTTAATTTTCCTGTTGCCAGGAAATACAACCTTATACTTTGTTTGCTTATCCAAACCATCTTTCTTTCCTCTTAGCTTCCCCTGCCGAAAGAGTCTGGTAGTTGGCCCAGCATGTAAGGAGCTCCACAGGTCGGATCCTTTTCCCATTTTACCCAAGAGCCTCTTGGCTGGTTGTGCAGCATGACAGGAGCCATTTGACTCCTTCAATACCTGTCAGATAGGACACACTATCTGTTCCGTTGGTATCTGAACTGACTTCAGCATGCTTCTCCTACTGCTGTGGGGCCCGCTCTCATGCCCTCTTTTCTTTTGGCTGAAGTTTTCTATCTGGCACAGATTCATAGGGAGGTTGGATCAAATCTGACCCTGCTTTGAGCAAAAGGCTGAGCAATCACTTCCAGGTATGTTTTTCAGCCTCAGCCATCAAGTGAATCCATGAAGATACCATGCGGCAAAGTGCCAGATCCTTAGTGAAGCTCTGCTCCCTCCACGTTTCTCACACGATGCACAGCAGCTGACCAGTAGGACACTTTGCATCTTGCAAGGAAGGAGTTAGAAGATAATTTCCATTCCTCCTATCTGAAATACCAGCAGGGCAAGTCACAGAGGGTTTTTTTTAATGCTATATTGTCTTAAAAATATAAAAGAGAAATTAAAAACATGTATCTGTGCTATGGGGACAAATCACAGCACAGATCTTGGGAACACAATGGGGACCCCTGAGCCTTTCTGTCTAGTAAAGCGCTGTCTGTCTGTTGAGGAAGAAAGATCACTCTGGGTGCCACTTGTGAAAAGCTGCATTCTGTTGGCATGGAGAATTTTCACCACAAAGGACCTCCATACACACGTGGAAAATGGAGATGGAGTGGGAAATGAACCCAGAAAAAAATCATAGAAGTGTATTTTGCTGCCTGCAGGTGGAATTCAAGCGAAAAGGAGGAAGGAAAATAAAGGAAAGAAAAATGAAACAGCCTGCTCTCTGCATTGATTGCATTGCTGGAGAAGCTCTGAATCTTGCAAGGCATAACAGTTGTCTGCTCAGAGGTTCTTTCCCTGGGGACTTTGCCTGGGATAGTTTCATCCATTTATTCCTGACTCCTGGCATCTGCATAGCACGCTCACAGAGAGAGTTATTAGTTTAATTTTCTTGTGAATTACAACAGAGACAGAGAGAATTAGAAAAGACTTTTTTTATTATCATTACTTTTTGTTTTCCAGTTGAGAGATTGTAAATGAGGCTATTCATCCTGCTAACATCAGTAGAGACCCAGACCCAAGCCTTTCTGGGGTAATTGGTTTCTGATGAGCAATCACTTGTAAAACCAATAGCAAAGGCACGAAGTGAAATATAAATTCTCGCTTTACATGCTGAGCTTTTCACTAGGATTGTGTGTCTGGTTTCTGTCTGGGATGCAGTGGAAACACCAAGAAGTGGTAAACAAGGCAATGGACTAAGCCTAACAAGGAGTTTATCTTAGCGAAGAATTGGAAGAACTGCTTTGCCGGGTGCCCTTGGAAACAAATAAAGCAGCTGCATCATCCCTCAAGCTAAAGCTTTCAAGTGAGCCCTTCAGCCAAAGTAAGGCCTTGGACAGGAACCAGAGGCAGCAGGTCTGCTCATAAACCTGTGTTTGCATGTGAGGCAGGCCTGAGCTTCTGCCCAAAAAAGATCAAAAACCCGAGGAAAGCAAAACAAAATTACAGTTCAGGAACACGTGTCCTCACTGCAAGTCTAACCAGGGTGGCTGATGGAAATTTTCAGTCCCTGGTATCCTGCAGTTCACAACATGGAGTGAACTTTGCTGTCTGGACTTGTTGCAACGGCTGAGGCTAAGTCAGGCTTCAGTCGATCATTTTTCTTTCTTTTTCTCTCAGTTCCAAACCAGGAGGCTGCTAATCTACGGTAGCTCTTTTTTCCTTCCTTGATGAACATCATGGTGCTTAAAGCTTGACTTCTTTATTTATTTTGGTAGTAAATTAAGTATCAATCTAGAAGCAGCTTTCAGTTCTTTCTGGGTTTGATCTGTTGGTCTGTCATTCATTGGCTTAACTGGATTGCCTGCTGCTTTATAGGGGTGTTTTTCAGCAAAATCTTCTGGCATGCGTACAGCTGGTTGTTGCCTTAAAAATGAGTACAGAACAGCAGGCTTGACAAAGACAGAGGCATTTTAAGCTCATGTGTACAGACAGACCTCCAAAACAGCAATGATCATCTAACAAAGCACACCAAGCAATACTCGTCAAACAAATCCACTTTTTGTTTTTTGCTTCTAAATGTTGAAAACCAATTCCAAGGAAAACAACATGCAGAGTAAAATCACTGACTAGGCTCAGTTCTGGACAATCTGCTTTGAGCAGAGGGGAGTGGACTAGACGTGATGTCCAGAGGTCTCTCCCAAACACCACGACTGTGTGATTCTGTTATCACAGCTTTTTCCTTTCCTCAACCCAAGACACACCACTCTGTCGCAACAGCAAGAAAACAGACAATTCCTTGACAGTCTTGGGATCATTCACCTGAGCTTAAGCACTGGAAATTTGGGGGATATAGGGCATTGAGAAAAGGTTTTAGATGTGACCTAGAAGAGGTGGAAGAGGACCAGCTAGTCCAAACAGTGTTCCAGACATCAAAAGCCCATGGAATCGGTGATGATAATTCAATCCTTTCTGCCTGCAGTGTGGGCAGAGGTTTTTACCAGATTTTTACCTTCAGGAATACTGCTTGAAGGGAGGTTTGTGTCTTCCTGACAAACTGTACAAGGACAATGCCAGGGCCTGCAGATGCAGATTCGAGCACAGCTTAAAGAGGACTAATGGGATCCCGAGCTCTACACTAGCAGATCCACTGGTTGTACCTGAGCTGGGGGACAAAGAGGAAACAATGACATTTTTGTCAGACTATTTTGGTTTTGTGTTGTAAAGTGAGCTGGAAAGAACGGGAGCCAGCCTGTTGTGCCAGTTAATAGTAGCTTTAAGCATCATGGTAACGGAAACTGGATCATAAAAGCCTTTGAAAATGTGGTTCAAAGTCAGAAAACAAGAACTAGAGTAAGAAACCTGACCCTGCACCCTCATCACCACTGGTGCTTGCTTAGCAATCTGTCCAGGCAGCAGCAGAGTGTGCAGCTAATAAACCCTATTTCTACTGTGAATAGCTGCCACATGAGCCCGGATTCTCCACCTCTTTTTTCACTTCTCCAAACATTTCCACATGCCTTTACTTTAGGATGTCCTCCATATGATGAAGAGTATGGCTGATCCTTTCACTCTCAAGGCAATAGTGATGGGGCTAGAAAACTGAAGAAAGCGAGTCCTTCTGACTTTCATTTGTTGTGTTTTGATGTTCTGCATATGGCAACTTCTGTTAACTTGGATTGGCCTCATATTTCCCCTATTTTGAGTTCAGCAATTAGGAGCTTGGGTCTGAAAAACTGGTAAAACATCAACAGATCACATAATGATATATTCCCTTAACATATTTTTGGTATTTCAAAATATTTACTTGTTGCGGTAACGATTTGTCAGAGGTTCAAAGTGGTAAATGATTTAAGAACATTAATTAACAGGGACTGTATTTTTGTTGCTGTTGCTGGGTTTGCTCACTCAGTGCTTTATTCTACGACCCAGCCTGGAAAATTCATTGAGAATGAATGCATTTGGGAGGCCTGTGAGAGCAAAAGAAGATGGCATTCAGGACCTGTGCAGCAAAGGGAAGTGAAAGAAAAACATGGCGTGGGATTTGTCTAATTCAACAACCTATGAGAATTTCTGCCATGTTTGTTGTTACAGAAAGAAAGGTGGGTAGAACATTAAAAAATTGATAAAATAGCTGCTCTCTGACCAGGAACCCTGTACCAGCATTTGATTTTTCCCCCCATTCCCATTCTGGTGGAATTGCATGAAATCTGTTGTATTAGGAGAAACCATGGTAGGAAAGAAAATTGCCATGGTAGCAAGGTGCAAGGTATTATATGGTTTCCAAATGAAATAGTCCAAAATGCTGATATCCACAACCTTCCTTCACCTCAAGCTCACTGATGATCCACCTCATCTCAACATCCCCAGTTTTCACATGCTGACTCTCATTTCATTAAGCCTGGCTGGCGTTATTTCATACAGTTCTTCCCTACTGTTGTGGAGCAAGGAGCAAGGAATTATTTTTCTGGGACTGCATAATGCTCTCACTTTATTTACCATGGCTGAAATAAAGAAAACTCACCCCCCACACAACTCTGTTGGACATAAGGAGTGCGGCGAAGGCAAGGAAGTGGAATTACATTGTAAATGTCAAGAGCTATGAAAAATGTAACAGGCTTTAATATTCTTCTCCTGTTATTGCTGAGAGTGTCTCTCACCTGCATTCACAGAAAGTGAAGTGCCTTTTACTGAGCCCAGTTGCCACCGAGCAGGAAAGATTGCCATGCTTCCTGTTTTTATTTTAAAAACTACACATCAGTATGTATTCTAAAAATATATGCACTTTCCCTCCAAACTCTCACTTAAGCAATTAACCTTCAGCTTCAAGACATCATTTCAGCCCTGCCTTTAGGGTTAGCTCCTATGTTATGCTCCACTAAGCTGTAACGCCAAATGTTGTGATGCTTATACTTACAAGTGGCTTCTACATTCTGAATTATAACCACAGCCCCTAACTTCTGTGATACCTAACGCTGTCTGGTGCTGAGCCAACCACTTGGATGCTGCTCTGAAGATGTAAAACATTAAGCATGCATCTCTCCATAGCTCACTTTCCCATGGGGTTGTGTTTCAAGGTAAGTGGTTTGCGTAAGATCCCTCAGAGACCTGCATTTACTTTATTCAGTAAGATAAACAATCTGCTGCTTTTGTGCTGCTCCCTACAGACCAAAGAAAAGCCAATTTTATACATTAAAATTGAACACAGAGTTGCTGAAAGGTCTGTGATGGCTTTTTTCTGGAACTCAAAGCCTTTTACCTAGTCATGGGAGGGGTCCTGCAGAGCATAACCTGTTTATTTTTGTACAGTTTCTTTTTGTACTGTTTATTTTTGCTCTTAAGACCCTGTTTCTCTGAGGGAGATGGAGTCACCAGCCCTCAGCATTGCATGTCTGACCTGCTCAAGGCTGTGGGAGGTTGTGGTGAGGGCAGCATCTGTTTTCTTCATGGCGTTAATTTAATGATCCCCACAGAAGCCAGTTCTAAGAGGAACAACTTGGCTCTTTGTGACCCAGTTAGCATAACCCTGGGAAGCACAGGACGTCAGTCCCCACTGCTGTTCTTTTACTAGGAATCATAATAAGATGCTCCCTGACAGGCACTGGTAAGATGGGCAGCTACCTAGCACCTTGGCTTCCAGCCCCTACTTGGGGGAGAGAGCAGCACCAGAGGGCCCTGAGGGGTATTGGGGCAGACCTGTCAGCCTGCAACACTAGTTCTGCCAGGGGCACAGGGATTGGAAGAGCAAACCAAGGCTGGCATCAGATCTAGTTCAATTCCTGGATGCTTATATGAAAGAGTGGCATGAGTGAGACATGAATTACACCCTTTCCCTTGTTGTCAGATCAGTGCTGGTAAAGCACAAAGAGGAATGGTGGAAAGTAAATGAACAGCTCCCTCAGGCTGGGATTTGAGCAATCAGGAAATATAATCTGAGCTGGGAAGTGCCCGAGCATCTGTTGGGTTATTAATAAATTGTATGCAATCTGTTTGGGATGAACCTTGGGATGGAGGGGAACCATCTGCTCCCCAGTGGTAACTAATGGTGTCTGGGGAATAAACTTAGCAATTTAAAGGCAAAAGAACCAGCCAGCCAGACCCCAAGGTCCCCACATAGCACATCCAGTGTGGGAAAACATAGGGGTTCTTCAGCCCTGGCACAGGATCCCACAAAGGATCCTGCTTTTTGTCTTTCCCACCTCGAGGTACGGAAGCCAATCTCTCCTGTCCTTCCTCTGGGTCAGCACTCATTGCCACCCATAAATAATATTCTCTACCTTTTATTCTCCTGTCTGATGTGCTTTTCTGGAGCAGATGGCTACGAATTCTAGTTTAGTTCCCTCTCACGAAGGGGCAGGCTGCCTGCAGAGCTCAGGAGCACCTTCCATCCAACGTCGGGTCTCAGTACTTTGTATCCCTCGGGAAAACGGAGACTTGTGGGATGCTGCAAACGCCTAGATGTCAATTAATATTAATTGAGGAAGGCTGGGAGAGCACAGCGTTTATCACGCGAGCTCTCACTGTGGAATGAATCGTTGAAATGTTTATTGTCGGAGGGTATTGATCTGGGAGACCTTATTCTGGCATTTCACTACTTAAAAAAGGATGGGGACAGTCTTTTTAGCAGAGCCCGCAGCGATTGAATAGGAGTTGATAGCCGTAAACTAAAAGAGGGAAGATTTAGACCATCTAAAAGGAAGGCTTTTTTCATTCTGAGGGTCGTGACACACTAACCAATGTTGCCTAGAGAGGTGGGAGAAGCCCATGCCTGAAAATATTCCAGCTCAGGTTGGAAGGGGCTCTGAGCAACGTGCTCTGTTTGAAGATGGCACTACTTACTGAACAGTGGTTGAAGTGGAGGAGCTTTAATGTCCTTTCCAATCCAAAGCAAACAGTGATTGAGTTCTCCACCTGCCCATGATCAGTGTGATGTGTGATATCAAATTTACTCTCCCTTAAAGGCAGAATCCAGGACCTGGCACCATGCTCCTGAAACCCCTGAGACAATTGAAAACCCAGTCTCCCAACAACCCCACAGGGAGGACACCTCAGCCTAAATAAAGACCATCTGAGCATGAACCCTAGAGTGCCAAGTCAAAAAGGCAGAGAACAAGTGCAGCCAGTTCTCTGCCTCTGTACAGTCATAGAATCATTAAGGTTGGAAGCGACCTCCAATATCATCATGCCCACTAAACCACGTTTCCAGGTGCTGGATCTGCACGTTTTTTCAGTATCTCCAGTGACTCCACCACTTCTCCGGACAGCCTGTTCCAATAGCTGAAGAAATTTTTCCTAATGTCCAAACTGAACCTCCTCTGGCGCTACCGTCTCACCGCCGCTTCCCCCTTCGAGGGGGACAAGCGAGAAGCCAAACCCACTAGGGACAACAACAACCTCGATGCCACCGAGCCCCGGCGCCGCCAGCCGCTCAACGCCACCGCCGGCAGAGTGTGGGGAGGGACACGGATTGCGGGTGCCGCCGGGAACTTCCGGGAGAAGGAAGGGAAAGGGAGGGGATGGGTTCAGTCATCTCTGCGGCAGAGAAGCGGTGCTGCGCCATTCTGCTGGCATGGGAGCGGTTTGGGACTAGCTGGGGGTGGAAGGGGGTCTATTTTACTAATTTATTTTAAATTTTTAATGCAGTTTCCGGCGAGGACTGGCAACGGGAGAGCTTTGGAAATTTGGAAAAGAACGGGTGTTGGTGCCTGTTCCCTGTTCTCTGAGGCAGCTCCCGTTATGTTTGGTGGCTGCTCTAGATGCCGAGCTCAGCTGAGCTGGTCATCTCCTGCTCTCTCCGACGGCATTCCCTGGTGCGGAATGACCCGCTCAAGGACCGGTGGCACCCCACCACCTCGGGGATTAGGGTACTCTTAGGGTTGTTTTAAACGCTTGCGGTCTCAGGAGGGTTTGAAAACAGACTCCGGAGTTTCCGTGCCGTGCTCTAATCGCTAAACTGCGTTAAAGAGGTGTGAAGGACCCACTTCGCAGGAAGACAAAGCTGATGTTAATTCGGGGCTCGCCTGCCTTTCTGGAGAGGATGAACCCTCCATTTAGGATCTCGTTTCATTTGCGGCATTTTTCGTGTCGGTGATGGTGAAACTGGAAATGTCCCGTGTCACGGTAGCGATTCTGCCGGAGCTGCTGTTTTTGTCTTTGATTCCATGCCTCAAAGTGTCGTTGAAGTCATACTTTGAATTCAGTGGGGTTCGAACTAGAGCTTTCCAAGTAGCCCAGAAACTTGTCTGTGTCTTCACTGCTGAAAAAACAACAGGAGACGAACCTTTTGGCTGATGTTTGCCATTGGGCTGTACATGAAGAATCGAGCATTCAGTCTTTGAGCTCTGATGGATAACTGTTGGAGCCTTTTCGTTATTTTTGTTTAATTTTGATGTGTTTTTTTTCCCCCCAACGTTTTAACTAAGCTTTCACATCTTCATAGCTAATGAAAGAGGTTAAGAGTAACTCCTGGGCACTTGGTGGGCTGTCGGGGTGTAAAGGTAAGTAGCTTTTACTGATCTTTCTCTACGGATTCTTTCTTGATATGGATCACCACCCCTCACTTCTTGCTACTTAATGGCACAGGACGTACTCTGAGTCAGACAAAAGTTGGAGTAAATAAACTAAGCCTTCTACCAACTCGAGTGCTTTTAGCAGGATCGTCTCAGTTTTGTCGTACTACGTTTGTGGATTGTCATTATGGATGCAGGTGATGTAAAAGGAAATTTAATGCTACATCTGTGGTAGTACTGTGATGCTACAGTGTTTAAGGATTTCCCAAGGCCACTCTACTGCTACTCAGGCTTTCATCAGAATGCAAGAATCTTACATGGGCTGGATTCGAGTAAGCAAGAACCAATTCCCCCAACGTGTAAGTTATCCTGGACTCTGTAACTGTTTCTTTCTGTATGGAAACAGAATACATCCCTAAGTTTAGATCTCTGGCACTGTGGAACCACTTTTTCTAGCTGCTGTTCAGTGGGTATAGAAACGATGCAGAAAAACCACAGGAAAAGGGACACTGTGTCCTGTATCCTTGACGTCAGTGCTTGTCATCTCATTAACAGCTGTTTTACTGATTTAAAACATCCGAACTGCATTTTACAGCAAGGTTTAACTTAGACCCTAGCACAACTCCAAGATGAAAATAAAGTGCTGCTGTTTTTGCTGACATTGGCATTATATTGCTATTCCTATGAATATGGCATGAAATATTCCTCCAGAGAAGATAAACCTATTCCAGGTAAGTGGATTAATTTAGTAAGTGAACGAGTAGGGAAGACAAAACCAAACCTTGAAACACCTCTTGTCCTGTTCTTACATGAAGCAAGCATGATGAATTTGTTGATGGAAAATCTGTCCCAGCATCTCTTCCTAACCACAAGCCAAGGCAATGATCTCTACTCAAAGCTTTATTTCCTTTTGCTACACCAATTTAAACAATCTGCCAGAGAATTCCAGGAAACTCAGAAGTGGGGAATGCGTCTCCAGATTAAGTTGTCAAAAATCAAGCCATGTAGAATCTTACTCGTGTGTTCTCTGTTACCAAAACATCCATTTGTTGTCTGCACCTGGAAAAATTAGAGGTCCCTTTTGCTATTTTCTGTGGGCTATTCCACTCGAGAGGAGAGCAGCACTGGAGGGAAAGACCACCCTTCATCTTCAAAGGCTGAACTTCCACAACGATTTGGGATGTTAAAGCAATCTGTCTGAATGGCTTTCTCGGGCAGAAAGACACAGTCACTGGTCAGGATAAAGCAATGCAGGTAAGTGAAAAGGTGCAGGGGGCAAAGTTCATCTTTATTTTTATGCCATAAGTACGAAAATGGCGTTAGTGATGGATCTGGAATGAAAACATCATTGCTGCCCAGGGAAAGCCTGACTACCTTCAGCTGCAAATTTCCGTATGAACTGGCCGTGCTGTAGAGATCAGCTGAACAGTCATACAAAAAGGTCACTGGGCTCAGTGGTGTTCAATAATGTTTTGAACTGTGGCCTGTGTATATGAGCTGCAGAGGTAAAAGAAGTTGCTTTCAAACTTAGCCTATCTGGGCTGCTGTGGGTCCCCGGGGCAGGCAGTGGTGAATGTGAACTGGGGCACAAGAGAGATGAGTGGGCAGGCAGCAGATCTTACCCTGAAGCTTCAAATCACGTTTGGGAATCTAACAGCCTGGAATTTGGTTTTGATGGGGCTGGAGAATGAAGGACTGTAGGATTGTTTTTATTGCTGGAGCATGCTGTTGTGGTGGAGCAGTGTCTGGCTGCTGTGGTGGCAGCCTCCAGGTGGCACAGAGTGGGGCCTGGGGCATCTGCCATGTGGAGGATGGCTTTTAGTGTGAGTTTTTCCAGGGGAAATAGAAGTGCTGTGTGGAACAGGGGCTGTGTAATTGGTGAAGAACTGGAGAGTGTCTGCTTAGCGGGAGATGTCATTTCCCAAGGCATAGTATAGAGGATTCCTCTATATAAAAACTTAGGAAAATGCTTGGTGTGCAGGGCTGATTTCCTGGTGAACATCTTTGCACCTTGCAAAAGGCAAATTCTTGTACGTTGCATTTCAATACAGTGCAATGGGATGTTTTGGTTTTCTCATCTTGCCAAAACCTTCCATCTTGTTGTTTTGTCTTCTTTCATGTTGGCAGTGTGTTCATAGCAGTGGGTGATATGCAGAGGGCATCTCTTGGGTGACAGTTTCAGGCAGTTTGCCATCATTGTGGGGATCGCTTACCCACCGTCCTGAGCTTCAAGGTGTCCCTCCTGCTTCCTGTCATATAAGTGGTTAAAGGAGGAGTGTACATTGTCCAGTGATTTTTGAAGCATTTGCAGAATGTAGCTAATTTTTTTTCCCCTATTCATCTGCCTGGAAATCTCTGATAACCTCAAAATGAAATTTAATTTAGAATAAATTCCACTTCCCCGAAAAGGTTCTCTCTTTTTTTTTTTTTCTGAAGAAGCAGCCAGTGATGCTACAGATTGATCACTCAGCAGTTTGACAGATGGCTGTAGTTTTATTCCTGTTTCGTTTGATGTCTTCATCTTGGATCGACCAGATGTTGCCTGGACTGAGAGCTGGGCTCAGTGATCATAATGAGTGCATTACAGCTTGAGAATGTTCTGTGGTTGGACCACCAAAGCATCACTGTCTGCACTCATTCCTCTCTTGGTGCTTCCAGGCAAAGATAAAACGGGAGATAAAACAGACAAAACCAGAAGAACGGGGTGGTGAGGATGGAGATGTAGAACAGGAAACAGAAGTTGAGGAGAAAGAGGGAAAATAGGAACTAATGAACAATGCAGAGAGGTAAAAAAAGCTCAGAAAAATAAATCAATCAACGGGAAGAAAGAAAACAGAAAGGAAGAAACAGGAAGAAATTATAAACGAGCTACTGCAGGAATGCTGCATCAGTACACAGAAATGGTGGTGGAACAGAAAGTGGTAAAGAAAGAATGAAAGTGAAGAAGAGAAAGGGGATAGAAAGGTGCTAGGAAGGAATGAAACAAGGAAGTAATTTAAGGAAGAAAGATGGTTGGAAAAAGGAAAAAGAATGAAACGTCAACTCCAGGTGTGGAACGAAATTGGTTCCCTTACAGCGTTCTTTGCACTCGGAAACGAATGCCGGTAATTACCGCTGATGTCTCGCAATTAGCTTTGATGGCTCCGGCTTCGATGGTCTCTGTAGCAGCGCAGGAGGATATGTGGAAGAAAGAAATGGAAAAGGAAGATCAAAGAGAGTAAAGACATGGGAATGGCAGAGCAAGAATCACAAGGGGAAAGAAGATAAAAACAAAAAGGAGGAAGAAGAACACAGGCAGGAAGGAAGAAAAGAAGATAGAGAAAAAGGATTAAAAAGGACGAAAGAGAAATAAGAAGGAAATGAAAGAATCTATGCGAAGAAAGAGCAGTCAAACGAAAGTAAAAAAATAAGGAGGGGAGAAAAAACGGAAAGGAGAAGTGAGATAGCGAGAGAGGACTTACAAACGCGGAGTACGTGTTGGGAGTGTGCGAGGAGTGGGAGCAGCACACGGTGTCGCTGCAGGCTCAGAAACGGCGGCGGAGCGGGGAGGCGGCTCCTCCCAGTGCGGAGAAGAACCCGGCTGTCAGTGAAAGGGGACAGACCGGGGAGCTGGAGAGGAAACCCGGTGGGTGCGGGCGGAGTCGCGGAGCTGTGCGGAGGCCTGGTTGGGATCGCGGATAGATCGGCGTGGGTCGATGGCCGTGTGCTGGGTTTCGTTGCTGCGGGTGCTGGTGGTCGGTCAGGCTGTGTGGGCACTGGTGGTCGGTCAGGTGCGGTACTCGGTGCCGGAGGAGGCGAAGGCCGGGACGGTGGTGGGCCGTCTGTCACAGGACCTGGGTCTGGAGGCGGGCGAGGCGGAGTCGCGGCGGCTGCGGCTGGTGCCGCAGGGCCGGCGGGCGAGCGTGGAGATGAGCGGGGCGAGCGGGGCGCTGGTGGTGAGCTCGCGTCTGGACCGGGAGGAGCTGTGCGGGAAGGACGCGCCGTGCGCCCTGCGGCTGGAGGTGCTGCTGGAGCGGCCGCTGCGCGTCTTCCACGTGGAGCTGGAGGTCACCGACATCAACGACAACGCCCCGGTCTTCCCCGTGAAGGAAGAAACCTTTAAAATCGCGGAATTCACCACGCTACCCGGTTCCCGTTTCCTTCTGGAGGGCGCGTCGGATGCCGATGTGGGCTCTAACGCGCAGCTCTCGTACACCCTGAGCCCAAGCGAATATTTCCGTCTCGATCATCAAGAAAGTAATGACCAGAGCGAGTCTTTGTCTCTCGTTTTAATGCAAGCGCTGGACCGTGAGACGGTGCCTGAGCACCGGTTGTTGTTGACGGCGAGTGACGGTGGCCGTCCGTCCCTGTCGGGGACAATGGAGCTGGTGATCTCGGTGTTGGATGCAAACGACAACGCTCCCCAGTTCAATCAATCGGTGTATAAAGTCAAATTCTTAGAGGGTTCAAAGCCTGGGACTCTGTTAATGACACTGAATGCCACAGATTTGGACGAAGGGATCAACAGCGACATTACATATCAGTTTGGTAGGCGTGTGTCTGCTAAAGTAAAGGAAATGTTCAGTATCGACGAGAAGAAGGGAGAAATCAGACTTCAAGGGAATTTAGACTACGAAGAAATGGATAACTACGAGATTGTAATAGAAGCGAGAGACAGGGGGACGCTGCCTCTCTCGGGTCACTGCAAAGTGGTGGTGGAGGTGGTGGACGTGAACGACAACGCGCCGGAGGTGCGTGTGACGTCGCTGTCGGTGCCGGTGTCGGAGGACGCGGCGGTGGGGACGGTGGTGGCTCTGCTGAGCGTGTCGGACCGGGACTCGGGGGCGAACGGTCGCGTGCGCTGCTTGCTGTGGCCGGCGTCGCCGTTCGGTCTGGTGTCGACGTTCGCGGGCTCGTACTCGCTGGTGCTGCGGGAGGCGCTGGACCGGGAGCGTGTGTCGGAGTACGAGGTGGAGGTGCGTGCGGAGGACGGCGGGTCGCCGGCGCTGCGCGCCAGCCGCGTGGTGCGTGTGCCGGTGTCGGACGTGAACGACAACGCGCCGTCGTTCGCGCAGGCCGTGTACACGGTGCTGGCGCGGGAGAACAACGCGGCGGGCGCGGAGCTGGCGCGGCTGTGGGCGCGGGACCCGGACGAGGCGGGCAACGGTCGCGTGAGCTACTCGCTGTCGGAGGGCGGCGGCGGCGGCGCGGTGTCGGGCGGCGGGTGGCGGCCGGCGTCGAGCTACGTGTCGGTGGAGGCGGAGAGCGGTCGCCTGTGGGCGCTGCAGCCGCTGGACTACGAGGAGGTGCAGGTGCTGCAGTTCGAGGTGCGCGCGGTGGACGCGGGGGAGCCGCCGCTGTGGGGCAACGCCACGGTGCAGCTGTTTGTGGTGGACGAGAACGACAACGCGCCGTCGCTGCTGCTTGCGGCTGGCGGAGCGGGTGCGGGCGCGGGCGGGGTGTTGTCGGGCGAGGGTTCGTCGTTTTTGGAGCCGGGATCGCTGTGGGCGTGGGCGTCGTGGGGTGCGCCGGCGGGTCAGGTGGTGGCGAAGATCCGCGCGGTGGACGCGGACTCTGGGTACAACGCGTGGCTGCGCTACGAGCTGTTGGAGCCGCGTGGGAAGGGCGCGTTCCGCGTGGGGCTGTACAGCGGCGAGGTGAGCACGACGCGGGCGCTGGAGGAGGCGGACGGCCCTCGGCAGAGGCTGGTGATCGTGGTGCGTGACCACGGGGAGCCGCCGCTCTCGGTCACGGCCACGCTGAGCGTGTCGCTGGTGGAGGGCAGCGAGACGGCGCAGGCGTCTGCGGGCTCGTCAGCAGGGATTGGAGGGATGGCGCAGGGCGGAGCTGGATCTGCTGCTGTTGCAGTGGGTGTGTCTGAGTGGGCGACGAACGTGTGGCTGGTGGTGGCCATCTGCGCGGTGTCGAGCGTGTTCGTGCTGGCGCTGTTGCTGTACGTTGGGTCGCGGTGTTGGCCGCGTTCGGCCGTGCTGTCGGGTGCCGGTCCGACGACGCTGGTGTGCGCGAGCGAAGTGGGGAGCTGGTCGTACTCGCAGCGCCAAAGCCGGAGCCTGTGCGTGTCGGACGGCGCGGGCAAGAGCGACCTGATGGTTTTCAGCCCCAACTTCCCACCACCTCCGCCTCCACCCGTCCCTGCGGGGAAGGAGACGCAGCCGGAGACGCCCGCTCTGCTGGACACGGTCAGTGGCCCTCCCTTTCTTGCCCCTTCAGACCTTAGATTCCAGTATTCAGTCCTGACAATCTTCTGTCACGCTATTGCTCCGACTCTCTTCCCCATTCTCGCTCTTTTCTCCCCGTTTAATTGCTGATTTGAACCGCGGTTATTCCTTGGATACTGACTGCTTAAGGGTGTGAGTGGGGCTGAGGGTGCCCTGAGGTCAGTTTTCTCGAGAGTGTTGTTTGCCGCTGTGTAGCATTTCCTCGCAAACTTTCTGAAGACAGCACAGGCTGTGGTGGCGACTGTCCTATAGGCGTTATGTAAACGTGTTGATGTCTGCTGACAATGTTATTAAAACTTTTCTGCAGAATAGTAATTTTTATCGTCCATGTATTGTTTCTCTTACTCAATTTATGATTGATCTCTGTAAGCATGAAATAATTAACTGTTTGTCATTTAGACTTGGTCTTGTATTAGCAGTAGGTGTAACATTGCTTCCCAGGTTTCATCTCCCATAGCTGAAGTCTTGTCATAGCAGAAGGGTTGGATGCAGAGATTTTTCTGTACAGCGTGTACTTACTTCCATCTGTGTGATTTTTATGTTGGTTTAATTGATGGAAGAGTCTGGAAAAGTGGGATTGAGCCTTGCAATGGAAAGCAATCTGTGGCTTATTCAGTGAGATGAATGTGACAGTGTTACTGAGTAGGGCTTGGCCATTTTCTCATATGCAGGGTGGTCTTGAGCTATGGGAAGATTTGTCTTTAATAACTGTCATTCATTATGAAGAGCATGAACGGTGTAGTAGTAACAGAGATATGGGGGAATATATACTTGATTTGAGAATGTATGTCACAGAGGGGAATGAAGGCTGTCTAGAGGAAAGCCTGAGGTGGAGCTGCACTGCAGGCGTTGTGTTTGGAACAGTGAATGAACTGTAGACAACAGATTTTTGGCATCCATGGTCTGTAGAGTATTGGATACTTAGCTTTCAGTGATGTGGGTGTTTTTCCCCCTGCACAGTGCAGAGGGTGATATTGCAAGAACATCATCAGACCACTGGTACCCCGTTTGCTATCCTGTTACACAAATGCATAAGGGACGACTGTATGCTATTCAACAATTTCAAAGCTTTTGGAGTGTGTGAGTGATTTTTTTTTTGTGTCTTGCTTCCCCAAAATTGCTAATAATTTTAGAGGAAAATGTGCCTTAGAAGCAAGTCTTCTCTCCAGATAGTCTTTTTTTTCCTTAAGAAGCAATGAGTGATGCAACAGGTAAGTTGCTCCTTCCTGAAGATTCTGCGCTCGTGGGACCTTCATTAAAGAGGAGCAGAATTATATCTGTGTCTTTACATTGGATTAATTGAATGTTGAGTGTGTTGGACTAGTACAGTAGCAGTACTTGCTCTTGTTGCTTTTATGCAGCTTCTGGAAACTGCTACAACAATTTGCAACAAGCACATGTAGAAGGACCTTAATGTTTTTCTTGAATTGGATGTCGTGGGCACTCAGGAAATAACAGAATGGTTTGGTATGGAACTGACTGTTAAAGATCCTGTAGATAAACCCTTCTGCATTGAGCAGGGGCATCTTCAAGGAGATCAGGTTGCTCAAGAGACTGGTCAAACTGACCTGGAATTTTTTCCAGGTGGCGTGGCATCTGCCATCTCTCTGTGCATCCTGTGCTATAGCATCAGCTCTTGCACTGTTGAAAAAAAAGTCTACCCTTGTTATAAAACTGAAGCAGTACATTTGTTTTCAAAGTTCTGGGGGACTTCATTTGACTGTTGTGAATTTTCAAAGGAGTGATTTGGAAACTACATTATCCAGTTCCCTCAGCGCTCTGTATATGTTCTCAGTGAGGATGCTGCAGAGTTACCTTCCTGTTTTTCGATAGGCTACGTGAAGCAGGTCTCCCTCCTACTGTCCTTATACTCAAAGTACATAAGTGAGCACCGTACACTCCATAGCAATTTAAAACACTTCCTGAGAACATGAGAACTTTTGTTCTGTACAAGCTCCTGAGTAATCTCTTACACTGAAAATTGAAGATGTCCTTTAATACCATTTCTACTGTTCTGAAACTTGGTGGGTTTTGTAGGGTTCTTTGTTTTTTTAAGAACAATCCAATGATTCTACATGTACAATGCTTGCATCTTAAGACGTTGACAGTGATAGAGGTGCTTTTGTTTCTATTAAATAATGGTTTATTCATGCTGCAGTGACTGCATGTTACCTGGATTCTAATGTCTGTTAGTGTGGATCAGCAAAGGACCATCGTAATCTTCTTCGTTTTCTGCTACTTAAAGGCAGAGCCTGAGGAGCTGGCTGCTATCACAGATGGGGAAGGGACCTTAATACATTTTGCAGAATGGATGTGTGGTATGTCAAGGGGATTTTCCCAGTGACAATGCCATGGTATTAGTGTCGTGGGTTCTGTTGTCTCTGTGATAAGTGGATCATGTTTCTGAGTGAGAGGTATTCCATGAGGAGTAATGTCCTTGGGCCTGGAGGTTCATTCTGTATTGCCCATGGGGTCTAATGCCTATGGTTCTGGAGGTTCCTTCTGTGTTGCACTGGCTATGCATTTCTGCCTGAAAGGAGAAGTAGGAGGTCTATTTTTCAACAGGAAGGTGGAAATGAAACTGAAGACGGAAAGTAAACCTGAAGGAATCAACATGTATGGAAAGTGCTCTGTAGTTCTGGTGACACCGTGTATTTGAGAGAGAAGGAGGATTGGTGTGCTGTTCTGTGACGCCTGTCAGTTCTCTAAAGAAAGACTTCCCTGTCTATGTGTTCATTTGCGCCTGTTTGCAGAGACACTCAAATACCGGTGCTTGTGTTTCAGGAGGTGGTGTATTGTTTTCCTTGAGAAGAGAAGGGCTGAATAGTGCTCTCTGCTTCCAGAAGGGGAAGGAAGGAGAGGCAAAAGGAATAAATTTTCTCTTTGTTATGCATACACTGGAGGAAAGCGGGATGATTTCTTTGCATCTGTCTATACTGCTAAGGGTTGTCTTGACATTAGACCCCAGACTACAGAGGAGGTTGAGGCAACAGCTGAGCCTGCCTTGGTTGATGAGGATTGGGTTAGGGATAAGTTGATCAAACTGGATGTGCACAAATCTATGGGCCCAGATGGGATGCACCCGCGTGTGCTGAGGGAGATGGCGGAAGTCATTGCTAGGCCGCTCTCCATCATCTTTGCTAGGTCCTGGGAAGCAGGGGAGGTGCCTAGGGACTGGAAAATAGCAAATGTTACCCCAATCTTTAAAAAGGGAAAGAAGGAAGACCCAGGTAACTATAGACTGGTCAGCCTCACCTCCATCCCAGGAAAGATGATGGAACAATTTGTACTAGAGGCTGTTTCCGGGCACATCAAGGACAGGAGGGTCATTAGGGACAGTCAGCGTGGCTTCACAAA
>VXBP01009023.1:22193-38680 GCA_013400115.1 Rhinopomastus cyanomelas | reverse complement strand
GAGGGATGTGAAGCTTCTGGAGAGAGTTCAGCGTAGGGCAACAAAGATGATAAGAGAGGTGGAACACCTCCCTTATGAGGAGAGGTTGAGGGAGCTGGGTCTCTTTAGCTTGGAGAAGATGAGACTGAGGTGTGACCTCATTAATGTCTACAAATATTTGAGGGGTGGGTGTCAGGAGGATGGCACTGGGCTGTTGTCGGTGTCATGTAGTGATAGGACAAGGGGCGATGGTTGTAAGCTGGAACATAGGAGGTTCCACATCAACCTGAGAAGGAACTTCTTCACGGTGAGGGTGATGGAGCACTGGAACAGGCTGCCCAGGGCGGTTGTGGAGTCTCCCTCACTGGAGATATTCAAGACCTGACTGGATGGGTTCCTGTGTGACTTGGTTTAGGTGATCCTGCTGTTGCAGGCGGATTGGACTAGATGATCTTTCGAGGTCCCTTCCGATCCGTAATGATTCTATGATTCTATGATTGTTCCCTGTTTAAAGAGATGGAACATAGCGAGGAATGGGAGCTCTTGCCAAATGTCATGTCAGTGCTCCACGGAGAGACTGGTGTAATCATAGAGAAAACATGTTGGTTAGGGAGACAAAGAAGCAACGACATAAAAACGGGAGGCGTGCAGGACGGGGAAAGGAAGACAATTAAAATCGGGGAACAGAGAAGGAGAGAAGGGAAAATGCAGAAAAAGAAAAGCGAAGAATGGGTGGAGCCATAGAGAGGAAGAAAAGAGAGGAAGAGACGCTAAAGAAGCTTACAGTCCAGCCCTGACACTGTCACTACTCACAGAAATGGAGGACAGGAGTGAAATGACCAAAGAAATCAGAAGGCATTTCATTCTTTGGAAGAGGCTCGGAAGTAACGAAGATAAAAAGTAACTAAGGAAGGAGGCAACATGACAATGAGAAGAGTCAAATTACGCGTCGATGTTAATTGGTCGGTGTTTATCAGCTTCTGGATAGATTAGAGACCCGGCTTCTGGACATGATGCCCATAATTAACTTGATGCCCCGTAATTATTATTGATGGCTCCGGCTTTGATGAATACATCCCACACCGTCGGCAGCTGCAGGTCTGCGAATGGGGCCAAAGAAATGAGAAGGGTAAGAGAGGGAGAGGCACGATCAGGACACTTGAAATTCAAGAAGAAAGAAATACAGGAGGAACAGGTTAAAAAAAAAACAAACCAGGAAAAGAGAAAAGGAGCAGGAAGAAAATATAGTAGAAAAAGAGAAAATTTAAAAAGAAAGTGCTAAAGAGCTAACACAAAAGCAAAAAAAAAAAAAAGGCAGTGGTGGAATTGGAAAGCAGCACAGGAAACAAGAAAGACAAGAAAGACCATAGAAGAGAAAGCATTAAAGAAAGAGGGGGAAAAAACTTACAGGATTACAGAAAGAATAAATCCATGCAACGAAAATGGAAACAAAGGAGGAAAAACAGACAAGAAAGGTGCAAAAAAACTGAAAATGGTGAAAGGAAAGAAGAGCCTTAAGTGAAACACATCTGTGTCGGGGTGCGTGCGAGGCGTGGGAGCAGCACACGGTGTCGCTGCAGGCTCAGAAACGGCGGCGGAGCGGCGAGACAGTCCCGCCCCGGTGCGGCGAAGAACCCGGCTGTGAGAGCAGGGGGGGGCGGACCGGGGAGCCGGAGAGGAGAGCCGGTGGGTGCGGGCTGTGTGGGGACCGTTCGGGATCCGTCGGTCGGTTGGGGTCGATGGCCGTGTGTGGGGGTTCGTTGCTACGTGTTCTGGTGGTGCATGCGGTGTGGGCGCTGGTGGTCGGTCAGGTGCGGTACTCGGTGCCGGAGGAGGCGAAGGCCGGGACGGTGGTGGGCCGTCTGTCGCAGGACCTGGGTCTGGAGGCGGGCGAGGCGGAGTCGCGGCGGCTGCGGCTGGTGCCGCAGGGCCGGCGGGCGAGCGTGGAGGTGAGCGGTGCGAGCGGGGCGCTGGTGGTGAGCTCGCGCCTGGACCGGGAGGAGCTGTGCGGGAAGGACGCGCCGTGCGCCCTGAGGCTGGAGGTGCTGCTGGAGCGGCCGCTGCGCGTCTTCCACGTGGAGCTGGAGGTCACCGACATCAACGACAACGCCCCGGTCTTCCCCGCCGCCCAGAAGAACCTCAGCATCGCAGAATTCACCACGCTGCCGGGTTCTCGTTTCCCGCTGGAGAGCGCGTCGGATGCCGATGTGGGCTCTAACGCGCAGCTCTCGTACACTCTGAGCCCCAGCGAGCACTTCGGGTTGGATTTTCAAAAAACCGAGGTATTCGGGGAGTCTTTATTCCTGGTGCTCACCAAAGCGCTGGACCGTGAGACGGTGCCTGAGCACCGGTTGTTATTGACGGCGAGTGACGGTGGCCGTCCGTCTCTGTCGGGGACGATGGAGCTGGTGATCTCGGTGCTGGATGTGAACGACAACGCTCCCCAATTCAACCAGTCGGTGTATAAAGTGCAGCTGCCAGAAGATTCGGAACCTGGCTCTTTGGTGCTCAGGCTGGAAGCTGAAGATCCGGACACTGGAATATATGGAGAAGTGATTTACAAAATTGACAGTGTTGTTCCACCCTCTGCCTCAGATGTTTTCAGTATCGATGCGAAAAGGGGAGAGATCAGACTGAAAGAGATGCTGGATTTTGAAACAGTTTCTTTTTACCACCTGAATATTAGGGCTGAAGACAAGGGAATTTCTCCGCTGTCGGGTCACTGCAAAGTGGTGGTAGAGGTGGTGGACGTGAACGACAACGCGCCGGAGGTGCGTGTGACGTCGCTGTCGGTGCCGGTGTCGGAGGACGCGGCGGTGGGGACGGTGGTGGCTCTGCTGAGCGTGTCGGACCGGGACTCGGGGGCGAACGGTCGCGTGCGCTGCTTGCTGTGGCCGGCGTCGCCGTTCGGTCTGGTGTCGACGTTCGCGGGCTCGTACTCGCTGGTGCTGCGGGAGGCGCTGGACCGGGAGCGTGTGTCGGAGTACGAGGTGGAGGTGCGTGCGGAGGACGGCGGTTCGCCGGCGCTGCGCGCCAGCCGCGTGGTGCGTGTGCCGGTGTCGGACGTGAACGACAACGCGCCGTCGTTCGCGCAGGCCGTGTACACGGTGCTGGCGCGGGAGAACAACGCGGCGGGCGCGGAGCTGGCGCGGCTGTGGGCGCGGGACCCGGACGAGGCGGGCAACGGTCGCGTGAGCTACTCGCTGTCGGAGGGCGGCGGCGGCGGCGCGGTGTCGGGCGGCGGGTGGCGGCCGGCGTCGAGCTACGTGTCGGTGGAGGCGGAGAGCGGTCGCCTGTGGGCGCTGCAGCCGCTGGACTACGAGGAGGTGCAGGTGCTGCAGTTCGAGGTGCGCGCGGTGGACGCGGGGGAGCCGCCGCTGTGGGGCAACGCCACGGTGCAGCTGTTTGTGGTGGACGAGAACGACAACGCGCCGTCGCTGCTGCTTGCGGCGGGCGGCGGAGCGGGTGCAGGCGCGGGCGGGGTGTTGTCGGGCGAGGGTTCGTCGTTTTTGGAGCCGGGATCGCTGTGGGCGTGGGCGTCGTGGGGTGCGCCGGCGGGTCAGGTGGTGGCGAAGATCCGCGCGGTGGACGCGGACTCTGGGTACAACGCGTGGCTGCGCTACGAGCTGTTGGAGCCGCGTGGGAAGGGCGCGTTCCGCGTGGGGCTGTACAGCGGCGAGGTGAGCACGACGCGGGCGCTGGAGGAGGCGGACGGCCCTCGGCAGAGGCTGGTGATCGTGGTGCGCGACCACGGGGAGCCGCCGCTCTCGGTCACGGCCACGCTGAGCGTGTCGCTGGTGGAGGGCAGTGAGACGGTGCAGGCGTCTGCGGGCTCCTCCTCGTCATCGGTGTGGAGTGGGGCGGCGGTTGCTGCGGGAGCTGCTGGTGGTGTGGGTGTGTCTGAGTGGGCGACGAACGTGTGGCTGGTGGTGGCCATCTGCGCGGTGTCGAGCGTGTTCGTGCTGGCACTGTTGCTGTACGTTGGGTCGCGGTGTTGGCCGCGTTCGGCCGTGCTGTCGGGTGCCGGTCCGACGACGCTGGTGTGCGCGAGCGAAGTGGGGAGCTGGTCGTACTCGCAGCGCCAGAGCCGGAGCCTGTGCGTGTCGGACGGCGCGGGCAAGAGCGACCTGATGGTTTTCAGCCCCAACTTCCCGCCGCCGCCTCCACCCGTCCCTGCGGGAAAGGAGACGCAGCCGGAGACGCCCGCTCTGCTGGATACGGTTAGTGATCCTTTTTATCTCAATTCTCACCTCTTTATTTTCTGCCCTGTTACAGTCACTCAGCAGGTCTCCTTTACTCAGATTAGTCATTAGTGGTAGCCAGGCTCATTCTTTTTTTGTTGCCGTGGTCATGCTTGGTGGTTGCTTACGTTCTTGAATATCACTTTTATATCTGCTTTTTTATCAGTGTGTCACTCGGCCTCTGTTATGGGGAAATAAATGCTGGGGAAATAAAGTTTCTACTTTATCTAATAGCAGGCACCATTGTCCACTGAGATCTACTGTTTTACGTCTTAAGTTTTCTCCAGAAGACTGAAATCCCTTACAAATGTGATGAGAGGTTGCATGACATCAGATCTGCAGGTCTTGCCTGTGGGTTTGTATCATTGTCTTCCGGGGCTGCCAAAGGAGGGAAAGATACATAGGCTGTGGTGATAGTAGACTTCCAGGCACTCAGAGCTTTTATGAGTGCTATTAAGTGTGTTGGCTTTTTCTTCTGTTTTTCTTTATAAAAGATTTAAAGACAGTTCCTACTTCTTTTTAATTTTTTTTTTCTAAGTATGTTTAAGGTGTGTCTTAAGGTTTAAATATTCTTTTAATTTTATGTTAAGGTAACTGCTGTTACACATCTCAGTATGAAATCTTTAAGCAATAAAGATGGAAGATGACATCAAATGTTTTACAGAATCTGACACCTGTAAGTCTTCTGTTGTCCACCAGCATAGTGACTTCATCACAGAAGGACATTACACTTATCAGACAAGGGCTTGTCCTTGGTGAAGCCCTTCTGACTTACTCATATAACCTCTCTGCATTCCATGTGCCTTAGCAGATCTGCATAGCTGTCACAAATCTATTCATAGAATACTTAAGAACTCTAACATGCAGGTCTGTAGAGTTTCTACTGGACGTTGCTGAAAAGGCACAAGTCATTTATGGTAAATTTTATGCACCTTGAAGGAGCTGCTAGTTGTTGTGTGGCTTTGCAGCCTTCTTTATGTTCCTGTTGTGGACGTGCCTTAGTCTAAACTACAGTGAGTGCCTCTGCATCTGTCCATGTGTTCTCTCTAACTATTGTAAGAGAAAGTGAGACTATATGAAGACCTGGATCATGCTCAGAGTGGATATTTACAACTCGGGCATAGCGTCAAACAATGTCTGAGTATCTTGGTGCTGGTCCTTTTGAGAGTTACAGAGAATGATCTGGATATGTGTCATGGGGATAATTATTTTGTGTGGGGAAGACTAATCACTGCTGGAGATGGAAATGGAGATGCCATTGAGAATGTGATCTACTTCATGGGAGAAGAACTGGAGCATGCCAGCTTAGCTATGTATCTCATTTCCTATGGCTTATCATAGAGGGTGCCAGTAGAAAACATGGAGGCCTTTAGCATACATCTGCACTCATGGGATCCTTTCAGGACCTCTGGAAGTCCTACATATTGCAAACTCGTGTTCTTCTGTATATAACAGAAGGAAGTTCTTCACAGTGAGGGTGGCAGAGCATTGGAACAGGCTGTTCGTGGTGGTTGTGGAGTCTCCTTCACTGGAGACATTTAAAACCCACCTGCATATGTTTGTGTGCCACTTGGTCTAGGTGATCCTGCTGTGGCAGGGGGATGGTTCTAGATGATCTTTCGAGGTCCCTTCCAATCCCTAATGATTCTATGATTCTCTGTGGTACTACTGCCTTTGAAGATAGATTTACCTTGACCTTAGCAAGGCCTTTGACACTGTCTCCCATGAAATTTTAGTCAGCAAGCTGAGGAGGTGTGGGATGGAAGAGCAGACAGTGAGGTGGGTTAGGAACTGGTTGCAGGATAGAGTTCAGAGGGTGGTGATCAATGGTGCCAGGTCCAGCTGGAGAGCTGTGACTAGTGGTGTCCCCCAGGGATCGGTGCTGGGACCGGTCTTGTTCAACATCTTCATCAATGACATTGATGAGGGCACAGAGTGTCTGCTCAGCAAGTTTGCCGACGACACCAAGCTGGGAGGTTTGGCTGATACGGCTGAGGGCTGTGCTGCCATCCAGAGAGACCTGGACAGACTGGAGGGCTGGGCACAGAGAAACCAGATGAGGTTCAACAGGGACAAGTGCAGAGTCCTGCATCTGGGGAGGAATAACAAACTCCACCAGTACAGGCTGGGAGGTGATCTACTGGAAAGCAGTCCTGTGGAGAGGGACCTGGGGGTCCTGGTGGACAACAGGTTAACCATGGCACAGCAATGTGCCCTGGTGGCCAAGAAGGCCAATGGGATCCTGGGGTGTATTAGGAGGAGTGTGTCCAGCAGATCGAGGGAAGTTCTTCTCCCCCTCTACTCTGCCCTGGTGAGGCCTCATCTTGAGTACTGTGTTCAGTTTTGGGCCCCCCAGTTTAAGAGGGACAAGGATCTACTGGAGAGGGTCCAGCGGAGGGCTACAAGGATGATTAGGGGACAGGAGGGCATGGCTTCTGAGGAGAGGCTGAGGGACTTGGGGCTTTTTAGTCTGGAGAAGAGAAGGCTTAGGGGAGATTTGATCAATGTTTATAAGTACCTGAAGGCTGGCCAGGAGGGGGGGGACAGGCTCTTTTCACTTGCTCCCTGTGATAGGACAAGGAGCAATGGGTGTAAGTTGCAGCAGAGGAGGTTCTGCCTCAACACAAGGGGGAACTTCTTTACTGTGAGGGTCACGGAGCACTGGAACAGACTCCCCAGGGAGGTCGTGGGGTCTCCTTCTCTGGGGACTTTCAAGGCCAGCCTGGATGCGTTCCTCTGTGATCTGTGTTAGATAGTTTTGTCCTGCTCCGGCAGGGGGGTTGGACTCGATGATCTCTTGGGTCCCTTCCAACCCCTAACATCCTATGATCCTATGATAACTGCCATACTTGGCTTTACTCTGACTGTTTTGATCTGAAATGTTGTTGCTTAAACAGAAACTTTTTTATTTCTGTTCATTCTGGTAGCTTTCCATGAATGTCTCCACCATGACCTATGTGTTCTTAGTCTTGCCGTGGGGAGGAGAAGCAGTCTCTTTCTTCAAAATGCTGACAAACCTGGCATTCGAATGTATCAGAATGCATTCCTTCGTTGTTTGTATTGTTGTTCCTTTTTTTATGGGGTTTGGGGTTTTTTAATTTTTATGTTGAAGAGCCACCCATTGATTGTATGGTGGCAGATGTGCTTTAGTTTCTGTTAAACGACGGAACCCCGTGCTGATTGACTGAAAGGTCAATGGTAATTTTTTTTTTTAATTAGCTTTGTCATTGCTCTAATGTCAGATCCTTTAAGAACAGGAATGTGCAGCTCCCTCATGATTCCACCTGCAGCTGCTGAAAAGCAATTAAAATGAAGTTCACGCATCTAATTCTGATAACAGTCATGCAAGACTCTGATTTCTTTGCATCCCTCTAAGTCCTCTTCATACTGATGATGAAGTAAGTGAGGATGTGCCATGGCCTTGGATGGTGCTCAGAGTTGAGGTGTGTTATTGTGCTGGAGCAATGTCTGGGTGTTTTGGCAGTGATGCTCCTCAAGCCGTGACTATGGCCTGGGCATGCATCTCTGGCAAGGTAAATTTTGGTGGGGAAGAGTCTTGACTGAGGAAGTGAAGATGCTGGGTACAACATGGATGATGTCACTGGGGAAGGACTGGAGAATGTCTTCGTAGCTGGAGATCTGATTTCCCCTGGTTTGTTATGGAATATACCAATGGAAAATGTTGAGAAGACTACTGATATGCAGAGCTGGTTACTTAAGATCTTCTCAAGATGTCCAGACCTTCCCATCCTTGCACCATATTGTTCTCTGTTGTCTTCCTATGTGTCATTCCTATTTGACCTCTGTCCTGCTGTCGGTGTGGTAGTAATACCATTTCTTCTGCCCAGAAAATGTTTTTGTTTTGAAGGACCACCCTGCTAAATGTAAATACCTCATATGTGAGCATTACATTGAGAGACAGAGATACTTTTGTTTCTGTTATATCATGGTATCTGCATGCTGGACTGGCTGAATGTTACCTGGATTGTAATTCCTGTGGGCCTGAACCAGCAGAGAACCACTGTCCATTTTTTTTTTTTAAATTTTTGTGCTGCTTCCAGGCAGAGAGTGAGGGTATGGCAGCAATCACAGATGGAGAAGAGACCCTTATGGATTTGTGGAATGGATATGTTGCATGTCATAGGGATGTTCTCAGTAAGAATACCGTAGTGCTACCTTTGTGAGCATTTTTGTCTGTGTGGTGAGTGAATCATGCTGATGAGTGAGAGGTATTCCATAGGGACTGATGCCTCTGGGTCCGGAGGTTCTTTCTTGTTGCATATCTGCCTGAGAGGAGAAGCAGGAGATTGATATTCACCGCAAAGATGGAAAATGAATGTGATGGAATAGCTCTTCATCCACGTTCATGAAAACTGCGTTATAGCAATGGTGCCCCTGAGCATTGTAAGCTAAGTGGAGAATTAGTATGATCACCTGCTAAACGTTCCTGAGGGAAGAATTCCCTTGGTTTGAACTACTTTGTGCCTGTTTGCATAACATGTAAGCTTACAGCATATGTTTCTGTTTTCCTTGAGAAAACAGGGGCTTCCAGAAGGGGAGGGAAGCAAGTCTTTCTTGAATAGAATGGAGGAAATCAGGATGGTTGTTTCCTGTTGGAAGAGATGTAGTGGGGAAAGAAAAGGAAGAGGAAATAGGAGGTCTTGCCAAATGTCATGTCAGTGCTCCATGGAGAGTGATAAAATCATATAGAAAATATGTTGGTTAAGGAGGCAAAGGAAAGGCAACGACAGTGAAACCGGAGGGGAGAGGAAGGACAAGGAAGAGGAGACAATTAAAACTGGAGAAAGGATAACGAAAAAAGTGGAAACGTAGAGAAAGGAAAGCAAAGAATAAATGGAGTCTTAGAGGAAGAAACGGTAAAAGAGTTTACAGTCCAGCACTGACACTGTCAGTATTCATAGAAAGGGAGAGCAGGAGGTAAATGAATGAAAGACTGAATTGCTTGTAAGGAATGAAACAAGGAAGAGGGAAGTCCATCAGGTACCGGCCTTATCTTTAGATACTGAACAGAGCTGATGCTTATAAACCTCCATCATGATTAGGTACCCGCGTTCTGGACGCAATGCCCTGTGATTAGTGCTGATGTCCTGTAATTAGCGCTACTGGACCGAACTTCGGTGATCTATGCCGTGCAGACAGAGGAGATTGGAGAGCTGTCAGCGAAGATATGTAAATGAGAAGAATGGAAACGGGAGAAGCAGGGCACACACTAACAGGACGCTTGAATGGAAGAACGAAATGGAGGAGGAACAGCAGAGAAAGGAAGAGGAGAAAAAAAGAAGAAAAAGGAATACAGTAGAAAAAGATAATAAGTAATGAAGAAAGAGCATAAACGGGTGGAAAAACATGACAAGAGGGCGTCAGGGGGAAAGACATAAAAACAGTTGTAAAAGTAATAAAGAGCCCCCAATATAGCAGATCGATGTCCAGGAGCGAGCGAGGCTTGGGAGCAGCACACGGTGTCGCTGCAGGCTCAGAAACGATGGCAGAGCAGCGAGGCGGATCCGCCCCGGTGCTGCGAAGAACCCGGCTGTGAGCGCGGTGGGGGCGGAACGGGGAGCTGGAGAGGAGAGCCGGTGGGTGCGGGCGGTGTCGGGGAGCCGTGTGGGGCACGGTCGGGATCCGTCGATCGGTCGGGGTCGATGGCCGTATACTGGATTTCGTTGCTGCGGGTGCTGGTGTTGCATGCGGTGTGGGCGCTGGTGGTCGGTCAGGTGCGGTACTCGGTGCCGGAGGAGGCGAAGGCCGGGACGGTGGTGGGCCGTCTGTCGCAGGACCTGGGTCTGGAGGCGGGCGAGGCGGAGTCGCGGCGGCTGCGGCTGGTGCCGCAGGGCCGGCGGGCGAGCGTGGAGGTGAGCGGTGCGAGCGGGGCGCTGGTGGTGAGCTCGCGTCTGGACCGGGAGGAGCTGTGCGGGAAGGACGCGCCGTGCGCCCTGCGGCTGGAGGTGCTGCTGGAGCGGCCGCTGCGCGTCTTCCACGTGGAGCTGGAGGTCACCGACATCAACGACAACGCCCCGGTCTTCCCTGCCGCCCAGAAGAACTTCAGCATCGCGGAATTCAACACTCTGCCCGGTTCCCGTTTCCCGTTGGAGGGCGCGTCGGATGCCGATGTGGGCTTTAACGCGCAGCTCTCGTACACTCTGAGCCCCAGCGAGCACTTCGGGTTGGATTTTGAAAAAAACGAAGAAGACGGGGAGTCTTTATTCTTGGTGCTCACGAAAGCGCTGGATCGCGAGACTGTACCTGAGCATCGATTGTTGTTGATGGCGAGTGACGGTGGCCACCCATCTCTGTCGGGGACGATGGAGCTGGTGATCTCGGTGCTGGATGTGAACGACAACGCTCCCCAGTTCAACCAGTCGGTGTATAAAGTGCAGCTGCCAGAAGATTCGGAACCTGGCTCTTTGGTGCTCAGGCTGGAAGCTGAAGATCCGGACACTGGAATATATGGAGAAGTGATTTACAAAATTGATAGCGTTGTTCCACCCTCTGCCTCAGATGTTTTCAGTATCGATGCGAAAAGGGGAGAGATCAGACTGAAAGAGATGCTGGATTTTGAAACAGTTTCTTTTTACAACCTAAACGTTAAGGCTGAAGACAAGGGGACGCCGCCACTGTCTGGTCACTGCAAAGTAGTACTGAAGGTGGTGGACGTGAACGACAACGCGCCGGAGGTGCGTGTGACGTCGCTGTCGGTGCCGGTGTCGGAGGACGCGGCGGTGGGGGCGGGGGTGGCTCTGCTGAGCGTGTCGGACCGGGACTCGGGGGCGAACGGTCGCGTGCGCTGCTTGCTGTGGCCGGCGTCGCCGTTCGGTCTGGTGTCGACGTTCGCGGGCTCGTACTCGCTGGTGCTGCGGGAGGCGCTGGACCGGGAGCGTGTGTCGGAGTACGAGGTGGAGGTGCGTGCGGAGGACGGCGGTTCGCCGGCGCTGCGCGCCAGCCGCGTGGTGCGTGTGCCGGTGTCGGACGTGAACGACAACGCGCCGTCGTTCGCGCAGGCCGTGTACACGGTGCTGGCGCGGGAGAACAACGCGGCGGGCGCGGAGCTGGCGCGGCTGTGGGCGCGGGACCCGGACGAGGCGGGCAACGGTCGCGTGAGCTACTCGCTGTCGGAGGGCGGCGGCGGCGGCGCGGTGTCGGGCGGCGGGTGGCGGCCGGCGTCGAGCTACGTGTCGGTGGAGGCGGAGAGCGGTCGCCTGTGGGCGCTGCAGCCGCTGGACTACGAGGAGGTGCAGGTGCTGCAGTTCGAGGTGCGCGCGGTGGACGCGGGGGAGCCGCCGCTGTGGGGCAACGCCACGGTGCAGCTGTTTGTGGTGGACGAGAACGACAACGCGCCGTCGCTGCTGCTTGCGGCTGGCGGAGCGGGTGCGGGCGCGGGCGGGGTGTTGTCGGGCGAGGGTTCGTCGTTTTTGGAGCCGGGATCGCTGTGGGCGTGGGCGTCGTGGGGTGCGCCGGCGGGTCAGGTGGTGGCGAAGATCCGCGCGGTGGACGCGGACTCTGGGTACAACGCGTGGCTGCGCTACGAGCTGTTGGAGCCGCGTGGGAAGGGCGCGTTCCGCGTGGGGCTGTACAGCGGCGAGGTGAGCACGGCGCGGGCGCTGGAGGAGGCGGACGGCCCTCGGCAGAGGCTGGTGATCGTGGTGCGTGACCACGGGGAGCCGTCGCTCTCGGTCACGGCCACGCTGAGCGTGTCGCTGGTGGAGGGCAGCGAGACGGCGCAGGCTTCTGCGGGCTCGTCAGCAGGGATTGGAGGGATGGCGCAGGGCGGAGCTGGATCTGTTGCTGTTGCAGTGGGTGTGTCTGAGTGGGCGACGAACGTGTGGCTGGTGGTGGCCATCTGCTCGGTGTCGAGCGTGTTCGTGCTGGCGCTGTTGCTGTACGTTGGGTCGCGGTGTTGGCCGCGTTCGGCCGTGCTGTCGGGTGCCGGTCCGACGACGCTGGTGTGCGCGAGCGAAGTGGGGAGCTGGTCGTACTCGCAGCGCCAGAGCCGGAGCCTGTGCGTGTCGGACGGCGCGGGCAAAAGCGACCTGATGGTTTTCAGCCCCAACTTCCCACCGCCTCCACCTGTCCCTGCGGGGAAGGAGACGCAGCCGGAGTCGTCCGCTCTGCTGGACACGGTCAGTGGCCCTCCCTTTCTTGCCCCTTCAGACCTTAGATTCCAGTATTCAGTCATGACAATCTTCAGTCGCGCTATTTCTCATATTCTCTTCCCCATTCTCACTCTTTTCTCCCCGTTTAACTGCTGATTTCAACCGTGGCTATTCCTTGGATCCTGGATGCTTAAGGGTGTGAATGGTATTGAGGGTTGCGCTGAGGTCAGTTTTATCGGGACTCTCTCTTGCTGCTGTGTGACATTTTATTACAAACTTGCTGAAGGAGCGCGAGACTGCACAGGCAGTGGTGTTGACTGTTTTAGACGTACTGTGACTTATCTTGTTTACTGCTGATTCTGTTGTTCAATCTTATCTACTCAGTAACATTTGCTGTCATCCGCGTGTATTGTTTCCCTTCTCAGTAGGTGCTGAGTCTAAGTGTCTAAGTGCCATTGAGTAGGATATGGAAATGTGTCACGGGGTGATGACTTTGAGTAGGGAAGAGTCTTCCCTGGTGGAAAGGGAGATATTACGTAGAACATGGTCTGTGTCATAGCAGAAGGACTGGAGACTATATTCTTAGCTGGAGATCAGACTTCCCATGGCTTGTTATAGAGCAGGGGTCTTCAAACTTTTTAAACAGGGGGCCGGTTCACTGTCCCTCAGACACTGCCGGGGGCCGGGCTATAGTTTGGAAAAAAATGAACGAATTCCTATGCACACTGCACATATTTTATTTGTAGAAGTGCACAAAAAACAGGAAAAAGAATGCAATATTTAAAATGAAGAACAATTGTAACCAACAAAAACAAATAATATTTCAGTGTGCGCTTCCCACTGGTGCTGGCTGGTTTGTGCTGCCTGGCTTGTCCTGCCGGGGAGCTGGAGTGAGGGAGGGAAAGATGGGGAAGCCGCCCCCCTCCTCAGCCCGGCTGTGCAGTCGGCAGGAAGTCATCTGCGGCTGCTCGGTTTCTGTCCCCCAACCCCCGGCGGGGGTGTTCTATAAGTACCGGTGGGCCGCATTGGAGACCCTGGGGGGCTGTATCTGGCCCGTGGGCCGGGGTTTGAGGACCCCTGTTATAGAGGATGCCGGTAGAAAACTTTGAGAAAAGACCTGATACACAGGCTGGCTGATGAAGACCCTCTCAGGACCTCCAAAATGTTTTCAAATCATAGTATCTTATTGTCTTCTTTGGCTTTTGAATTACATGAACATAATGCACTGTTGGTCACCTCCCTTGCAAGGCAGGGAAAAAACTTTCTCCATATGCAAGATGTTAGCAAATGTTGTGGTTCTACACATTGTAGAACGAATCATGTGTAGAATGAATCATTTTGGTTTTCTTTTCCTCCATAGCATTCCCACCTTTAATGGTTCAATCTCTATTATGCTGTGTATGTATTGGTAACAGTAGATAAAGTGTAGATGGCAGAATTTTGGCAGCCGTTGGGTTGAAAAGCATTGAGCCATTTGCCATTAGTGTGGGATAGTTTTTTCTGCTCTTCTGAGGACAGCTTAATGTGGAAAGATTGTCCTGATTTTTCCGGTCTTCCTCCTACTGTCGTTGTGCTCAGAGCGTGGAACTGAACATCGTGCACTCCACAGCAATTTTAAACACTTCTGGAGACTATGAAAACTTTATTTGAGTCCAGCGTCCTGAATAATTTCTTATGAGCATCGAAAGTGTGCCTTAATACCATTTCCACTGCCTGATACTGGGGGTTTTGTTGATTTTTCTTTTTGTCTGTTTTGCATTTTTTTCTGTTTTTTTTTTTTAACCACCAGTTGATGCTATAGGTAAGTTGCCTGTGTCTGAACAGGATGACATTGCGAGACAGACTTGATTTGTTTCTGTTAAATCATGGCATATTCATGCAGGAGTGACTATATTTTACCTGGATTGTAATGACTGTAGATTTGGACCAGCAAAAAACCGCTGTCATAATCTTTGTTGCCTGATGCTTCCAAGCAGGTCATGAGAAGATGGCAGCAATCACAGATGGAGAAGGGACCTTTGTGCGGTTTTCAGAGTGGATGTCTTACACGTGCTCTCAGTGACAATGCCGTGGTGTTACCTTCGTGGGTTCCTTTGTGTGATGAAGGAATGGTGTTGATGAGAGATATTCATGGGGAAGAATGCCCCTGGTTGTGGAGGTTCTTTCTGTGTTGCTCTGGGTGTGCATGACTGCTTGAAGGGAGAACCAGGGAGTTGATATTGAACATGAGGCTGGAAAATGAACCTGAAGGAATAGCTCTTCACCCACATCCATGAGAAGCGCTGTTTAGTTATGGTGGCCTCGTGCAGTTTGAGCCAGGAGGAGGATTGGTGTGCTCTTCTGTGATGGTTGTCAGTTCTTTAAGGAAAGATTTCCCTGAGTTTGGACTCATTTGCACATGTTTGTAGAGATATCCTAGTACCTGGGGTTTGTGCTTGTGTTTTAGGAGGTGGTAGAAGGTTTTTCTTGAGAAGAGAGGGGCTGAAGAGTATTGCCTTCTTCCAGAAGGGGAGGGAAAGAGAAATTAATTAATGAATTGTTTCTTTGTTATGCATAGGCTGGAGAAATGTGGAATGGTTGTTCTGCATTTGGATAGATGGAACATAGCAAGGGAGAGCGAGAGCTCTTGCTAAAGATTATGTCAGAGCTCTGTGGGAAGAGTGATGTAATAACACAAAAACCACGTTGGTTAAGGAGACGAAGAAGCAATGACAAAAAAGGGAGATTGGAGGAGCACGGGTCACTGAAGGGAAGAAAATTAACATAGGAGAAGGAGATAAGGGAAAACGCAGAGAGAGAAAAGCAAAAACGAATGGAGTCAGAGACAATAAGAAACAGTAATGATGTTTACTGTCATGCACTGGCACTGTCACCTTTCAGAGTAAGGGATGGCAGAACAGAAATGAGAAAGGAAAGAAAGAGGGGAAAGTGTGTCTTTCTACAGGAAATTTCTTCCTGTAGAAGATGCACGAAAAGAATGAAGCAAAAAAAGTAATGAGGACACTACGTAAGAAGCCAAAAAGAGATGGTGCTCAGCAATCTCCCCAATGATCAGAGACCCGCGTCCCGTGATGCCCATGGTTGTCTTGATGCCCCCTAACTAACGTTGATGACTCCGGCTTTGAAAAACTACGCACGGCACAGCAGGGAGGTTGAAGATCTGCCAACGGGGCCAAAGAAGTGATAAGGAAGACAATGGGGGAGGCACTAGCAGGACACTTCAAAGGATTAAAGAAATAGAGGATGAAGAGCTGGGGAAAAAAAGAGATGGCCAAAAAATAAAGAGATGAAAGAGAGTGAAAAAACAGTAAAATGTAGTAAATCAGGACCAGAAAACAAAGGACATTCATTAAGCAAGGAGGCGGTGGTGCAATTCGAAAACAAAGGCAAAAATATCAGCAAGGAGCAGAGACGAATCCATGTTGTAATGCGTGCGAGGAGTGGGAGCAGCACACGGTGTCGCTGCAGGCTCAGAAACGGCGGCAGAGCGGCGAGACAGTCCCGCCCCGGTGCGGCGAAGAACCCGGCTGTGCGCGGGGGTGCTGACCGGGGAGCTGGAGAGGAGAGCCGGTGGGTGAGGGCGGTGTCGGGGACCTGTGCGGGGCCCGGTCGGAGTCGATCAGTCGGTTGGGTCGATGGCCGTGTGTGGGGGTACGTTGTTGCGGGTGCTGGTGGTGCAGGCGGTGTGGGCGCTGGTGGTGGGTCAGGTGCAGTACTCGGTGCCGGAGGAGGCGAAGGCCGGGACGGTGGTGGGCCGTCTGTCGCAGGACCTGGGTCTGGAGGCGGGCGAGGCGGAGTCGCGGCGGCTGCGGCTGGTGCCGCAGGGCCGGCGGGCGAGCGTGGAGGTGAGCGGGGCGAGCGGGGCGCTGGTGGTGAGCTCGCGTCTGGACCGGGAGGAGCTGTGCGGGAAGGACGCGCCGTGCGCCCTGCGGCTGGAGGTGCTGCTGGAGCGGCCGCTGCGCGTCTTCCACGTGGAGCTGGAGGTCACCGACATCAACGACAACGCCCCGGTCTTCCCCACCCCCCACAAAAACCTCAGCATCGCGGAATTCAACACTCTGCCGGGTTCTCGTTTCCCGTTGGAGGGCGCGTCGGATGCCGATGTGGGCTCTAACGCGCAGCTCTCGTACACTCTGAGCCCCAGCGAGCACTTCGG
>VXBP01009023.1:0-21528 GCA_013400115.1 Rhinopomastus cyanomelas | reverse complement strand
GGAGCCGCGTGGGAAGGGCGCGTTCCGCGTGGGGCTGTACAGCGGCGAGGTGAGCACGACGCGGGCGCTGGAGGAGGCGGACGGCCCTCGGCAGAGGCTGGTGATCGTGGTGCGTGACCACGGGGAGCCACCGCTCTCGGTCACGACCACGCTGAGCGTGTCGCTGGTGGAGAGCAGCGAGACGGCGCAGGCTTCTGCGGGCTCGTCAGCAGGGATTGGAGGGATGGCGCAGGGCGGAGCTGGATCTGTTGCTGTTGCAGTGGGTGTGTCTGAGTGGGCGACGAACGTGTGGCTGGTGGTGGCCATCTGCGCGGTGTCGAGCGTGTTCGTGCTGGCGCTGTTGCTGTACGTTGGGTCGCGGTGTTGGCCGCGTTCGGCCGTGCTGTCGGGTGCCGGTCCGACGACGCTGGTGTGCGCGAGCGAAGTGGGGAGCTGGTCGTACTCGCAGCGCCAGAGCCGGAGCCTGTGCGTGTCGGACGGAGCGGGCAAGAGCGACCTGATGGTTTTCAGTCCCAACTTCCCACCGCCGCCTCCGCCTCCACCTGTCCCTGCGGGGAAGGAGACTCAGCCGGAGTCGCCCGCTCTGATGGACACGGTCAGTGGTCTTTATTTTCTCGCCTCTGGGGCTTTCAGTCCTGGCATCTATCCTGAATATTTCTCCGATTCCTTTCCCTGTTCTTGCTCGTTTCCCTGTGTTTATTTGCCGGTGTCCGCCTTGCTCAGCCTTTGAGTCCTAGAGATTTGGCGGGTGCTTAAGGATGTGAATCCTGCTGAGGGTTGCCCTGAGGTCATTTTTCACGAGAGTCTGTTTTGCTGATGCATAGCATTTTATTACAAACTTGCTAAAGGAGCACAAGCCACATGGGTTGTGCGTTGTGGCTGTCCCACCGGCACTGTGTGGTGTCTGCTGACGGCTAACCATGTTGTTCAGTCTCAATAATTGTTACTATCATCCGAATATTGTTTTTCTTCTCAGTACGTGGTTGGCTTCACTCAACGAGAAATTATTACATTCTTAGCATTTAGTGTTGTTCACGTACCAGTGTTAGAAAGTTTATTGCTCCCTGGATTCCATCTGCGATACCTGAAGAATTGTTGAAGCTGAAGTATCAGATGCAGAAGGTGTTCTGTACACCATATACTTGCTTTTATCTGTGTGATTTTTAAATTAGTTTTATTGACAGAAGCATTGGAAAAGTGGGATTGAGCCTTGAAGTGGAAAGAAAACCGTTCAGACACATGAATGTGGCACAAGCACATAAGGAAGTACTGTTCTGCAACTTCAGAGCTTTTGGAGTACATGAGTGATTGTTTCTTCTTCTGCTAGTGTATTAATTCCTGAACTGTAAAAAATGTAATTCTACCATTGCTAAAAAGGAGCAGTATTTCCATCTTTGTAGTTCTAGCAGATTTTATTTGACTGCTAGGACACTTGAAAGGAGTGATTTGGCAACTGCGTCAGCCAGTTCACGTGGAGGACTGTGAGTGTTCTCATTGCAGATGCTATAGTGTTCTTTTTCTGTCTTCTGATAGGCCATGTGATGCATAGAGGGGTATTTCATTTGGATTAATGCCCCTGGGTAAGGAGGTGCTTTTCAGGTGGTTCTGAGGGCATACCTGCCTGAAATGAAAGGCAGGAGCTTGATTATGCACGTGGAAAATGAGGTAGGAAGTATAACTCTTCATTGACGTATATGAAGGCTCTGAAATTGTGAGTTTTATTAAAAAAAAATCTCTAAAAGAATAAACAATCCCAACCAGAAAACAAATTGTCCTACACTGTAGATACTATCCATAATATTTCTCTCCTCATAAAAATGTGGGTAGTTATATCATAGTATGAAATAAATGCCTTTGACAAGTGGTCTCTGTATTCAAGATGCTGGCAGATCTGGCATTCCAAGATATCGTAAGAGGTTCCTATGTTGTTTGGTTAGGGGTGCGTTTTCTGTTTAAAGAAGTACCAATTGATGCTACAGGTAAGCTACTCGTACCTGCTGAGGATGAATTTGAGAGGCTGATATGCTTTGGTTTCTGTTAAATGATATCTTCACACTGGATCGACTGAATAGTCAATGGCTTTTAGTCAGGTTCTTTTGAATGACAAATCTGTGTGGACTTGGATCAGCTTAGTCACAGCCATGATGTCAGGTTCTTTCAGAACAGTAATGTGCAGCTCTGTGATGATTCCACCTACAGTTGCTACAAAGTAATGAGTGTGAAATTCAGGCATCTGAGAATAGTCATGCAGGAAATCGATGTCTTTGCATCCATCTATGTGTTTTTTCTGCTGCTGCTGAGGTAAGGTGAGGATGTCCAAAAGGCCTGGGATGATGCTCAGAGTTGGGTTTAGACCTGGGGCACATTCTTGTGCTGGAGGAGTGGCTGGGTATTGTGACAGTACTGTTCTTCCTGTGGCATGGAGTATGGCATGGTCATGCATCATTCTTAGGTGGACTTGTGATGGGGAAGAGTCTTGACTGAGAGAGTGGAGATGCTGGATAGAACATGGACTGTGTCAGTGGGGAAGGACTGGAGAATTTCTGTCCTAGCTGGAGATCTGATTTCTCATGGTTTGTCATGAATTATGCCAGAAAAAAATATTGAGAAGATGCCTGATACACAGAGCTGGCTTCTTTCTATCCTCTCAAGACCTCCAGAAGTTCTTTGCATCCTCACTCCTTATTGTCCTCTGTGGTGTTTCTGCATGTTGTTGGTTATCTCCCTTGTTTGACAAGGGAAGAAGAATTCTCAATGTCCAAGATATTGGCAGACCTTTTGGTTCAAAATTGTGGAATGAGTTCCTTTTGGTTTTCTTCTCGCAGCACAAATCTCCTCTTAATGGTTTGATTTTTCTCATGGTGTCAGTGTTTTGGTAACAGTGGATGAGATGCAGAAGGCAAAATTTTGGCAGCTTAGAATAGAAGAGTATGGAGCCTTTAGCATGGGATTGTCTTTTCTACAGTCCTGAGGTGATGCCAAGGCATTATCCTTCTGGGTTCTTTTATCTGTGTGAGGAGTCAATGGTCTTGATGAGTGAGAGGTGTTCCATGGGGACTAAGGCCTCTGGATCTAGAGATCTTTCTGTGTTGCTCCGGCTGTGCATGTCTTTCTGAAAGGAGAAGCAGGGAGTTGATATTCACCCTGAAGGTGGACATGAAACTGAAGGTGGAGAATGAACCTGAAGGAATAGCTCTTCACCAACGTATGTGAGAAGTGCTCTGTAGTTCTGGTGGCCCCGTGCAATTTGAGCTGGATGGAGGATTGGTGTGCTGTTCTGTGATGGGTATCAGTTCTCTAAGGAAAGTCTTCTCTGAGTTTGGACCTGTTGGTAGGGACACCCAAGTATATGGGGCTTGGGCTTTTGTTTCAGGGAGTGGTGGATTGTTTTTCTTGAGACAAGAGGGAATGAAGAGTATTATCTTCTTCCAGAAGGGGAGGGAAGGAGAGATGAAGAACTAAATTGTCTGTTCGTTATGCACAGACTGGAGGAAAGCAGGATGGTTGTTCTGTGTTTTGAGAAATGTAACATAGGAGGAAAGCAGAATGGGAGCTTTTGCCAAAGGTCATGTTGGTGCTCCAAGGGGAGAGTGATGTAATTGTAGAGCAAACGTGTTGGTTAGGGAGGCAAAGAAGCAGCAACGACAGAAATACAGGAGGGGAATACAGAAATACGGGAGGGGAATGACACAGGGAAAGGAAGATCAGACAATTAAAATCGGGAAAGGGAGAAGGAAAGAAGGGACAAGGAGGAGACAGAAAAGCAAAAATAAATTAAGCCATAGAGAGAAAGGTCAGAGAGAAAGAAACGGTAAAAAAGCTTGCAGTCCAGCCCTGACACTGTCACCATCACAGAAAGGCAGAGCAGGAGAGAACTCATGCAAGAACTCGGAAGGGAAGGAAATTTCTTTTTTAAAATGATGCTGGGATGGAATGAAGCAAAAAAATAATTAAAGAAGGAAGACGACACTGCGAGGATAACGATCAGTCACCGTCCTTAACTCTAAAATCTAAAAGGAGTTGGGGCTTATCGACCTCCGTCTTTATTAAAGACCCGGCTACTAGCCATGGTGCCCGTCATTTACATTCATGCTCTGTAATTGGCAATGATGGCTTCGGCCTCGGACATTTGGAGGGCTGTCAAAGAGACCAAAGAAGTGAAAATAAAGGGGGAGAAACGAACAGAACACTTCAAAGGAAGAAAGGAATGGAGGAGGAAGTGATGAAGAGGAAAGATGAGGGAAGGCAGAGAAGAAAGACAACAGAGTAGATGATGAAAAATTAGGTAAGAAAGTGCAGTTGAGATCACTAAACGAAGGAAGTGACACAGGTAAGGAAGCGGTGGTGGAATCGGGAATACTAGAGGCAAAAGGAAGAACCGTAAGTGAAGACGATCGGTTTCGGGGAGCGTGCGAGGAGGGGGAGCAGCACACGGTGTCGCTGCAGGCTCAGATAAAGCGGCGGAGAGGGGAGGCGGATCCGCCCCGGTGCGGCGAAGAACCCGGCTGTGAGCGAAGGGGGGCGAACCGGGGAGCTGGAGAGAAGAGCCGGTGGGTGCGGGCGGTGTCGGGGAGCCGTGCGGAGGCCTGGCCAGGGTCAGGGAAGGGTCGGTGAGAGTCGATGGCCGAGTGCTGGGTTTCGTTGTTGCGGGTGCTGGTGTCGCAGGCGGTGTGGGCGCTGGTTGTCTGTCAGGTGCGGTACTCGGTGCCGGAGGAGGCGAAGGCCGGCACGGTAGTGGGCCGTCTGTCGCAGGACCTGGGTCTGGAGGCGGGCGAGGCGGAGTCGCGGCGGCTGCGGCTGGTGCCGCAGGGCCGGCGGGCGAGCGTGGAGGTGAGCGGTGCGAGCGGGGCGCTGGTGGTGAGCTCGCGTCTGGACCGGGAGGAGCTGTGCGGGAAGGACGCGCCGTGCGCCCTGCGGCTGGAGGTGCTGCTGGAGCGGCCGCTGCGCGTCTTCCACGTGGAGCTGGAGGTCACCGACATCAACGACAACGCCCCGGTCTTCCCCGAAAAGGAAGAAACCTTTAAAATCGCGGAATTCAACACGCTGCCGGGTTCCCGTTTCCCGTTGGAGGGCGCGTCGGATGCCGATGTGGGCTCTAACGCGCAGCTCTCCTACACTCTGAGCCCCAGCGAATATTTCCGTCTCGATCACCAAAAAAATTACCATAAGGAATCTTTGTCTCTCGTTTTAACGAAAGCGCTGGACCGTGAGACGGTGCCTGAGCACCGGTTGTTGTTGACGGCGAGTGATGGTGGCCATCCGTCTCTGTCAGGGACAATGGAGCTGGTGATCTCGGTGTTGGATGCGAATGACAACGCTCCCCAATTCAACCAGTCGGTGTATAAAGTCAAGATCTTAGAGGGTTCAAAGCCTGGGACTCTGTTAATGACACTGAATGCCACAGATTTGGACGAAGGGATCAACAGCGACATTACATATCAGTTTGGTAGGCGTGTGTCTGCTAAAGTAAAGGAAATGTTCAGTATCGACGAGAAGAAGGGAGAAATCAGACTTCAAGGGAATTTGGACTATGAAGAAATGGATAACTACGAGATAGGAATCGAAGCGAGAGACAAGGGGACGCCGCCGCTTTCGGGTCACTGCAGCGTTGAGCTGGAGGTGGTGGACGTGAACGACAACGCGCCGGAGGTGCGTGTGACGTCGCTGTCGGTGCCGGTGTCGGAGGACGCGGCGGTGGGGACGGTGGTGGCTCTGCTGAGCGTGTCGGACCGGGACTCGGGGGCGAACGGTCGCGTGCGCTGCTTGCTGTGGCCGGCGTCGCCGTTCGGTCTGGTGTCGACGTTCGCGGGCTCGTACTCGCTGGTGCTGCGGGAGGCGCTGGACCGGGAGCGTGTGTCGGAGTACGAGGTGGAGGTGCGTGCGGAGGACGGCGGGTCGCCGGCGCTGCGCGCCAGCCGCGTGGTGCGTGTGCCGGTGTCGGACGTGAACGACAACGCGCCGTCGTTCGCGCAGGCCGTGTACACGGTGCTGGCGCGGGAGAACAACGCGGCGGGCGCGGAGCTGGCGCGGCTGTGGGCGCGGGACCCGGACGAGGCGGGCAACGGTCGCGTGAGCTACTCGCTGTCGGAGGGCGGCGGCGGCGGCGCGGTGTCGGGCGGCGGGTGGCGGCCGGCGTCGAGCTACGTGTCGGTGGAGGCGGAGAGCGGTCGCCTGTGGGCGCTGCAGCCGCTGGACTACGAGGAGGTGCAGGTGCTGCAGTTCGAGGTGCGCGCGGTGGACGCGGGGGAGCCGCCGCTGTGGGGCAACGCCACGGTGCAGCTGTTTGTGGTGGACGAGAACGACAACGCGCCGTCGCTGCTGCTTGCGGCTGGCGGAGCGGGTGCGGGCGCGGGCGGGGTGTTGTCGGGCGAGGGTTCGTCGTTTTTGGAGCCGGGATCGCTGTGGGCGTGGGCGTCGTGGGGTGCGCCGGCGGGTCAGGTGGTGGCGAAGATCCGCGCGGTGGACGCGGACTCTGGGTACAACGCGTGGCTGCGCTACGAGCTGTTGGAGCCGCGTGGGAAGGGCGCGTTCCGCGTGGGGCTGTACAGCGGCGAGGTGAGCACGGCGCGGGCGCTGGAGGAGGCGGACGGCCCTCGGCAGAGGCTGGTGATCGTGGTGCGTGACCACGGGGAGCCGCCGCTCTCGGTCACGGCCACGCTGAGCGTGTCGCTGGTGGAGGGCAGCGAGACGGCGCAGGCTTCTGCGGGCTCGTCAGCTGGGATTGGAGGGATGGTGCAGGGCGGCGCTGGATCTGCTGCTGTTGCAGCGGATGTGTCTGAGTGGGCGACGAACGCGTGGCTGGTGGTGGCCATCTGCGCGGTGTCGAGCGTGTTCGTGGTGGCGCTGTTGCTGTACGTTGGGTCGCGGTGTTGGCCGCGTTCGGCCGTGCTGTCGGGTGCCGGTCCGACGACGCTGGTGTGCGCGAGCGAAGTGGGGAGCTGGTCGTACTCGCAGCGCCAGAGCCGGAGCCTGTGTGTGTCGGACGGCGCGGGCAAGAGCGACCTGATGGTTTTCAGCCCCAACTTCCCACCGCCGCCGCCTCCACCCGTCCCTGCGGGGAAGGAGACGCAGCCGGAGTCGCCCGCTCTGCTGGACAGGGTCAGTGGCTCTTTCATTTGTCACAAGTATACTGCTTATCTCTCCTTTCCCTATTCTTGCTCGTTTCCCTTTGTTTATTTTCTGTTGTCCGCCTTGCTCAGCCTTTGAGTCCTGGATGTTTGGTGGGTGCTTAAGAGTGTGAATCGTGATGAGGGGTGCCCTGAGGTCAGTTTTCTCGAGAAATTTGCTCGTTGTCGTGTATCATTTCATCTGGAACTTGCTGAAAGTGTGCGGGCTGTGGTGCTGACTGTCTATCGGGCACTATGTCGTGTCTTACTGATGCTTTTGTTTTTCGAGTTCACCTCAGTAATTATTGCTGTAATCCCTCACTTGGTTTTCTGATTAAATACGTGATTTTTCTTTCTCAGCATGAAATAATTGTCTTTGGCATTTGGAGTTGTCCAGATATCAGTATTGGAAAGACTATTGCTCCCTAGATTTCATCTGAGGTAGCTGAAGTATTGTTAAACCTGAACAGTCATCTGCAGAGAGTTTTCTGTACACTGTGTACTTGATTCTCTCTGTGTTGGTTTCATTGATGTAAGGGTCTGTAAAAGTGGGATTGAGCCTTCCAGTGGAAAATAAACTGTGGCTTTTTCAGAGAGATGGGTGTGGCATTTTCTCTGAGTGGGTTTGGCCATTTCCTGATGTGAAGGGCAACTTTGAGCAGCGTCAGTATTTGTCTGCAGTAACTGTTATTCATTGGGAAGATTATAGATGATCTCCTAGTAACAGAAACGTAGTTGAAAATGTGATGGACTGGAGACCATATGTAACAGGATGTGGAATGAAGGTTGAATAGAGGAATGCCTAAGGAACATTGGGCCAAAGTCATGTTAACAGCTGATAACAGTAGATGCGATATGTTTTGTATCTGTTAGGCTTCAGTGTGCTGGGCCATAAGTGTTGTCGGGTTTTTTCCCTGCTGAGGGTGACATTGCCAGAACATCATTTAGCCCTCTAGTGTCCCACTTGCTTTCCTGTGGCAGAGGCATGTAAGGAAGGACTGTACACTGTTCAACATTTTAAAAGCTTTTGGAGTATTTGAATAATGTTTTCTGTCTAGCCTCTGCAAAATGTGCTCATAACAGTAGGGGAAGATCTCCCTTAGAAGAAACTCCTCGTTTTGAATCTATCTGTTTTCTTTAAAGGTAATGAGTGATCTGACATGTAAGTTGTTCCTTCCTGAAGAGGATGCACTCGTGGTACTTTAACTAAGGAAGAGTAGAATTATGTCTGTATCTTTGTTGTGGATTAACTGAATGTTGAGTGTATTGGACTAATGAAGTACCAGTGCCTGTTCTTGTTGGTTTTGTGCAGCTTCTGAACACTGCTAGAAGAGGTTGGAGCAAGCACAGATAACGAAAGCAACCTGATGGTTTTCTTAAAGTGGGTGTGTTGGGCATTCAGGAAATCAAGGAACAGTTTGGCATGGAAGTGATTGTTAAACATCATATAGATCAGTCCTTCTGCATTTGAGCAGGGACATCCTCAGATGGATGGGGTTGCTCAGAGCCCACTTTAAGCTGACTAGGTATGTTTCCAGGGGTATAGCAGCTGCCAGCTCTCTGGGCAACCTCTGCTAGAGTATCAATTCCTCCACTGTAAAAATAATTAAAAAATCTACCTTTTTAGAAACCAGAGCAGTATTTCTGTCTTTGATGTTCTGGGGGAGTTCATTTGACTCAAATGAGTTTTCAAAGGAGTGATTTGGCAACTGTATCAATGAGTTCCCTTGGAGGTCCCTGAATGTCAAGAGAGTCCAGACATTACTCGACTCCTGAGCATCTGGAGGAAACTGTATTATCATCTCTGTGTTTTTCTGAGTATTTTCGCAGTGGTGCTTCAAGTGACACCAAATTTGAGTAGGGAATAGTGTTCCCTGATGGAATTTGAGGTACCTTGTAGAACATGGTCTGTGTCATTTGAGAAGGACAGCACAATGCCCACTTTGCTGCAGATCTCATTTCCCATGAATTATTGTAGTGAGTGCCGGAAGAAAGCATGAACAAGGGGCCTGCCACAGAGATCTGCTCTCTTGGGATCCTCTCAGGACTTATAGAATTTCTATATGGTGGTACTACTGATTTTGAGGCCAATTGCCATTCTTGTCTTTAATCTCTTAGTTTTGATCAGAAATGTTGTGGGTCAAACAGAAGCTTTTTTCTATATTATTCTGGCAGCCTTCTCTGATTCTTTCTGTGATAAACTGTCTGGTCTTAGGCTTGCTATGGAAGACAAGATGTGGTGTCTGAATTAAAGATGCTGGCAGACTTGGCATTCTGATATATCATAACAGGTTCCTCTTGTTTGGTTTGTTGTTGCTTTTGTTGTGGATTTTTTTAAAATATATTTTGAAGAACTACTCAATGCTACAGGTAAGTTACTAATATCAGCTGAGGATGAATTTGAGAGACAGATGTGCTTTGGTTTCTGTTAAATAATGGTATCTTCATGCTGGATTGACTGAATGGTCAATGGCTTTTAGTCAGGTTCTTCTGAATGATAAATGTATGTGGACTTAGATCAGCTTAGTCACAGCCATGGTGTCAGGTGCTTTCAAAACAGTAACATACAGCTCTGTGATGATTCCACCTACAGTTGCTATAAAGTAATTAGTGTGAAATTCAGGCATCTGAGGAGTATAGTCATGCAGGAAATCAACGTCTTTGCATCAGTGTGTTTTTTCTGCTGCTGCTGAGGTAAGGTGAGGATGTCCAAAAGGCCTGGGATGATGCTCAGAGTTGGGTTTAGAGCTGAGGCATGTTCTTATCTGGAGAAGTGGCTGAGTATTGTGACAGTGCTGTGCTTCCCGTGCTGTGCTTCCCGTGACATGGAATATGCCCTGGGCATGGAGTATGGCATGGGCATGCATCACTCCTAGGTGGACTTGTGATGGGGAAGAGTCTTGACTGAGAGTGGAGATGGAAGAGTCTTGACTGAGAGTGGAGATGCTGGGTAGAACATGGACTGTGTCAGTGAAAATATCTGCCCTATCTGGAGATCTGATTTCCTGTGTTTTGTCATGATGAATGTGACAGTGGCACTGTGTAGGGCATGGTCATTTTGTGATGTGATGGGTGACCTTGAGCTGTGGGAAGATTAGCTGTGGGGTGTTGAAATCCTCAGAAAGACCATAGGCCATGTCATAAGAAGACAAGAACATGAGGTGATGTGCCTGTATTGAGAAACATTGCGGAGTAAAGAATTGATGCTATCTAGAGGAAAGAATGAGGCATGATGGGCACAGAATATTCTTCTGCGGATCTTTCAGAGGTTCCCAGTGGTCTGGAGTTGGAGTCTTTGGGGTCTTAAGATAATTGTGTGGTATTGAAATGCCCAATTGTATCTTGTGCTGCTGCCTGCCTACTTGGCATGGAAAATGTGGTTTTTATAGAGTGTGTGAGGTGCAGACTGCTGAAAACTATCTGATGAATATGTTTGCTGCTCTTTTGGGAAAGGTACTTCATGCTTTAATGTACTTTTGTTAATTTGTGATGGGTATCCAAAGAAGTTGTTCATAGCCTTTGGTGTGGCTATATTGGTTCAGTGATCCTCCTCCAGCAGGATTTACAAGGGAGGTAAGGAAGAAGATGTGACTTTTGGGTGCTCAGATTCCATACTTGTGCACTGGCAAAGGTGTGGTTGGTAGAGGTGCTCTCATCATTCACTCATTCCAATATGTGTCTGCTCATGCTAAACCTTGCAGAGCAGCCCAGCTCTGGTGTTCTGTTGCAGAAACACAAAGGAAATCCTTGGGAATACCATGGGCTGTGTCATAATATGAGAGGTTATGTTCAGAGTGGGGAAGGAGAGAGACTTAGAAGGAAGCACAAGGCAGGATTGCTATGAAATATTCTTTAGCAGGATCCTTTCCAAAGCTCCCAGGGACTGGAGTTGGAGGCCCTCCTGATGTTGGAATAGAATATGGTATTGAAACGTGCACAGTATGTTTTGAGGTCATGAATGTCTACTACTAGAGACAGTCCCTTGCACTGCTGCTTGTTTGACGTGAGCAGTACATTGCTAAGAGGGAGTGAGATGCAGACTGGTGCATACTATCTGATGAACATATTTGCTGTTGTTGTAGGAAAGGTGTTGTAGGGAGGTAGCACTTTGATCTGCTGTCCTTGTGTATTAATGGGCTTCCATAGCAGCATCTACAGCATTTGATGTTGCCGTGAGGTGGAGCCTCTTTCCTCCTCAGGCAGGGTTTTTAAGAGCATATGAGGATGTGGGTGCAATCTTTGCGCACCTGACTTGTGCATTTGCAGAGTTGGCCTCAGTAGAGGTGCTGTGTCCTATGATGCAGGCCTTGCTTGGTCTGTTATGTGCAGGTACAGGACAAATCCTGCACAGCAGCCCAGCTCTGGTGTTTCAAGTTTTAAGCTCAGCATTAGCTGGCAGTGTATGAGTGCCGACCAGAAGGCCAGCTGCATCCTGGGCTGCATCAGAAGAAGTGTGATCAGGAGATCAAAGGATGCTCTTGCAAGACCCCACCTGAAATATTGCATCCAATTCTGGATTCCCCAACATTAGAAGGACTTGGAAGTGTTGGAGTGAGTCCAGAAAAGGGCTACAAGGATGATCTGAGGGCTGGAGAACTTCTGCTATGAAGACAGGCTGAGGGAGTTGTTCATCCTGGAGAAGACAAGACTTTGGGAGAACCTCATAGCAGCCTTTCCAGTACCTGAAAAGGGCTACAGGAAAGCTGGAGAGGGACTTTTTATGAGGGCATCTAGTGATAGCATGAGGGGGAGCAAGTTGAAACTGAAAGAGGGTAGATTTAATCCTAGGAAGAACATTCTCACTATGAGGGTGCTGAGGCACTGGAACCAGCTGCCCAGAGAAGCAGAGGATGCAAGATGCCTGGAAGTGTTCAAGGTCGGGTTGGATTGGACTCTGGGCAATCTGTTCTAATGAGAGGTGTTCCTGGCCATGGCAGAGATGTTGGAACAAGATGTTTTTCTGATAGCCTTTCTTACATAAATCATTAAATGATTCTATGGTACAAATTCTCCCACCTAGTTGCTATTAGGAGCGCACATGTGTTTGGCATTTGGTGTTGTACTCTTGGCAAATGAAATTGCTGCCGATGGGCATCAGAGCTGTCACAGTCTCTAATAACAGATTATTTAAGAACTGTAATGCAGAGCTTTGTAGAGTTTCTAGCTGAAACTACTCAAAAGGTTCCATGTATTTAGTGTGAAGTTCAGGCATGTAAAACGAGCCATCTAGGAAGTGAGTGTCTTTGCGTCTGTCCATATAGTCTTTGTGCTGATCATGACACAAGGTGTGGATGAGCCAAGGTCTGGATCATGCTCAGATCTGGGTTTAGAGCTGAGGCATGTTTTGGTTTGGACCAATGTCTGGGTGCTGCAGTGATGATGCTCCCAGTGGCACAGAGTAGGGACTGGGTATGTGTCAATGGTGATTTTTGATGGGCCAGATTCTTAGCTGAGGAAAATGTAGGTGCTGGGTCCATGTAATTGGGGAAGGACTAGAGAATGTCTGCTAAGTGATTTCCTGTGATGTGTCATAGAGGATGGCAGTAGAAAACTCTGAGAAGAAGCCTGAAGCAAGAGCTGCTTGCTTAGTTTTCTCTCCCAGCTTTTGCACGGTTGCCATCCTTGGTGTTTTTGTGTGAAGACATCTACTGTAGGCACCTTTAGTCATCATTTTCTGAACATGTTATGTTGTTTCATAATTTGACTCTCTTTGCCTTAACAAATCCTTTTATTGGTAATCTCTCTGCTCATATCCCTTGTAAGGCAGAGGAAGAAGATATCATCATAGCCAAAATATTGGCAAATGTGGTTCAATAGAATGCAAGGGGTTTCTATAGCTTTCTTAGGAAAAACTCTTGGCATTAATGGTTTGACCTCTGTCATATTGGCAATGGGTTGGTAATAGTGGATGAAGACTCTTTCTTCCAGACAGCGAGAGAAAGGGTAATAGGGGAGTATTTTATCTGTCTGTCATTGACTAGACCAAATAAAGAAATTTGTTTCCTGGCAGAAGCCCTGGAAATCAGAAGGAATGGTAAATAATAACTTTTGCCAAAGGGCAGTTTTGTGCTTCATGTGAAGAGCTGTGTAGTCATGTGAAATACTTTTCTGGTGAGGTGAAAACAGAAAAGAAGATAGAAGGATGGAAGCAGTTGAGTGTGGGACGGAAGGACAGCGCTCAATAGACTGGGTAAGAAAAAAGAGGAATTAAAAGAAGGAAAGAGACTCAGAAGAGGTGAACAATGGGAAAGGGAGAAATTAAGGAAATGATGCCTGCAAGCAATCTACAGCAGGGAGGAATTAGAAGAAATTGATGACCTCGGCACACTTGGTAGTTCAGGATTCTGAGCAAAGGCCTTCAGAAAACCCTTGAGTAAGTTAACTTCTTGCCGGAGGGCATGACTTTGCTTTATGGTGAGTGTGAAGTACTCCTATAGGAAACAGGACGGTAAAGGATACAAGGAAGATGCAAACAGAGAAGAAAATGAGACGGCGGGAAAGAGAAAAGAAGAGGAAGACAAATAAGAGAAGTAAAGAAGGATAAATACGAGAAGGAACAACCAATGCAAGCAAAAGAAAAAAAACAACACAAAGGCAGAAGTGATAAACGAGTTACCTGGAAGGTAATGACGCAGTCACTGTGCACTGAAATGTGCAGGAGGGGAGAAAATAATGAAAAAAGAAAAAAGCAAGCAGAGAAGAAACGGAAATAATATACGAAAATGTAAAACAAGAGCAAGGTATGAAGAAACTGTAAAGGCGGTAGCTAGGGTGCAGCGACATGCAGAAACCGAATCCGGTTGGTCGGTAATTGTCTTCCCATTGGTTAGAGACCGCGCTGATGGTCGGTGATTAACGCTGTGGGCCTGATTTAGCGTTGGTGGCTCCGGCTTTGATAGTCTCTGCCAGATTACCCGAGGCTAATGGGGAAGTGCCAGGGGTAGTAGAATGAGAAGAATGCAAAGGAAAGAGCAAAGGGAGTAAAGAACAGAAGACGACAGAGCAAGAACAAAAAGAAGTGGTAAAAAGAACAAAGGGCACAGAAAAAGTAGGAAAACCAAAGAAAAGGAGAGAGAGCACATGGAAAGAAATAAAATAAAGTAAGAAAAATAAGAGAGAAAGAAAATTAAGTCAAGAGAGATGGACGAATTGGTCAGCGGGGAGTCGGTGTCGGGGAGCGTGCGAGGCGTAGGAGCAGCACACGGTGTCGCTGCAGGCTCAGAAACGATGGCAGAGCAGCGAGGCGGATCCGCCCCGGTGCTGCGAAGAACCCGGCTGTGAGCGCGGTGGGGGCGGAACGGGGAGCTGGAGAGGAGAGCCGGTGGGTGCGGGCGGTGTCGGGGAGCCGTGTGGGGCCCAATCGGGGTCGGGGATCGTCGGTGTGGGTCGATGGCCGTGTACTGGGGTTCGTTGTTGCGGGTGCTGGTGCTGCATGCAGTGTGGGCGCTGGTGGTCGGTCAGGTGCGGTACTCGGTGCCTGAGGAGGCGAAGGCCGGGACGGTGGTGGGCCATCTGTCGCAGGACCTGGGTCTGGAGGCGGGCAAGGCGGAGTCGCGGCGGTTGCGCCTGGTGCCGCAGGGCCGGCGGGCGAGCGTGGAGGTGAGCGGTGCGAGCGGGGCGCTGGTGGTGAGCTCGCGCCTGGACCGGGAGGAGCTGTGCGGGAAGGACGCGCCGTGCGCCCTGCGGCTGGAGGTGCTGCTGGAGCGGCCGCTGCGCGTCTTCCACGTGGAGCTGGAGGTCACCGACATCAACGACAACGCCCCGGTCTTCCCTGCCGCCCAGAAGAACCTCAGCATCGCGGAGCTGAACACGCTGCCGGGTTCCCGTTTCCCGTTGGAGGCCGCATCGGATGCCGATGTGGGCTCTAACGCGCAGCTCTCGTACACTCTGAGCCCCAGCGAGCACTTCGGTTTGGATTTACAGAAAGCTGATGAGCGAAACCCTGTCCCCGATCTTGTTTTATTGAAGCCTTTGGACCGTGAGACGGTGCCTGAGCATCGGTTGTTGTTGACAGCGAGTGACGGTGGCCGACCGTCCCAGTCGGGGACGATGGAGCTGGTGATCTCAGTGCTGGATGCGAATGACAATGCTCCCCAGTTCAACCAGTCGGTCTATAAAGTGCAGCTTCCAGAGAGCGCAGCAGAAGGGACTGTAGTGGTGCGAGTGAACGCTACGGACCGGGACTTGGGGAGTAACAGCGAGGTGACTTACACGGCAACCAGCTTCATTCCTGCCAGTGGTAAAGATGTGGTTAGTGTCAATCCGGAAACGGGAGAGATCCATCTCAGGGGCGCCCTGGACTTCGAAGAAATCAGTGTCTTTGATTTCCGTATTGAAGCGAGAGACAAAGGTTGGCCTTCACTGTCGGGTCACTGCAAGGTTGTGATGGAGGTGGTGGACGTGAACGACAACGCGCCGGAGGTGCGTGTAACGTCGCTGTCGGTGCCAGTGTCGGAGGACGCGGCGGTGGGGACGGTGGTGGCTGTGCTGAGCGTGTCGGACCGGGACTCGGGGGTGAACGGTCGCGTGCGCTGCTTGCTGTGGCCGGCGTCGCCGTTCGGTCTGGTGTCGACGTTCGCGGGCTCGTACTCGCTGGTGCTGCGGGAGGCGCTGGACCGGGAGCGTGTGTCGGAGTACGAGGTGGAGGTGCGTGCGGAGGATGGCGGGTCGCCGGCGNGCAGGCGCGGGCGGGGTGTTGTCGGGCGAGGGTTCGTCGTTTTTGGAGCCGGGATCGCTGTGGGCGTGGGCGTCGTGGGGTGCGCCGGCGGGTCAGGTGGTGGCGAAGATCCGCGCGGTGGACGCGGACTCTGGGTACAACGCGTGGCTGCGCTACGAGCTGTTGGAGCCGCGTGGGAAGGGCGCGTTCCGCGTGGGTCTGTACAGCGGCGAGGTGAGCACGGCGCGGGCGTTGGAGGAGGCGGACGGCCCTCGGCAGAGGCTGGTGATCGTGGTGCGTGACCACGGGGAGCCGCCGCTCTCGGTCACGGCCACGCTGAGCGTGTCGCTGGTGGAGAGCAGCGAGACGGCGCAGGCTTCTGCGGGCTCGTCAGCAGGGATTGGAGGGATGGCGCGGGGCGGCGCTGGATCTACTGCTTTTGCAGCGGGTGTGTCTGAGTGGGCGACGAACGTGTGGCTGGTGGTGGCCATCTGCTCGGTGTCGAGCGTGTTCGTGGTGGCGCTGTTGCTGTACGTTGGGTCGCGGTGTTGGCCGCGTTCGGCCGTGCTGTCGGGTGCCGGTCCGACGACGCTGGTGTGCGCGAGCGAAGTGGGGAGCTGGTCGTACTCGCAGCGCCAGAGCCGGAGCCTGTGCGTGTCGGATGGCGCGGGCAAGAGCGACCTGATGGTTTTCAGCCCCAACTTCCCGCCACCTCCGCCAGCTCCGCCCGGCGTCGCAGGGAAGTTGACTCAGCCAGAGGCACCGTCTCTACTGGACACGGTCAGTGGCCCTGCCTTTCTTATCTCTTGTCACTTTATTTTTTCTCTCTTCCTTTGTCTCAAGCTCTCTCCCTTCCCGTTTTCAATCTTGGATGGTAGCGAGATTCATCCCTTGAATACCACTAGTAGTTGTGGTTTGTTGGCTGTACTAAAGCTGTGAAAGGTATCTGCCTTTCTTTCATTTTGTTTTTTGATTTTTACTTTTAGAGCACTGAACAGCAATTACTGTAGTGAACCTAGATATGTTGCTTTGCGTTTGAGTTGTTCTCCAGAAGAATGAAATGTATTACAACTGCTTTGAGAGGTTCCATGACTTTGCATTTATGGATGTTCTTGGTTGTGGTTTTTGTTTTGTTTGCACCCGAGGTTGTTGAAGCAGGGCTAGATGGATAGGCTGTGTTGGTGACAGTCTCTCAGGCACTGAGAACCTTATTACTTTGATGACTGATATCAACTGTATTGTGTTGATTTTTCTTCCTCTTTTTCTTCTATTCTTTTTGTGTGAGAGATTTCTGTAACTGTTGAAATGTCTAACAGTTTTTCACCTTAGCATAATTAAGGTCTAAAGGTGTACATACCCTTGCAATTATGTGGTAAGGTAACTGCTGTCACAACACTCATCACAGAATCCTAAGTAATTACTTTGGATTCAAAATTCATGGAAAGGCTCACAATATTCCAGCAGCTGTCCCTAGGAGGTACAGGGTGGTTTGGCATCACTCCTCATATTCTTTCAGCGTGATTGTGAGGGAAAGCGAGGGATATGCATAGGCCTGGATCAAGCTCAGATTGTGGCCAGGTCACAATCTCTAGTGCATGTTCTTGTAGTGTAATCTCTGCATATTGTGGCTGTGAGTACGGTCTGTTCCTGGTGGAAGTGGAAGTATTGGGTGGTGCGTTGTGTAACTAAGAACAAACTGGAAAATATTTGCTTAGTTGATCTCTTTTCCTGTGGTATAAAAATCGAGGAAAATCTTGCTTGCTCACATCTAACCTCACCCACCAGTGTCTCCAAACCCTTCTATACAATACTGTTCTAATTTGATTCATCCCCCAGCCTGTACTGATACTGACAATTACCCCGACCAGGGTGCAGGACCTTACACTTTGCCTTGCTGACTCTCACGAATTTGTACGGGCCCACTTCTCATGCTTGTCCACAACTCTCTGAATGACATCCCATCACTCAGCTGTGACAACTTCACCACCCAATTTGGTGTCATCTGCAATTTTGCTGAGTGTGGAATCAATCGCACTGTCTGTATCATTAATGAAGATATTAAACAGTCTTTGTTCCCTTGTGGGTCTGTAAGGGACACCATTCATTACTGTCTAGACACTGAGGTATTGACCACTACCCTCTACATATAGCTGTCCCGCCAATTCCTCATCCCCCAAACAGTTGATATATCAAATTTAGAGAGAAAGAGGTTGTGGAGGACCACATAAAATGTTTCAGAGAAGCTGATACCTGTAACTCTTCTCTTGTCCACCAGCATAGTCACGTCAGCATAGAAAAACTAGCTTGATCAGGCAGTGCTTGTCTTTGGTGAAACCCTGCTGGCTGTCTCAAAAGACCTTCCTGCATTCCAAGTGCCGTAGCAGATCTGCATAGCTGTCACAGGTCTATTCATGGAACAGTTAAGAACTCTAACATTCAGGTCTGTACAGTTTCCACTGAACATAGCTGAAAAGGCACAAATCATTCATTATGAAGTTTACGTACCTTGGAGGAGCTGCTATTTGTGTGGCTTTGCAGCCTTCTGTATGTTCCTGTTGTGGATGTGCTGTAGTTTAACTTACAGTGAGTGTCTCTGCATCTGCCCATGTGTTCTTTGTGCCAGTTGTGAGGGAAATCAAGGCCGTATGAAGACCTGGGTCATGCTCAGAGTTAAGGTTTACAGCTTGGGCATGGGGTCAAACAATGTCTGTGTATCTTTGTGCTGATCCTGTTGAGAGGTACAGAGTATGATCTGGAAATATGTCATGAGGATGATGATTTTGAGTGAAGAAGACTCCTCACTGATGGAAGTGGAGATGCCCTGTAAAACATGGTCTGCATCATTAGGGAGGGAGTGCACAGTGTCCACTTAGCTGCAGATATAATTTCCTGTGGCCTATCACAAAGGATGCCAATAGAATTCCTGGAGAAAATGCCTGTTGCAGGCATCTGCTCTCAGGATCCTCTGAGGACCTATAGAAGTCTTACATATTCTTACACCCTGTTGTTCACTGTGGTACTATTGCCTTTGAAGATAACTGCCATACTTGCCTTTAATCTCTTGGTTTTGATTTGAAATGTTGGTTAAACAGAAACTTTTTGACTTCTATATAATTCTGGCAACCTTCCTTGAATGTCTCCTTGGCTGTCCCTCTGGGCTTGGTCTTGCTATGGAAGAAAAGTAGTCTCTCTAGTCAAGAAGCTGGCAGACCTGACATTCTGATATAGCAGAATGAGTTCCTATGTTGTTTGGTTTATTGTGTTTTCATTTTAATTTTGAAGAACGACCCATTGATATTACAAGTTGCTCGTATCTGCTGAGGATGAGTTTGAGACACAGATGAGCTTTGGTTTCTGCTAAATGATGGTATCTTCATGCTGGATTGACTGAACAGTCAATGACATTTGGTCTTTTGGATTAACTTTGTCACAGAACTGGTATCCTGTTCTATAGGAAGAGTAACGTGCATCTCTGTCACAATTCAACCTGCAGTTGCTGAAAATTAATTACTGTGAAGTTCAGGCATCTGAGAGGATTTATGCAGAAAATCTATGTTCTTGTATGTTCTTTGCATTGATCATGGGGCAAGGTGGGAATGTGCAAAGGCCTCAGATGATGCCTAGAGTTTGGCTTAGAGCTGGGGCATGTTCTTGTCCTGGATCAATGTCTAGATATGTTGACAGTGCTGTGCTTCCTGTGCCAGAGTATGTCCTTGGCATGCATGACTGCAAGGTTGGCTTTTGGTGGGGAACAGTCTTGACTGAGGGAGTGAAGATGCTGGGTAGAACATGGACTGTGTGTCACTGGGGAAGGACTGAATAATGTCTGCCTAGCTGGGGATCTGATTTCCCATGGCTTGTCATGGAGGATACCAGTAGAAAATGTTGAGAAGGGGCCCGATGCACATGCTGGTTGCTTCGTATCCTCTCAAGAATTTGGAAGTTTTGAACATTCTTAGAGCCTATTGTGGTGTTCCTGGGATACATGAAGATATTTTTAATATGCTTTGTTAATATTTTCTCTTGAATATTTTATGTTGTTGGTCATGTCCTTTGCCATGCAGTCAAAGAACCCCACTTCATAGCCAAGATGTTAGCAAACCTTTTGTTTGAAAGTGGAGGAATGCAGGTTCCTTTTGGTTTTCTTCTCTCAGCAAAAAGTCCCACCCTTAATGGTTTAAACTGTCATGTTGGAAATCTGTTTGTAACTGTGTTTGAGGTGTTGTTGGCTGAATTTTGGCAACTGATGGTTTCAAGAGCTTTGAGCTGATTTCTGTTGGGGGTGTGTGTTCTGATGTAGTAGAAATGATATTTCCACATTTATGCCTTTTATTTGCTGGATCCCAGAGTAGACTGGAGGCTTAACTGTGGTCTTCATCCAGATGGGGAGATGCAGGGGATTTCTGTCTATCACACATGTTCTGGAGAAAAGCATGAAGGTTGTTGACCGTCTGAAGGCATGGAAGTCAGAAGGGAATGGGAATAAGAACTCTCGTTGAAGGGCATTTTCGTGCTTCATGAAAAGAGCCACATGAAATCTTTTGGTAAAAAAGAAATAGAAGGTACGAGGATGGAAGTAGTTAAATGTAGAAGACAAGGACAGGGCAGGAGAGACTGGAAGAGAAAGTAGGTGTGGAAAGAGAGAAGAGACAAGGAAGAGAAATTGGAAAAGGATGTAAGATAAAGGAAGATATGCCCAAGACGAAAGAAATAAGGAAAGAACAAGAAAGGAAGCAGGAAAAGATGAACCCTACGGCAGGAAGAAATTACAAAGTGTTGATGACCTCGGCATTCTTGATACTCTGGGACCCTGTACCTGCAGAAAACTGGTGAAGAAGAGGGGATAACTTCTTACCTGAGGGCAGGTCAGTACTTCATAGCAGTTATGATGTGGTCCTACAGCAAACATATTGAAAAAGGAGACGAAAAAGAGACAAAGAGAAAAGAAGGAGAGGGTAGGCATAGGAAAGAGAAAAGAAGGATGAATGAGAAAAATAAGAATCTGGAACAGTAAGTGAGTACAGCAAAGAAGGGAAGAAGATAAAAAAACAGTCAAATACAAACCAGAGAATGGATAATTAAGATGAAGTCGGAAGCTATAAACGACTTGAATGCAGCATTGATGTTATCACTGTACACAGAAGTATGCGCATTGAGAGAAGGAAATAGTAAAAATAAAAAAAAAAAACAACTAAGGAAAAACTGCCACAAGGAAGTAGCAAAGGAAGGAACATGAGAAAAACCGGAAAGAAATTAAGTAATAAGACTGCCTTACCAGAGTCCAGCGAGGTCGCGTATAGACACGGAACGCAGCTGGTGTGTGTCAAATATCCCCGTCATTAGAGAGATGGATTTAGCCTGTGTTTAGAGCCCCTAATCGGCGCTGATGGCTCCGGCTTTAATGCGTTTGCATGCGCATCGCCGGAGGCGTTAGGGACCCTGCCAGCGGGGGTCAAGAAGTGAGAAGAATGAAAACGGAAGAGCAAGTGGGAGGCACGAGCAGGCACGGGACAGTAAGAAACAGAGAAGAAAAAAAATAACAGAGAAAGAAAAGAACGAAAAAAAAAAGGAAAAGAGAGTGAAGGTTAAAAGGTAGAAACATAGGGTACAAAGCTATAAAAGATGAAGGAAGGAATCTGTGCAAGAAGCAAGAAAGGAGAAAAAGTGAAAAATAAGGATGTAATGGAACTAGGGCAGGTCGAGTAGACCAGAGAAGACTCAGGGAGCGTGAGAGGAGTGGGAGCAGCACACGGTGTCGCTGCAGGC
>VXBP01009022.1:0-28194 GCA_013400115.1 Rhinopomastus cyanomelas | reverse complement strand
GCTGGAATATAGAAGGTTCCACATCAACCTGAGAAGGAACTTCTTCACAGTGAGGGTGACAGAGCACTGGAACAGGTTGCCCAGGGTGGTTGTGGAGTCTCCTTCACTGGAGATGTTTAAGACCTGCCTGGATGTGTTCCTGTGTGATTTGGTCTAGGTGATCCTGCTGTTGCAGGGGGACTGGACTAGATGATCTTTTGAGGTCCCTTCCAATCTGTAATGTTTCTATGATTCTGTGTTTCTATGGGAGGTGCTACATCCATCTGATCATTTTAGTTGCTCTCCTCCCTTCATATTCCTGGAGGTCTACATCATACTTATGTTGGAGACTCCAGAATTGGACACAGTACACCAGCTGGTGTCTCACAAGTACAGAGTAGAGGGGAAGAATCACCTCTCTCGACTGACTGTCAGTGCTGCTTTTGATGCAGCCCAGGACACGGTTGACTATCTGGGCTGCAAGCACACACTGATGGCTCATGTTAAACTCCTGGTCCACCACCACCCTCAAGTCCTTCTCCTCAGGGCTCTTCTCAATCCTTTCTCCTCCTAGTCTGTATTCATGCATGGGATTGCCTCAACCCAGGTCCAGAACCTTGCACGTGCCCTTTTTGCACTTCATGCAGTTTGCACTGGCCCACTTCTCAAGCCTGTCAGGGTCCCTCTGGATTGCCTTCCTTCCCTCCAGTGTGTTGACTTCACCACACAGCTCAGTGTGTTGACTTCACCACACAGCTCAGTGTTATCAGCAAAGTGACTGAGGGTGCATTCAATTCCACTGTTCATGTTGCCGACAAAGATGTTAAACAGCAATGGTCTGAGTACCAACCCTTGATGAACACTGCTTGTCACACATCTCCATTTGGACTCTGAGTCATTGATCACAACCCTTTGGGTGCAAACAGCCAGCCAGTTTCTTATCCAACAAAAGATGAATCCATATAGTTCCAGTTTAGAGACCAGAATGTCACGCAGGACAGTGTTGAATGCTTTGCATACGTCCAGGTAGATGATATATATTGCTCTGCCTTGTGTGGTCCACTAAGGCTGTGTGTCCATTGTGAAAGTACACCAAGTTGGTCAGGAAGAACTTGTCCTTGGAGAAGCCATGTTGGCTGTCACAAATCATCCCTTTATTATCTGCTTGCCTTAGCAAAACCTTCAAGAGGATCTGCTCCACGATTTTGCCAAGCACAGAGGTGAGAATGACTGGCCTGTAGTACTCTAGATATCCTTTTCTTCCATTTTTGAAAATGTGGGTTATACTTCCCCTTTTCTAGTCAATGGGAACGTCACCAGACTGCTATGACTTTTCAAATATGATGGACAGGGTTTCTCCAACTTCACCCACCAGCTCTTACATGAGCCACGGGTGAATCTCATTCAATCCCTTGGACTTGTTCACTTTCAGGTTCTTTAGGCGGTCTTGAACCTGCTCTTCATCTACAGTAGGGATCTTCCCTTTCCCAGTCCCTGTCTTTGGCCTTTGTAACATGGGGAGTGTGACCAGAATCCTTGCTGGTGAAGACAGAGGCAACGTAGTTTAAACTAACTTTTCTCATGTTGAGTGACCAGCTTTACCATTTCCTTCAGGAGTGGGCCTTCATTTTCCCTAGTCTTTCTCTTATCGCTGACATATCTATAGACATTTTTCCTGTTGTCCTTAACCCCTTTTGCTAGATCAAATTCTTTTCATGCTTCTGCTTTCCTAGCTGATCCCTTGGTTGTCTGACTGCTTCTACGTACTTCTCCCAGGTCATCTGTCCTTGCTTCCATTCTCTGTAAGCTTTGTTTTTACACCAAAGTGTGTCCAGAAGTTCCTTGCTCATCTGTGAGGTCTGCTGGCACTCCTGTCTGCTTTCCTTTTCATTGGGATACATTGGTCCTGGGCTTCCAGAAGGTGATCCCTGAAAAAGGACCAGCTTTCCTGGGCTCTCTTCCCATTCATGGCTTTGTCTCATTCTAACCTACTAAGTAAATCTTTGAAAATACTAAAGTCTGCCCTTCTAAAATCAAGTGCTGTGAGTTTACTTCACACTTTTCTCACTGCCCTGAGAGGCAGTACTTTGTAAGGAAACATCATATTTAACACAAAAGTAGGGACACAGCACAGCAGGATAGGTGTAACCTCCACCAGCAGGCCCGAGCAAGTAAGGTAGGGACCCACCTGAGAATTGTCCCTCATCTCTGCCCTGGCTGTGAGAGTTGTTGAGATGACCACTTGAGGCAAAAAACCCCTATTTCCAAAATGACTTTGCAGCTGTTACCAGGCATCTTTTTTATCACTCCAGGTTGTTAAATGACAGCAAATCTTATGTGTGTCTAATTACACAAACCAAGTAGGTCAGCATCATTGCCAACACTGATCAACTCAGATGAAAAAAAAAAAACAGTTTGAGATAAAACAATGACTAAGGTCATCAAAACTAAGATAAATAGGGACTAAAAAGTTTGGGCAAGTATTTGAAACAGTGCAGTGAAACATATATAATAAAACAGTAGTTGGTAAAGTCAGAGCAGAGAGCTAATTTTCTATAGTTCAGTCTGTGAGGATAAACAAGAATACACAAGTTTGCCCACATAAATGTTAGGAGTAACTGGGGAAGCATTACAATAGCCCAGTGATTTCGCTTGATTTACAGTAGTCAGAATTTGAGATGAAATCTGAGAACAAAGTTAAAGTGATCCACATGTACCTCCTGTTGGGTTTTTAGTCTTTACTCAAGGTTGGTGACATGGTGGAGGCCAGGCAGCATGCTGGACCATAGATAAGATGCCATGGCAATCTCTGCATTTGGCAGTAGAAAGCCAGGTCACTGACGGTGCAGCAGCTGCATTGGCAGAACACTGACAATCACTAGCCTTGATGGAAAATAAAAGCTTTGACAATTTTAAGAGCACTGACATATATTGATGCAGAGTTGAGTAGAGCTTGCTGGTAGATTAGGGGATAATCAGGACCAGATCTGGTCAAGGTGCTTCCACCGGTACCAAATTAGCTGGTGGGGAAACCCAGAAGCCTCAATACAGTTTTCTGAAGTCAAGGTCTTTGGCTGCCAGGACAGCTGCCAGGTCTCTCTCTGTAGGTGGCTGATGCTTCTTGCTTTAGCATTGATGTTGGTACTCAGAATTGCTCTCCATAAACTTCCTGCTGCAAATTTAGTGCTTGGGTTTACAGATGGCAGTAACAGTAATGCAACAGAATGTGTTCCACTGAGCTGGCCATCAAGGAGCTGCACCTTTCCATTATTTACTCGAAATCCTGGCTAGGTGGGGAGGCCCCAATGTACTGGAAGGTGGCAAATGTAACACCCATCTACAGAAAGGAGGATCCAGGAAACTATAGACCTGTCAGTCTGACCAGGGAAGGTCATGGAACGCATCATCTCAAGTGCCATCACATTTCACATACAGAACAGCCAGGAGATCAGTTCCAGTCAACATGGGTTCATTAAAGGCAGGTCCTGCCTGCCAAACCTGATCTCCTTCTATGACAGGATGAGCTGTTGTAGGCTGTGGACATTGTTTACCTGGACTTTCAAAAAGCCTTTGACACAGTTCCCCACGGAATTCTACTTAATAAGCTAGCTGCTAATGGCTTGGACAAGCACACAATCTGACGGGTAAAACACTGATTGAACGGCTGGGCCCAAAGAGTGGTGGTTAGTGGAGTTAAATCCAGCTGGCAACCTGTCACAAGCAGTGTGTCTCAGGGGTCAGTGCTGGGATACTCTGTTTAACACCTTTATTGATGGGTACCATCTCTGTTTAATGTCTTTATTGATGATCTCGATAAGGCCATAGAGTGCATCATTAGTAAGTCTGCAGATGACACTGTGAGAGTCCTAAAAACCTTTTTCTTTTGTCTTAACATATCTCATCTTGTCAACAAAAACCACAAAAAAACACACCCTGTGGTTGCCGGGCAGATTCATCCTGGTCCCAAGAAAGGGGTACTTTTCTACAGAAACCACACCCCCCGCACCTGGGCTTTTCTGGACTTTGATACACTTTAGCAGGAAACACAAGTCCCCTCCTATACTTGTCTGGAACTTCATGGATACTTTTCACAGAGGTCACAACCTGTGGGGGTCTTCAAGACTGGTTCTTGTCTCGGCATGTCCTGAACATCAAAGGGATACAAACCAGACAGAAACCACGCCCAGTCTGAACTGACTGGACTTTGTGACACTTTCTGGAAAGAAGGAGAGTGAAAAGGAGTGGGACACAGGGAGATAAAAGTGACCCTCCAGACCTCCAACTTTTTAAATGTCACCTACTACTCTCAGAGATCTCTCCCATTGCACCCAGAGCTGCAGCCAGTACACCAATCAAGGACACCAAGAGGGAAGACACAGAGGACACCGGGAGAAGCTGCAACTCGGAACCCTGACTGTGCTAAAATCTCTAACTTTTGTTGGCTCTCCCCTGCTTTCCTTTCCTTTCTTTTACTTGTTTTCTTTCTTTTCTCTATTGCCCTCTTCTTTCTTATGCACTGCTGCAAAAATAAAAGTAACCTTGGTGATATCTGGCTCTGATATCAATTTATTGAAGTGCGTTTCTCAAGTGCTTTTGCGTTCCCCGTACATTCGATGATATAATTGAACTTCCCACAAATCTGTATCCAAACCGGATTGTGACAGACACCAAGTTAGGTGGGAGTGTTCATCTGCCAGAGGCTTTTCAGAGAGGCTTGGACAGATTGGAACAATGGGCCAATGTCAATAGCCATGAGCTTCAACAAGCCCAAGTGCCAGGTTCTGCATTTGGGCCACAACAACCCTATGCAACACTACAGGCTTGGGGAGGTGTAGCTGGAGAGCAGTCTGGCAGAGAGCAACCTGGGGATTCTAACTGACAGGAAAATGAATATGAGCCAGCAGTGTGCCCAGGTGATCAAGAAGGCCAATGGCATCCTGGCTTGTATTACAAATAGTGTGGCCAGCAGGAGAAGGGAGCTTATCATCCCTCTGTATTTGGCACTGGTAAAGCCACATTTTTTTGTGTCCAAAATTGTGTCCAGTTTTGGGCACCTCAGTACAAAAGAGACAGTGCAGAGGAGGGCAGCTAAGCTGGTGAAGGGCCTGGAGAATAAATCTTATGAGGAAAGACTGAAAGAGCTGAGGCTTTTTAGTTTGAAGAAGAGAAGGCTGAGAGGAGACCTCATAACTTTCTACAACTACATGAAAGGACATTTTGGAGAGCTTGGTGCTGGTCTTCTCTCACAAGTAATTAATGATAGAACAAGAAGGAATGGGCTCAAGTTACAACAGGATAGGTTTAGACTTGATATTAGGAAAAACTTTTTCACAGAAAGGGTGTTCAGGCACTGGAACAGGCTTCCCAGCTAGGTGGTTGGCTCTCCAGTCATCCTGGATGTGTTTAAGGATCATTTCGATGAGGTGTTGAGAGATATGGTTTAGGGGTGAACTTGTAAGGTAGGGTAGATGGTTAGACTTGACGATCCTGGGGTCTTTTCCAGCCAGAGTGATTCTGTGACTCCGTGTGGTGAACTGAGTAGTTAGAATCATAGAATCATTACGGCTTGGAAGGGACCTCGAAAGATCATCTAGTCCAATCCGCCTGCAACAGCAGGATCACCTAAACCAAGTCACACAGGAACCCGTCCAGTCGGGTCTTGAATATCTCCAGTGAGGGAAACTCCACAACCCCCCTGGGCAGCTTGTTCCAGTGCTCCGTCACTCTCACCGTGAAGAAGTTCCTTCTCAGGTTGATGTGGAACCTCTTGTGTTCTTTGGGTGCTACTAATACTGGCTAATTAATATAGACTTCCCTGGTTAAGCAATAAAAGAATTTAGGACGAGAATCCTATCATGGTGTGGGCTGATACATTAACAAAACCTTAAGTACAGTAAAGCCAGCAATAGTAACAGAAAAGCACCGATAACACATTCACTAACAGTGGAAAAATTAGAGAACAAAAAAGTGAACAAAAGCAAAACCCAGATATCAGGCTCCAAAATCAGCAATGAAGGAAAACAATGGGGCTTGCAGTATTCCAGTGAATTGTTTCCCAGCTGCAAATAAATTATTTGAATGAAAGAACTTTCAGAAGTAACATATACTTTGAAATACATCAAAGAAATCAGAAGAACTGGGGACTGAACAGACACATCTCTAGACAACTTTCTCATTATTCACTAACAAGCAGAAATCTTGTGAAAAACTCAGGCACTCAAAGACAACAAGAATTATTGGTGGGATGAGATCCATCAGAAAGCACTGGGCCAAATGCCACAGCAATTATGAGGAGAAATAACCAGGGCATGGAAAGCAATACTGGGATAGTGTCAAGGGTGTTCCACAGAAAGCCAGTATCAGCAGCATGACCACATTTTTCAAGAGGACTGCAATAACCATTATCCACAAGTCAAATGCATGCTTTCCTAATATTAACCTCACTTATTTTTGTGAGCAACAAAAATAGCAGGAGCACGACCTCCAGAAAAAGTGCAAATCCTCGTATGCAGACAGGCTGAAGCATCAATGGCATTGGTTTGCCCTGCTCGTCATGCAGGAGCTTTGGAAAGGAAACCAAGCACCCAAGAAGGCACACATGTAAATCTGGAGAAACAGAGAATGCTTTTGTTGGAAGAGTCCTTCAATAATCATCTTGTCCGACCCCCATCAAGTAAGCAGGGACATCTCTAACTAAACCAGGTTGCTCAGAACCCTGTGCAACCTGATGTTTCCAGGGATTCTGCCCAGGAAGGGCTTCTACCATCTCTCTGGACAACCTGTTTCAGTGTTTCACCACCAGTCTAAATCTCCATGCTTTCATTTCAAAACTATCACTCACTGTCCCATTGAACAGGCCCTGATATAAAGTCTGCCAACATATTTCCTGGAGATCCCCTCTAAGTACTGGAAGGCTGCAGTGCAGTCTCCCTGGAGCCTTCTCCAAGCTGAACAACCCCAACTGTTTCAGCCTGTCCTCATGAGCAGGGGTGTTCTAGCCCCTTGATCACTTTTGCAGCCTCCACTGGATCCACTCCAAGAAGTATATATTGACACTGGAGCTCCCAGAGGTGGATGCAGATGAGAGGTCTGACCAGAGTGGTCCCTCATCTTGCTGGCCATGCTTCTTCTGATGCTGTGGGCCCTGTTGAGATGCATCCCAGAGCACTGAGGTAACTGGCTGAGGTAGGTGCCAAGCTGCTCTCCGTATTTCAAAAGTCACAGCAGTAAGGTGAATCCCTTGGTCACTTGGTAAGAAGGGAAAGTTTACAGCCAGGAAACTTTTTACATAGCCAGGCGCAGAGGCCTGTGAACCTCATCCTGCCATGCCATGACACAGGCCCAGCAGCACGCTGCTGAGGCCCGTGGAGCGCCAACGCTCCTTCGAGGGGGCCGGCAGGAATCCTTCGGAGTCTGAATCGCGAAACGCTGGCAGACTTATGAAAAACTTGAGGGTCTCAAAGGTATCTTTCACCCAAATATTTCTGTGTGAAGTTCACCTGACTGGAGAGGCCGAACATCACTACTCGTTAAACCCCTTGCGACGCCCTCCCGCAGCTGAGCCGCGCTGCCTCTCAGCCGCCAGGTGGCGGTCGGGAAGGGGCGGGCCGCGCCCATCGATGGGGGCGGGCGCTCTGCGCTCGGCTCCTCCGCCCTGCGCTCGGCTCTGGATTAGCGAAACTGGCGACGTGGGACAGCCGCCGACCTGCCCCCGCGCTGCCGCGCCTGAAGGGATAAAGCCGGGATTCTGGGCGGCGGGGCGTGCGAGGAGCGCAGTTCCGGGGGCAGCGGCCGCCGCACGTCCACGCCGGCGGGAGGAAGGCCCCCCCACGGTGAGGGGGTCGTTCGGTGTCCGAAGGGGCCATGGCGCTGCGGGCCCGCGCACTGTACGACTTCAGGTCAGAGAATCCGGGTGAGATCTCGCTGCGGGAGCATGAGGTGCTGAGTCTCTGCAGCGAGCAAGACATCGAGGGGTGGCTGGAGGGCGTCAACAGCCGCGGCGACCGTGGCCTTTTCCCGGCCTCCTATGTGCAGGTGATCCGCGCCCCCGCTGCCGAACCGCCGCCGCCCGCCCGCTACGCCAACGTCCCCGCTGGCGGCTTCGAGTTGCTGACGTCCCCCAACGCCTTCAAGCCGCCGCCGGCCGCGGCAGAACCTCTACCGCAGCCGCCCGTCCCCGCCGGGTACCCGTTCCCTGCGCCCTATGGCGGCTCCTACCAGCCCAGCCAGGGCAGCGATGACGACTGGGACGACGACTGGGACGACAGCTCCACCGTGGCTGACGAGCCGGGTGCCCTGGGCGGCTCTTACGCCGAGTTTGAGGCGTCCGGCGGCGGGGGAACCTCGGGCCGCTACCGCATGTCCACCCGCTCCGAGCCCTCTCTAGGCTCACGCGGCGTCGGTGGCCACCCCGCAGGGCATCCGCACCCACCCGGTGGTAGCGGAGCCAAGAGCTCGGCCACAGTGAGCAGGAATCTCAACCGCTTCTCTACGTTTGTCAAGTCTGGTGGTGAGGCCTTCGTGCTCGGTGAGGCATCAGGCTTCGTGAAGGATGGGGACAAGCTGTGCGTGGTGCTGGGCCCCCAGGGACCTGAGTGGCAGGAGAACCCCTACCCGTTCCAGTGCTCTATCGAGGATCCCACCAAGCAGACCAAGTTCAAGGGCATGAAGAGCTACATTGCCTACAAGTTAGTGCCCAGCCACACTGGGCAGCAGGTACACCGCCGCTACAAGCACTTTGACTGGCTCTACGGGCGCCTGGCTGAGAAGTTCCCTGTCATCTCTGTGCCTCACTTGCCAGAGAAACAGGCCACTGGCCGCTTTGAGGAGGACTTCATCTCCAAGCGTCGCAAAGGCTTGGCTTGGTGGATGGACCACATGTGCAGTCACCCTGTGCTGGCTCAGTGCGATGCCTTCCAGCACTTTCTCACCTGTCCCAGCACAGATGAGAAGGCCTGGAAACAAGGCAAGCGTAAGGCCGAGAAGGATGAGATGGTGGGTGCCAACTTTTTCCTGACCATCAGTGTACCTATGGGCCCTGGGGCCAGTTTGGACTTACAGGACGTGGAAAGCCAGGTGGATGGCTTCAAAGCCTTCACAAAGAAGATGGATGAGAGTGCCCTGCAGCTTAATCACACAGCTAATGAGTTTGCCCGCAAACAAGTCACCGGCTTCAAAAAGGAATACCAGAAGGTGGGGCATTCGTTTAAGTGCCTAAGTCAGGCATTTGAACTGGACCAGCAAGCCATTTCGGCTGGCCTCAATCAAGCCATAGCCTTCACTGCAGAAGCCTATGATGCCATTGGGGATCTCTTCGCAGACCAGCCCCGACAGGACCTGGATCCTGTGATGGATTTGTTAGCACTGTATCAGGGGCATTTGGCCAACTTTCCAGACATCATCCATGTCCAGAAAGGTAATACCGTTACATGTTTTCTGAAATTATATTTTATCTATAAGTGGTATGCACACACATGTAGGACCTAGATTTGCCTTGCATCTGGCTTGCTGGCCTTGGGTTAAACGTTTCCATATTTAATCCAGTAAACTGTTGTTAAAAGTAACAAAGAAAAGCATATCAGTGACAAATTTTCTTCTGTGACAAAGGTCTAGACATAGCTGGGAGTTTCCCAGTCAGAGGTTTCTCCATTTGACTGTGTATCTCGGAAAGAAGTCACATCTGACTATACTGCTGATGTACTAAAGGTTAATGGGCGTGCTTGCTATCCCTGGATGTCAAGTAGTATGAAAACATGTATTACTCTCGTGTATGTTAGGTATCTTAAATCTCTGATCCAGTAGATAATCAATATGAAGTAATCTGAAAATGCAAGTACTCCACCTTTGAGGTGCTCATGGTGATGTGTGCATTTTTGCAGTGTTAGTCAAGATGTTTTAAGCTGCTGGTGTTTTGCATTTAATGCAAGGCATAAACTCTTCTGATACTTTTGAAAGAAATATGGTCTGGGACAGTGTTCTCAGTTGTTCATCCTTTGTCCTTATCATACAAATATGTTGCTCATGTATTATTCTAGAGAGAAAGAAGCTCCAAATATTAAAGAATTGTCAGCTATGTAGTAAATTATACTCGTTCAGATATGCAGTGTATGTGTACGTGATTTCTGTGCTGAGAAATTAGTTATATATTCTTCATCTATGCTAGAAGATGTGTCCATAATTCATTCTTTTTCCTTTTCTATTTCTTACATGTAGTTTTCAATTCCAAATCCCACATCTCCTTGATTTTTGAGCAGTAAAAATGACCAAGAAAACATCACATGTGCTCTGCAGATAAGGGTGTGCATACAGTTGCACAAACATTACTTTGGAGATTAATAAAAGTGGTGGTTTGCATCTTTTCAGCAGATGAAAAAGCCAGGCTTCTAGAAAGTGTATGTTACTACTGGTAAAATCTGAGGAAACTCTGTTTCCTCAGAGTATAAAGTACACAATTTATTGTTCTTTATGAAGGTAAGCATCTCATAAAAATTGCATATATCAAAGTCAGATTTCCATTTTCCTGTTTAATCTTGAAAATTTGGAGTGCAAACATAAAGAATTACAGTAGTATTTTGAAAAAAGAAAAATGTTTGCATTATAGCCTTTGAGGACTTGTTCTATTAGTTACTGTGGCATTGGATTCTGATTACAGCTTTCAAGTGGTTTAGATTTGGAGAGAAGGGTGACCTTGGCAATACCTCCTGTTGCAATGCTTCATATTCGAGAGCAGGGCATTTGGATGTGAGTTGTCGACTAATAGTATAACTAACAGATTATCTGTAAGTTTCTGGTGGGAAAAAATAAGATTTTTTTGTTAGATTGAAAAACACAGTGGATTTTACATTATTTAAATTAGTACATCCTCAAGCTTTAAGACTTTATATGTAGAGTTATTCACTGCAGTGTTTGTGAAGAGGAACCTTGGAAGAGAGGATAGGGAATAATAAGGTACGTGATTGACAGGGTCCTGTTTCTTTTATAGTTTTGTTTGAATTTGCACTTACTAATTAGATTTACCTTACTGAGCCAGGGCAAGTCCATCCACATAAGCTTTCAGTAGAGCAATGTATGAGCAGTGCAACAGTGTAGTGTTGATTTTGTGCGTAAGCACTGTGTTACAGCTGGTTGGAGAAACTTATAACTGGTCTGTGTGCAAGCATCCTGTACGTGTGGGCTAATAGGGCCTTCAACACATTATTTCTGTTATTTCCTTTCCATCAGAAAATGGCATGAGCTTGATGAAAATGGCAAGAGATTGATCTTTTTTGAGTGTTCACATCTGTAATAGGAGTGGGATTACAACTTGCTGATGCACTCGTTGTTAGTCCTTTTACTAAACAGGCAAACTAGAGGAATGTGGAGAACAGGTATTTTACAACTAGTATATTACTGGTTTGTTACTCTTCAGAGTTGCTAGTAACAAGGTATAACTTTTCAATTCAAAATTGTAAATTTCACATGAAAATATTAACTGTTGTTTTTTCAGCATAAGAGCTTTCTTTTAAGTTTATTGTTTTGAATATTTGCCAGTTTTGAGAGTTATTTTTGTCTGTATAGACTAAACAAATGCCCATTGGTGATAACAGGTGCTCTGAAAAATAAGATTGATATGTCTTTCTTCTACTGTACAACTTCTTTGTGCAGTAAAGTGACCCCAAAGTGCATTTAGAAATGGTAAAGTAAGCAGCCTGTTTGATGCATTGCATACATGGCTGTATGTTTAAAACGTTAGAAGCGATTCTTTGTTTTCTGTGTTGTGTGAATAGATTGGCCACTTGGCATAAACAGCTTGTCATTTTCTAGACTCCATTTCTGCATTCACAGAGACAGAGACCTGATAAGGACTGAAAAATAAACGCAGATGTACCCAATACATGTCTATGGGTAAAATACTCAACTGCATTGTTCTGTTATGGTTTTGCTGTACTGCAGATAGTTGAACAGCTGCAGTATGTGATTTGAAAGTATGTTTTGTGGTATGGACTGAGAAGTCTGCATGTCTGGTTTTGTGTTTTTTAATAATTTCTGCAAATTCTGCAAAAAGCACAGAGAATTTGTAAGTCAGAGACAAAAATTTCGGTGCATTTGGGCTTTGTCTCTTCTAGAATTGTGAAGCAAAGCCACGTAAGCCTTGCTGTTGCATTCTGTGCATATCGGCGGGAAAATGTGTTAACTGTTGTGCTTTGCTTTTCTCTGAGATCCGAGTCTTTCTGCCTCCCTTGCTGCAGACATTATATGTGATCTACAGCGTGCAGAATGGGATTGTGGTTCTGTTACCTTTGTATAAGGTGAACCAATGAACGCTGGGAATATTTTCAAACTGCTTATTGTCTTATTAGTATTGTGTTTTGTGAAAAGACATTGTTTCAACAGGCATTCCTTCTGCCTCCTTTATCTTGAGCACTAGTGTTTAAGGGATTTTTGTGAGTGACAGAACAGTTAAAGTTCTTGCTCTGGAAGAGACATGAACTTTTCTGTCCCACATGCCAGTTGAGGATTCATTCATAAGTGCTTTGTAAGAGACCTTACCTGGTTTCATGTGAAAGCTAGTCTAGATATGAAGGTTCATGGGATTGAGCCCTATGGGAAAAAAACATGCCAAGTTGTAAAGTCCACATTTCCATATGGAAACGCTTGGTTTGAGAGACCCACTGAGGCTGGCACAGAGTGTAATTGGCTGTTTGAAGGTAGTCTAGTCCAATCTCCCTTCAGTGAGTAGGGACATCTTCAACTAGAGCAGGTTGCTCAGAACCTCATCCAGCCCACTATAACCACTTGGTTTACAGGTTTTATTTAGGAAACTAAGCAATTAAGGGGAAAATGACACCTGTAAGATTAGATTATGGGAAAATGATATCTTGAGCAGGTAAATTATTCTAATGTGCTTCAATGGAAGTATTCCTGTGTTTTTGGAAGTTGAACATCTAAATATGTTTGACAGATACAATCGTACTCAGGTTTTTTTATCCTCTGCAAAGCATTTGTAGAAGATGAATATAGCATACGGATGAGTAGCAGTTCAGTAGGCTGAAAAGGTAAGCTACACTTTTGTAATTTTCTTCTGCAGAACTACTGCATCTTTCAGAAAATACCAGATTCAGTTGCTTTATTTTTGAGAAGAAAAGCAACTTCCCAGCTTAATTTGTAAAGAAACATGTCTTCTTTTATGTGTTTTCATGTTCTACTTGTGGAAATTCCCTGGGTATTCTTGGCAATTTTTAAGTATATGTTGCCAGAGCTTTGCTCATCTGATGTGATCTTCTGACTTCAGCAATCTTCAATATAAATGCTCACTGCAGGCCCATGCAAGTTCAAGTTCAGAAATTTTATGCACACGTGAGAATTTGAGATAGTGTATGCTTGTTGCCTGGCTCATGCTGGTCTTGCTATCTTGTTTTTGTATCTGCACAGTAAGAGTAGATTAGTTCCGGGTTTTCAGATTTATTTCTTTCAAGTTATGTTTAAGGAGTTACTGTAAGTGGCCTCTTGTGATTGCTAAAAGTGAAAGAAGTACTGACTAACTTGCTGTTTCATCTCTGCTTTCTGGATTTCTCCTTTCTCTTAACATTACAATGTTATGTTTTTAGAAATGTGATATCAATGATGTGATGTGAAAAACATTACTTCTATTTCTTCTAAATGCCAAGAATTATACCCAAAAATTGACCTTTTTGCTTCTTGTTTATGAAAAGTAAAATAAGTCAAACTTAATTCTAGACGTGGGCCTTAAAGAATGTGCTTGGCATGTTTTTTGGATGTTTTGCAAAATTATAGGTGAAAAGCATTCTATCCAGAAATACATCAAAATTCATGCATCAAAAAATCTCCAAATAGCATTGAAACTTGGAACTTCCTGGAACATTTTTCACAAATTCCCTTTTTCATTTTTTATTTTTTTGGCATGTGTGGGGTGTTTTGGGTTGGGTTTTTGGGGGTTGTTTTTGCTTTTTGTGGGGAAGGAGAGGTATGTTCACCAATAAGCCAGACTCTTCAGAATTTACACCTAAAAATTTGTATTGCAGTGTAAAACCAGTGCTTTTTAAAATCTTGTTTACTTTCTAACCTCTCAAGTTTGTTGTGCAGACATAGTTTTCCTTTTATGCACCTTGTGGTTTTTTTTCCCTGCTGCCCCTTAGATACTAACAGTTGCATGGGGTTCAAATTGGGTAACTCCAGGCCAAAAGCTAGGCATGTAATCCTAGCCAGATGACCCTTACAACAGTAAAGAGAGATGGGCACCTATGTTTCATTTAAGGGCTTTGATGAGAAGGGGTGGATTGCTCCAGGATGCCTTGCGTTTGTTGCTCTGTCAGTCTTGCCATTGTTGTTACAGTGAGGATGTAGCATTGTTTGGTTGCTGCTGAATCATCCAGTATTTCCTCACAAAATGTGAAGCTGAAGAAAAGAGACTTGTAGATGGCTTAAATGTAAAAGAACCTTCACATTTAGAAACTATAAATTTATAAATTCCTCGGTGTTTATAAAAAGACTGAAATTGAACAATAGCCTTACTCAAAGTAGATTAGACAGAAAAAAAGAACTTCTATGTCCTGTCTGTCTAAAGGATGCATCGCTTTTTGAATTGTGATTTTATTTTTTCCGTTACCACTTTCCCCCATATCTCTCCTTATGGTAGCTTTTTAAGGGAGCAGGATTCATGCAGTCATGGTGTCTTTCCCTTCCCTCTTACTTTTTGAGATGTGCTAACTTGATACCATACACATTTGATTACATGGCTTATAAAACCCCAGTGATTTTATTCAAAAACAGCTGGTAACAAAGAAAGTGTATAATTGTTCTTCCCATGAGAGACACTCAGAAAGTCTGTCCAGACTGTCCACTTAATCTCAGCAGAGACTTTTGATCAGAGCTCACACCTGTAGATTTGACCACGTGCTGTGCGTTGTCACCTCTGATACTCCTTACTGGCTCACTGCAGGCAGTAAGGCCCAGTCTGTGGGAAAGACCTTGTAGGAAGCCAAAGAGTTAGCAAAGGACTGTAAACATTGAAGAATTTGAAATTGTATTGTAGAAAGAGGAGGTCATTTTATGGAGATTATGAAGAATCGGGTCACAAGGTTCTTTTTAACGGAGAGCATTCAGGGTCTTGCTAAAGGGACTTTGATCCAAACAGGGAGGACAAGAATTGGTAGCCTGAAAATACAGTGTGACTCCCAGAGCTCCTTCAAGTCTTTGCAGACAAATTATCAAAAACAAACAAACTGGCCAGTTTCTTTTATAAGTCGCCTTTGAAACAGGGCGTGTTTCAGCTTTTCCATCTTCCCCCTATGACTTCATTTTTAGCATTTGTTTGAACAGTTAAATGCCAAGTTAATAGTGTGCAGACTGTATAAACTCATCCAGCTGGTACCTTACCTTAAATTGCCTTGTGCAAACAGCACAGAATTTGAAAGTTCCAATTAAAAAATGAAATCACATTTGGCTTAGCCCCGAAAACCTAACTTTTCAAGAGACTACAGCAAACAAATGGCTAATGCTTTCTGTTAAACAATCTTGTTTCTATCTTTCATGAATATGTTTCTTTATTTAAGTAAAACTTTAAAAATTAACACTACTGAGAATTGTATTTTAATTATGGAGTGCAAATTGCTTTAGGTACATGCACATCACATGTAGATAAATTCTGTGATTGCAGTCAACTAAACTACCTTCCCTGTGCCTTCATGCAAGTCTTTCATAACAATGGGAAAAGCAGATTTATGCTGTGACCAGGAGTCTGTATTACTCTTTGTCCCTTGTAAAAAACAACTGCATAGACTAGTTTTTTCAGGCTAACAATTCTTAATCTTTTTATGCATGAACAGCTGTATTGGCTAACCAACAATATACTGAAGGAAGATCCCTTTTACCAATAACATGGTAATGACTCTGTATTGTCAACCTGCTAGCAGTTTTGTGTAAGCCCAAACTTAAAGCAGCAGATCCGTTTCTCCTAAAAAGGCAGATGGATCTCTTCTGCCTTTGTAGAACTACAGTGTTCTATATATATTAGAAGATGGACAATAGTTCATTTTATAGGTGAAGCAGTGTCTGCATTTCACTTGTTTGGTGACTTTTCATACGAATTTGTGTTAAACCATCTATATAAGTTGTCTGGGTTCATCTTAGGACAGTAGTTGAGCTATGCAGATAATGATGGACAAGCAAAGACCATAAACTATGCCCGTTCTTTGCTTCATCTCAGCCTTTACAGACAACAAAATCCGGAAGCAGGTCTCACAGCACAGAAGGATGTAAGAATTGATGGAACCTGTCTTTATACTTCTCTCAGTCGTGGTGTATGAGTATTGATATACAGTGTTACCTCTCTTCTACTGTCCATCCACCTCCCACAAATGTTAGTATTTTGAAGAAGCTTTGCTCTCTTTTGACCGTTACGTATGTTTTCCTGCTATAGATCCATGTTCTGTTTAACAGTTTTACTGAAAATTAATTTATATCATGTATGTACAGCATCATTTTTTATTTTTCTTGTCTTGAAGTGAGCATTTTGTTTGGGACATTTACAAAAGCTTTTAAGAGTCTGTAGCATCATTCTATCAGAAAGGTCTTGTTTGTAGCATTTTAATTAAGTTAAGTGTGTTTTCAGAATCTGCAGTGACAGAGTTGTGATAGACCAACTATCTTAAAAGCCTATCTGATGCCCCATTTAGATGTAAGTTAGTAAGAAGTATTTAAAATCATTGAAAGGTTTCATCTTGGTATTTCTGCATATTAATCACTTAAGTTTATAATGGTGAAAATCACAAATGGAAAAGTACTGCATTTCTGGTGACTAGCCTAGTTTAAGCTTTACTCCTTTCTGTCCCTTCAATCTACAGTGGCAGCTGAAGCCATACCAAAGAAAACCTAAGCAGTATGTATGAGTAGCAAAAAGTATAAAATGCCTTAGAATTCTGCAAACCAGGGATACCTAGTGTTTGTATGCACAAGGAGTCTAATAAGGCCTTCAGTATTGCACTATTTCAAATAAACCCCCCAATAGTTAGACATACATAGTAACCATTAACCTTGGTAGTTCTTTAGAATTGACATTTCACACAATAAATTCTAACACTGTCAATTATTTCTTATATAGTAATTAAATCTGTATGTATGTTAAGACCAATATATGATGTTATAGTTAATTAAGTTTATGAAATCTCTAGCAAAGACTTTTATTCATGTGTGATCTCTGAATTGTGTAGATTAGAAGGTGATTTATTAATCTTGAACTGACCCATGTGTCTCTGGATAACAGCTTTCAACAAAGTAACTGGAATAGCATGTAATTCTGCCTGACATTAATAATCCTGCAGCCAGTCAGTGCTAACCTATATGTTAGCACAGTACTGTAATTTATAGGCTTAGATTTACAAGATACTAGTATTTTTCTCTGGGGTGGTTGTGAGGAGTGGGCAACAAGATAATAAAAAATAAGCCTCACTTTTGAAACTTCCACTATGTAAAAGAGTGTGTTATTAGTTTTGCACCCTTAAGGAGAATATAAACCTTGAAAACTGTTTTTTGGCACTTCCAAAAAGAACAAATTACTTAATCATTTTGTCTTTGATAGATATTACTTCCTTTTTTCTATTTAAAGCTGTAAAACTGGATTTTATAGTAGCAAGTCATCAATATGTTAGTTTCTGTAGCAGTGCTTTTTCCTTATGACATTTCTTTTGTAGGGTTCAGCCTGTACTGGAGAAGTCTTCTGGTTTTAATTTCAGGCAAATTTCTGCTGCTTTCCCCTCTAAATCTTGTCCAGAAAATGTAAAGAATTTGCAGAATCCTTATGTAGGCTTCTTTTGTTAATCTGTGCTCAGAGCATTCTTAAGCAAGTAATCTGTCAGTGTAGTAAGATCTCTGCTCTGCTGCACAGAAATTTGTTATTTCACTTTGAATCAAGATGAGGAAGCTTGGGGGCTTTTTTTTTTTTGAGCAGGATTTCTTGTTATGTGCAACGTCATGTGGTGCTTCTGCAACTTCCCTTGTGCTGAAACTAATGATTGCATAGCCTTGGACGGAGCTGGATCACATAACTAAGCGGTTGATAAAATTAAGCAATATTCCTCCCTCCCTTCCAGGCTAAATGTGGTTTTTTTACTGATTTCATCATTGGAGTGTGCTGAGTCTGGTGGATGTGGGACAGTTGTGTAGATGTAGACAGGCTGGGTTCAGAAGCAGTCTGCTGTAGTAGACATGTTTCCTCCACAACTGTGTCTTTCTGAGAGGGTGAATCAAAGATGTTACATGCACATAGGTTTGCTTTTGCTGACATCCAGGTAACTGCTTCACTTTCCCACACTACCCCAGCTCCATTAACATGTCAAGGGAAACCACAGAACTATTTTGATCCCAGGTCTTCTTTCATTCCCTGTGCAGTGGGTTTGCGACAGTTCCATACTGAAGATATAGAGTAACAAGAACATTTTCTGAGAGAATGGATGCTGTAGTCACAGTTATGTCACTTCTAGAACAAAACATGTTTGATCTGTTTTAGCATAGTTCATCACCAAAGTGACGTGAAAGAAATATTTTAATAATTGGAGTGATAGCAGCATTAACAGTTATGGGATCTAAAATATTAACCTGTTGGCTCCTACAACCTGTGTGAGTTGTTAGGTTCAGTATTTTGGAGTGACATACTGAATACATTGATATATTGGTCACTTAATGGTTGGTGAGATCCTGAGATGACTATGAACTGTGGATCTCCTGGACTTCAACTAATGCTTACCACTGCTTCAGGTACTGTATTTTGGCAGTGTTGAGCCAACACTTGTATTTCATCCCATAAGCAGTATTACATAGAATCCTAAGATTATCTAGGCTGGAAAAGACTTTCAAGATCATCAAGTCTAGCCATCCATCCTGCAACCCCTAACCATTAAACCGTCTCCTGAAACACCATGTCTAACCGTTTTCTTAACCAGGGACCATGTCTCTACCATTTTCCTGGGCAGCCTGTTTCAATGCCTCACCACTCTTTTCTTTTTAAATTTAATTTTCTTGAATGCAAGTGATTCTACCTGCCTTACTGTAAACTCTTGTTTGCGTGGACAGCTTATTGACTGAATTACAACTTTTTTCCTGGATAGTCCCTCAGCACCCATTTAAGTTGCTATTTGAATTGTGTGTTTTACAGCTTGGAAGTATATATTTCTTTCAGGAATGTACTGTCCCTGTTAGCATATTGCTATAAATGTCCTTTGTTAAGTATGTTTATATCATCTTAAGTTGTCTAATCTCATACTTCAGAACAAGTGCTGAAACCTGCGAGTTTCGTTTAAGCCCTTAGTAATGTTAAAATAAGAACTACTGTCTGTTTTTCATCAGGCTTTGGGCAATGAAGAACAGCAGTCACATTTGCTTTTCCCTACCTTTAAGAACAGAAACAGATGCAGCACAGCTTTTAGCCATGTCTCTCTCCAATGTTTGAAAGCTAGTCCTGATCACTGGAATGTGATCTTCTGACAGAAGGTCTTTTCATTAGAGCAGAAGCTTTACGTGACCAGGCAAGACTACAGAATATGTAGAGCTGGGGCTAAAAAACCCCAAGAAATTATGTATTCCATCTGAGAACCATTCATTGTCAGGTGTTTAGCTCAGGCATGTATTAAGTGGTAAGTTTCCTTGAACTAATAATAAGCATTAGCAGGTGGCTTCTTCTGTTTCCTTTCCCTAAAACGTATGTTAGCCTTTCCTAGGGCTGCTATAATTATAATTTTGTTTTTTAAATAATTCTTGCTTTTTTGGATGGTTTAATGCTAAATGTTCACATCATTAAATTCAGAAACCAGAAAGTGTTTTTGCAGGTGTTCTTACACCGCAGGAGTTTGCTCAGCCTTAAACAGCCCATGAGAACTGCAGCAGGAGCTGGGAGGAGCTGGTTTAGGTGCTGAGGACAGAGGGCAGATAGATGAGCATGAGGGTAATGGAGTTTGTGGTGTACAGCCTAGGGTGGGACAGGTTAGGAGTAGTGGGTTGGAAGGCATTAGAAGTTATCATGGAACCTGTCCCTTACTCTGGCATCTGTGAGCAAGAGTCTTGTTTGCAAGCGCTGATGCACACAAAGGGCGGCTTTTTGCTCCCAAATTCCCTCACCCTGTCTTCTTACCATTATAAACACACACTGATCATTGCACCTTGACATCATTGAATCTCTACTCTGGCGCAGAATTTTGCTCCTGTGAATTAAAAGATAAGGGGTTTAGGCTGTGGAAAAGCATTTAGATAAAATTTGTGATTAAATGTGCTGTGTTATTGTCAGTAATGCTGCTTGCAAAAGCTATATGAACAAAGACGACTTTTTTTGTGAGATTTACTCAACTAAGTCTTGTACAATTCAGTTGATGCTGGACAAGTGAAAAATCTTTTAGCACAAAAGATAGTGTGTTTCTTAAACTTCATGGACTTTTCTTCTGTGTGTTTCAGGATTAACTTACTTTAGGACAACTAAAGAAAAAATGTTTCCGTCTATTAAGTTAGTTTTAAGATTAACTCTTTCAGTAATAAAACAAGACAGCTTTTAAAGGCACTGCAAACAACCATGTGAATTTGAACTTAAACATATGTGTAAGCTTTTGTCATGTATTGCTGACCTCCACTTGCAATTTAAAGGAAATTCCACTACAGGAGCGGTAGGAAACTATATGTATTATGAGAGCAGTACTAATGGGTGCAAGTTTTCCCCATGGATTCCTTTCCTTAATGATAAATATTTCCTTTTTTAATGGCCAAAAAATACACACAGATATACAGATCATTAGGGGTTGGAAGGGACCTCCAGGGGTCATAGAGTCCAACTTCCCTGCTCAAGCAGGATCATAAAACCTAAGACAGTTTACACAGGAGTGTTCTTTTAAGACAGGTCTTAGAAGTCTCCAGAGAAGTAAGACTCCGTAACCACCCTGAGCATCCTGTTCTAATGCTCAGTAACCCTTAAAGAAATTTTTTCTCATATTGGGATGGATCTTGTGCTCCAGCTTACACCCATTACTCCTTGTCCTTTCACAGGGTGTAAGTGAAAAGAGATTGTCTCTTTCTTCTTGACATCCAGCGTTCACATATTTATATACAGTAATTAAGTCCCCTCATAACCTTCTCTCCAAGCTGAAAAGTCCCAAATCTTTTAGTCTTCCCTTATAAGCCAAGTGCTGCAGTCCCTGAATCATCCTTGTGACTTTCTGTTGAAGTCTCTCAATCAAATCTCTGTCGGTCTTGAACTGGGGAGCCCAGAGCTGTTCACAGTATGGCAGATGTGGCACACTAGGCCAGAGTAGAGAGAGCGAAGAACCTTCTTTGATCTGCTGGACACACTCTTCTTGATTCATCCCAGGATTCCATTGGTCTTCTTGACCACAAGAGCACATTGTTGTTCCATGGATATTTGTCCACAAGAACTCCAGTGTCCCTCTCCATGGAAGTGCTCTCCATGCATAAGACATAACATGTCTAGTCTGGAGGAATTTTGTATTTGGTAGTATCTAGTTTTTTATTGATGTAAAATAATGTAAAATTTATACATGCTCCAAAATTTACTTACGCTTTCAGCTGCTGATGCTGTAAATTTAAACGTTTTTCTTCAAGTTTGGTTATTCTAGAAATAACATCTAAAGCTGTTTCCCACGTCACAGCTGAACAGTTGTCATGTTTATTTAACAAGATTCATCTGGCTTCTAGTAGGTCCCAAATTCCAATTTTTCATAGCCATGCATGGATTCCTGCTACAGAGAACATTTTTGCTGAGCCTGGTTTTGTTTGTTGAAAGAAGCATCCTTTTTGCAGGAGAAGAAATTAAATATTTTTCAAATGGTTTCCTGCCTCACAAATTCTTTGCTCTGTGTAGGACAGAACACAGACCCTCTGACATGGTCCTACTGCAGGCATCATTGCATGTGGAAAACTTTTTTTGGTGGTGTTTTTCTGGACCAGGATTGAGTTGATGAGGTCAGTCAGCTGAAGTAGCTAGTGCCAAGTTTTAGCCACCACAGTGGCATACCATAGGGCCAGGAAGGCGTGGAGCCCTGCCACTACCTTGCAGCCCCCGAGGATAGCTGCTGCCCTTGGCCTTTGTGCAGCTGTGCCACTCAGCTACCAGCATCTATGCAGATTGTGGTCTCTGCTAATTAACCATGTTAATGGCCTCCCTGCTATAGTTCACAAAAGAAAAGGAAAATGTTTCTTACAGTCTTTCTGCAAGTGTATCCCTCTAGAAGGGAGTTTCTTGTGCTAATGATTGAGCACTCATACCAGCAATGCAGACAGGAGACATGTGCAGCACAGTCTAAATGCAAATTAAGCACAAAAAATGTGGATGTAAGAGTGGTTACGTACTGATAACAGAGAAAGTTTTTTTTCCCAAGTGTTTGCAATTGAAAATATCCTCCAAAGCATTTGTTACAGGTGGCATGGTGAAAAGTCATGCATTCTTCTTCTCTGACTTTAGGAATTATAGATTTTATTTATAATGCGAGACACAAGCCTTTTTCCCCAAGTCTGCTAAATCACTGCATATTGTAACTTGCATTTAATTTGTGTAAGGGCATTTCTTAACTCTGTTCCATCTGACTGTCTGGGCTGGGAGCAAAGCTTCTGAGTGAAATGCAGTGAGTGGTGGCTGTTGTCCCCAGTTACCTCCCAACCTTGCAGGAAACTTAACGTGTCCATGCACAAGGTCGTGCTCGAGATTTGACAGGAGGAACATTTGAAGTGGTTTGTGAAAAAGGCACTGGAAGAAGTGAAGAAAGATGGTGTTACTGCTGATGAACGATGTTTTTACGGTTTAATGGTGTTAACTACATGTGTAGATTCAGGCTATAGAGAAAAACTTGCTTCTCCAGCAGACAGAGTGAATGTTGTCCCCCTGGAATATATAGGCAGATTTTTTGGTGAGCTTGCTGGCCAGTGTTGCTGTAGGGAGTACAAAAAGCATTTCTTCAGGGCAGTGCAAAGGGAGTCTGTCAGTGAACTGTAGTCATGTGTATGGCAAGAAGTGTAATCTGAAAGGAAAGAATTCAGGCATTACAAATAGTTGAAGGAACAAGTAACTTAAACATGATCAAAAAGGATATGGACAATGCCCTTCTCTAGCATCATATGAGTTTTTAAGGTATGGGTTTTTAAATAAGATACACCGGTTTTTATATAAATTGTTTATTCCTTTTCTTTCATTTAAAATATGTATGCACAAATACATTTAGAATGAGCCTTATAGATATCCTTGTTATTAAATCACTTTAATAAAGTACAGTAGTCAAGTCTACATTGTCCTCAGAGTTCAACTATTTCATTTTGTTTTTTACACAGGGGCTCTTACCAAAGTAAAGGAGAGTAAGCGGCATGTGGAAGAGGGGAAGATGGAGCTCCAAAAAGCTGAGGGCATTCAAGAACGCTGTAACATTATTTCTTTTGCAACCCTAGCAGAAATTAATCATTTCCACAAAATTCGTGTGAGGGACTTTAAATCACAGATGCAGCATTTCTTGCAGCAGCAAATACTCTTTTTTCAAAAAGTGACACAAAAGCTAGAAGAAGCTCTTCACAAGTATGACAGTGTTTAATATCTGAATTTTGTAGACTACCTTCAGCATGAATGTGACCCTGGTAGCAGAGCAAATGCTGCTGCTGCTGCTGAAGAACTGGTGCCAGTGGTAGATGGTGGTACAAGGATGGTTTTGTGCTCACCTGGAACCCCAGTTTAATCTCTGATGTAGAAAGGAGACAGTTATAGGGCTATGTAGTAGAAACATACCATGCATTGTAACTAAGTTATACTGTGTATGCCTACACTACCATTGTAACTTTTTTGAAGTAATGAATATACTATTTGCCTTACTGCTTTTTTGAAATATGGTATTTTAGTGCATACTTTGTAGACCTCAAAACCTTTTGGGTCTTTAAGGCAGTTGGCTAGATAAAAGCCTGTTTCAGACGCCTTTTTACTTTCCTAGACTTGGATTTCCTAAATTCAAACGATTCTGTGTTTACAGACTCCTACTAGAGCAGCTATGTGATTCTGTGCCTTTAGAATCTTATTTTTCCTTTTCTAGTAAGTCACATTTTTATGATTGAATGAATGAAGTGTTGATGCCTATGACAGGAACTGATTATGGAACCTCACATTGACTAGAAAAAAAATCAGCTCCCATCCACAGCAAGTACTGTCTTACAACAAATGTTGGCTCTAAAAGGAGAAATTATATCTCTTCATGCTTTCTCTGAAAATTGAGACTACTTGTTACAAGTACTAGGCTGTTAAGCACATATACAAAATACACCATTTAATTCCCTTTTCAAAATGAATAATAGTGAGGGGTTGGTGTTGTGATTTGTTGTGTTTTTTTTAGTATACAGCATTACTGTGAGTGGAAGTTTGAAGAGCTAGCCTAATAAAAGTTATGTTTATCACGGGGATATGAAAGCAACCTATGTTGCTTGGACATATTTTTGCTTTAAATTATCTGATCATTGTTAAGTTGCTGACTCAGTTTAACTTCAGACTTGCATATACATCGCCAGTGGTCTGAGTTGAAACTCCACTGTGATTCATTAGTTTACTAAATTACAAATTTTCAGGGATGTTCAGTAATATAAATGGTCTGAATTAAGACTGGGCTGAACTGACTTGGAATAAAGATGGCATTTTTATGTTGTAACACTCAATTAACAGTTTTCTTAATTTTTATATAAATATTTTTGTCAAGCAGGGTGCATTTATATATATGTAAACACTATATTTCAAATAGTTTTTTGACTTATTTCCTTCTAATTAAGTCTGAAGTATGTGTTTCTTATCTGTTGGTTTCCTTCTTATAGGTCAGTATGAAAGAGGATTTTTATTTATCCTATCTTTTTTCCTTTAAACAAAAATACGAAGACCTTCCAAGGAAGCAAAGTATTTACTTTTTTGTTTTTCATTAAGTTAATCAAAGATAGCTTAAACAAATGAAAGTCTGGAAAAGGAAGTTAAGCAACAGTTGCATTTACATTCCTCACCTGCACAGCACAAGCGTGCAGTTCTTTCTCTCAACTGCATGAGTTTCTGCAGCTTAACTCCATTTGTTCCTTTGTTTTAGAGGAACAAATGTAAGAATGTAGTTTTGTTTTTCAGATTCATCCCCAAGTGCTTGGAGATTGCTGTTTTGCACCAGTTGTGTTTGGCAGTCCTTCTAGTACATACCCAAAGAAGTAAAAATACAGGATAATAAAGAGGGGGAAAACAGTATTTGTAAAAGAAAGGACAATCAGTGAGGAAGGACTCCATTTCCAGGCTGTTAAGAGTGCTGCAAACAACAAGGTTGACCATAAAATAAGGACCATAATAATAGGGCTGACTTGCTTTTTGTCTTCCTCATTGGTGTCTCATTCTGCATTCAGAACATACCACTTATCCTACTGGCTAGTCCTTGCCCATGGCAAAGAGGTTGAGTCTTAATGATCTTTAAAATCTCTTCCAACCTGAACCGTTCTATGATTCTGTGAAGTTAGTATTAATGACTTGTACATTTCCGGGAGGAAGTTAAGCTGTGATTATGTATACAAACAGCGTTATTAGACAGGTACAGTTTTCCCAAATAAACTGTTATGGCCTTCACAGTACATTTTCATTTGTGAGTATTTGGGGTGGAGGGAAAATGGGGATGCTAATTGTTTAAACTTGATGTACCAATAAACTTGACTGGAATACTGGATCTGAATTGTTGCAAATTTTGAAATGTTTTAAATCTGTATCCTTATTACCATCTTCCTTTTTGCTTAATTCACTGTAGAGTTGGAATTAAACTTATGTAGGGAGCCTGAACTCCGTTAATGCTTACTGCACTATGCAAGAACAACAGTTTTAATTTTATTTGGAACAAATATGACATTGACCACTCATGATTGACAGACTACAGGGTCATGTGGTCTGACAACTGAATGTACTCTACAGTAAAGTGAATGTATGTTATGTGGGACTTCAGAAGCATGAGAGGAAATCCAGCACATAAATAAATGTGGAGGAAAGCACATTTGCTCTATAGCATAATGTCAGATGCCTTTGTTTTATTCCATTCCTGTAATCTGGTTTTGATGCAATGTAGTTTTGTGCATTGACAGCTAGTTAAAATATTTAGTCTAGTTGTTGGGGTTTAGAGAGGTTAAATTGAAAGCTGCAAGGATTTCCACTGAGGTATTGGTTTTTGTTGAAGTGTAGAATCCAGTGCTAACTGGAATGAACCCATCAGGGGAATGTGTCTACTAAGAATTATCAGGAAGTGGAATGTGAATAATGTTTGTATTCAAAATGTAGTGTTTATATTTAGAAATTAAGAAGCTGCTGAAATTATTAGCTTGTTTTCTAGACCGTTTGTTGACTGATACTGGTAGACAAAACAATCCTTTCTATTTATGCCTTGTATGTGTTTTCTAGATTCTCTGTTGGGGTCTCATGGCGTATATGCTTAATTTAAAAGCATTGTAAGACATTGTACTTAGATGAGTAGGAAAATTACATGTGGATAAACATTTAAGACAAGTGCAAACAGAATCTGAAAAACATTTTCAAAGTTCAAGGATATGTTGCATGTTAAAATTGGTATGTTTTTAGAAAGTGTTAATCAACTGCTTACACTTAAAAAAGACTACATTGTTTGGTGAGTCACAGGTATCTTTTTAGTGAATTACTCCTTACGTTGTTATTTTGCCAGACCTTCACTATTCCATCTAATGTCTTCCCTGCTGGTTGTTTGCTTCAGCCCAAACTCTTCTGAGAAACTAAATGAAAGTTCAGCTATTTTGCAGAGGTAGATAATAAAAAACCCCTTTTCCCCTCTAAAATTCTCTAAACAGTTTGGCTAAAAACTTTAATTATTTCATACTTTGTAACAAAGATTTGAAGTTTGGCCAACTCATTACCTTTTTTGTCCTTAAATGCATGTGCTGCGTATTTGTCCAAATATTTCCAAGTCAAATTAAAGGTTTCTCCAGGCCCTACTCTGCTAAGTTTGAGAGATACATTTTCTTTACTTACCCTTTGCTCCAAGCAGGATTGATTCTACCCAGTCTGCAGCAGCTAAGTCAGACGTTGCCTGTAGTTGCTTTCCCCCTTATTCAGAAGATGATGAAACTCACAGACCAGAAGCTGAGTAAAGAAGATGCTCGTAGGTTCTGACATGGCTGCTCCTGGAGCCTGGCCACACAATAAGAGAAGCAGCAGCATGGAACACAGGTTTGAAGGTGAGCTTGGCAGCTACAGCAAAGTAGAGGCTGGAAGTGGTGAGGAATCACAGAACATTATGGAAGGGACCTCTAAAGGTCATCCAGTGCAAGCACCCTGCCACAGCAGGATCACCTAGATCAAGTCACACAGGAACATATCCAGGCGGGTTTTAAATGTCTGCAGAGAAGAAGATGCCACAATCCCTTAGGCGGCTGGTTCAGTGGTCTGTCACCTGCACCCTGAAGAAGTTCCTTCTCATATTTATGTGGAACCTCCTATGATCCAGCTTACAACTGTTTCCCCTAGTCCTATCATTAGATGACACCAAGAAGGTTCCATTCCCCTGACACCCACCTTTCACATATTTAGAAACACGAATGAGGACACCCCTCAGTCTCCTTTTTCCCTGGCTGAAGAGACCAAGCTCCCTCAGCCTTTCCTCATGAGGGAGATGTTCCACTTCATCATCTTTGTGGCTCTGTGCTGAACTGTCTCCAGCTGTTCTGTGTCCTTCAACTGAGGGTCCAAGAACTCAACAAAATATTCCAGATGTGGTCTCACCAGGGCAGAATACAGGGGAAGGAGAACGTCTCTTGATCTGCTGTCCACCCCAGGATACTAACCATCCCCCTTCTGAGCCACACCAGGATGCTGTTGGCCCTCTTGGCAACAGGAGAACATTGCTGGCTCATGGTCAGGCTGCTCTCCACCAGGACCGCCAGGTCCCTTTCTCCAGCACTGCTTTCCAACAGGTCACTCCCCAACCTGTACTGGTCCCTGAGCTTGTTCTTGCCCAGATGCCAGACTCTACACTTACACTTGTTATACTTCATCAGATTTCTCTCTGCTTAGCTCTCCAGCCTGTCCAGGTCTTGCTGAATGGCACCACAGTCTGCAGGAGTGTCAGGTATATCACCCAGCTTTGTGTCATCAGCAAACATGCTGACAGTGCACCTAATCCCTCATCCACGTCATTGATGAATAGACTGAATAGGACTGGTCCCACTACTGAC
>VXBP01009021.1:32139-94312 GCA_013400115.1 Rhinopomastus cyanomelas | reverse complement strand
GATGGAGCCAGGCTCTTCTTAATGACATCTTACAATGGAACAAGGGGCAGTGGGTGTGAACTGGAACATAGGGGGTTCCACATCAGTCTGAGAAGGAACTTCTTCCTAGTGAGGATGACAGAGCACTGAAAGAGCCTGCTGCCCAAGGGAGTTGTGGAGTCTCCTTCACTGGAGATGTTCATTGCCCACCTGGATGTGTTCCTGTGTGACTTGGTGTGGGTGATCCTGCTGTGTCAGGGGGATTGGACTAGATGATCTTTCAAGGTCCCTTCCAATCCATTATGATTCTATGATTATAGACAAAACTTTAGACTTGCTTGAAACTACATATGAAGCAAAGTGTGCAAATTCCAGCTGATCCCTGTTGAGTTGGGGTCTGTAGCATTTAAACATTTTCTGGGGAAAAGTTAAGAAACACAGCTTCACATTAATAGTGTCGGTGACTTTGCATTTGTTTCTGGTATGAATTTATAAACACATACTGTGCTTTAAGTGAGATTTGTGATTATGCCATGGATATACCATACCTTCTGTTGATGTTGAGGAAACTAGTGTTTAGTAGCTTTCTACAGAGAGATGAATTAACTAGTCTGCGACTGAGAGGTCTGACTTCCAGCAGATAGTGGGTAGGACAACTGTTGTGTATGATGTATCCTGTGGTAAATGATCAAGCATGGTGGGGGAAACAATTATATTCCTCTCACTTCTGACATCTCGTATGGAAACTAAAAATGTCTTTTTCTGAAGTTTGGGGTTGCAAACACTTCCAATGGAATCTTAAAATAATTTTGCTTTATTGGCAGCTTTAGTCAGTTCTCCCTTACGTGATTTGTAATGGGACAGAAAAAGATTCCTGAACAATCATTTCAGTCTCTTTCCTTGTTAATATTCACAGCTCAAATCTAATCCTAGCAATAATGAGAAAAAAGACGCTCAGACTCAATTGACAAAATCTGATGAGCTACAGCGCCTGCATTCACAAGCATTATCTGCCTATCAGCAAGAGGATTACCAAGCTGCTATTTCTCTTCTTGATGACATCTTGGCAGTAAGTGTTAAGTAAAATGGTACAGTGAAAAGGAAGTAAGAGCTTGTGTCTGACATGTGTGTTTTGGTTTAATAACTTCTTCAGTGATGTGTAAATGCCTCCGTTTTGCTGAGCACCATGAGTCCTTAATCAAGCTGGACAGTAGAGAATGCTGACCATTAGCTGCAAAGAAGAAAGGCAAAATAAAACCTTTAAGCCAAATTACAAGACATGACTTCAGCCCAGCTTCTGTTATGGATGACTTCCTTGATTATACTTTCCTGTTTTTCCACAGTTCAGTGTTCTTGAGTAATCTGGGGGAAAAAAGTTGTTCTCTAACAGAACAAAAGCAAACTTGCCAACTATAAGAAGTGTAAGGGTTTTGTTATCTAAATATTTCATTGCCTATGCACAGGCAGTTTTTATGTTGAACATCAGCGTTTAAACTGTAATTACTGATCTGGATTTTGAGATTGTTCCTTAGGCATCTGTATTTGTTGACTCTTAGTTGGTATAGGTAGTCTGATAGTGTAAGTGTAATTCTATCTTGGGCGTTTCATGTGTCATATAAAAATACATATTAAGGAAGAGTTAACCACCGTGACTCTTCATATATATTAACAGTGCCATGGAACTCAGCATTGTAGCTTTTGATGAAGAAACTGCCAGTGTAGGAGTGAGTTTGTGTGAAGAGAATGTGCAGAAAAGCCTTGTTCTCTAAAATGATGGCTTACAAACAAATTATAAGACCCAGAATAAATTCTGTTAAACACATGATGAGAGGCAGTTCCTTTTAAGTAATTATTCCTGCCATACAGCAACATTGTTATTTCTGGATATATCTTGGAAAATTCAGATACAACGGTCAAGTCTTGCATAGCTGAATCTTACCCCCAGGCTTCTTTCTAGAGGACAGCTGACAGTGTGATGCTTGCTGTTCATTTACCCCCATTCTTCTGGGGAGATGTAATAATTTATGATCCTGATAGCCTTCCCTGGAGGCTCAACACACTGTCCCAGTCTAAGCAGTGCCAGTACATATAATTCATCTCCCTGCATGAGCTCATTGAACCACTGTACAAATTTTTCAGGCCTTTGTTTTCTGTTTGGGCAGGTGCATCTTAGATCCACCAGGAAGCAGAGATGATAATTTCATGTGCTTTGTGTGCAGCTCGAATCTTACAATATTACAGCTGGCAAAGTGAAATTAAATGGGACTTTCCTGTTGGGGGTGAAAACAAATGAAGTGTTATGGACCAAAAACCAAGTTTTAATTTTGATTTCTCAAGGTTTGTGTTTGGGATGCAGAGCTACGGGAGCTGCGAGCCGAATGTTACATAAAAGAAGGGGAACCGAGCAAAGCCATTAGTGACTTGAAAGCTGCTGCTAAATTAAAGAATGATAACACTGAAGCCTTCTATAAAATCAGCAAAATATATTATCAGCTGGGGGACCATGAATTATCACTCAGGTAATTTTACTGCTTGCTGTAATCATAACTGATACAGAAAATATGGTAATACAGGTCATGATGAACTGTGAAGTATCTATGTTGTCTGTTTCTCAGATGGAGTAGCAGCTTTAGTCTGGATCTGATAAAGGAAGCTCCTTTTCAGAATCAAGAGCTGGCAGTGAAGACACTGCATTTATTCCTGGCAGACAAGCCATTGCTGGTTCCTGGCATCTTGTCTTTTTAAATAAAAGCCATAGTGCAGGTCCATCAACACTGTCTTTACTGTTTTACCATAGGTTCTATGATTCTGTGAAGAGCGTCTAGCTAGGTATGAGGAGCTCCAGAGCAGTCAATATTTCAGTCTTGCAGATAACGTCTGGTAGATTGTATGGGGTTTCTTGATAATGCCATATTCTTTTATTCTACTATTACCATACATTCCTAGTAAATTCTGCAGGTTACTATCCTTGCCCAACCCAAACTCTTAACTTCACACTCAGTTGAACTGATGGTATAATCCTCCTTCTTTTACACAAGTGGTTTCTGTGCAGCTCCTTATCTTGGATGTGCTACCTTCATCTCCATACCCCCTCTAATATGGCTTTTGCCACAAAATCTGTTTTCAGAAAAAGGTGAAGGGAAGTGAAAAAGCCTGACTTCCTTTTCCTGGCTGGTGGATGGAAAGTGCATGTGATAAGTGCAAAAATTCATTTTATAGTTGGGCAAAAATAAACACTAAATAAATAATTGGCTTGCATTATGGAGTCCCTTTCCAGACCATACTTAATGTCTGAAGCTTCTAGCTTGCCTCTTTGGTGACTTTTGGTAGTTGGTCATCACTTAGCCTGGTGATTTCAATAGTGAGTAGTTCTCTATTTTTTTTTTCCTCTGAATCCTGCACATAAAATTCCTATGTTAAGGTTTTTGTAAATGCAATTGAGAAAGACTGCTATTAGGATGTAGGGAAAAGCTTTGTTTTCTTTGTCCTTCTCTGGTTGGTTTTTTGTTTTTAATCATAGAATAGAATCATGAAGATTTTCAACCTGGATGATTCTAAGACCATCTAGGCCAATCTTTAACTTAACTCTGTTAAGCCCATGGCTAAACCGTGTCCCTGAGCTCTGTATCTGTACAATTTTTGAATGCATCCCGGCGTAACAATTCAGCCACCTGCCTGGGCAGCCTCTTCCATCGTAACATGTAAAGCTTTCAGACTTGCTAGGTGATAAGTCTTGTCCACCCTTAGTTTCTTCCTCTTAGTTTTACAGGCTTAACGGTTTTAAAATAATATATATCTTTGTGCTTCAGAACAAAATAAAGATTACGTCATCTCTGTCTGAAAAGAACTGCTTAGTTGTGTGATAATGACTCTGTGATAGAAACCTTTATTCTTTCATGTAATTACGTTCTGGAGGGATTATTTGTAAGAGACTTGACTATTTTAAGAGGTATCTGCTCAAAACAGAGTATGATTAAGTCTTCACAGTGAAAAGTCAGGCTCAGCTGAGATTATGTCAGGAGGAGGTGTGGGTCTTTGCTGAGTTTTGTCTGTCTCAGGCAGCATAAGAAACACTGATGCATAGGTATTTCTTAGTATAGCTGAATTAAATAGACGGGAATCTTATGTAAAACTGTTGATTGCAATTACTTTCCTGGGGTATGGGGTTTTTTCTTCTGCTCTTTATAGTCAGTTATTAGTTTAATGCTTCTCATTCTTTGCGGATTTGACAATACAAATCAATCTAACCAAAACCAGACACCTTTGTATGTTCTGAAAGACTTCTTTTGGTCTTTAATTTTTGGATGGAGGAGGAGATTGTATAAAGAAGTCAGCTGTTGTTTTGGACAGCTTATAGATGCTGTGTTGTGTCCCTAGGTGAATTTCCATACATGGTGATGTATTTCTGTTTTGCTTTTATTTTCTTCCCTACCACCCTGTGAAAAGTGAAGTCCGGGAGTGTCTGAAACTGGACCAAGACCATAAGCAATGCTTCTCTCTCTATAAGCAAGTAAAGAAACTCAATAAGCAGATTGAGTCAGCAGAGGAACTCATCAGAGAAGGCAGGTAAGTGTTCACTGCTATATGAATAAAATCCCCACATCACTACAGAGGTACCAACTTATTATTGATTGAGGAGTTGATGAAGTGCTGCTTTTTGCATCTATCAGTTCAAGTGGATACCTGAGTACTGCTCTCAGATTTCAATTAAATATTGACTGACATAGTGACAATCCTACTCTAATTCCTTCTGATGACACTGTCTTCTCTTTGCATACTTAATTTGGGATATATTATAGGGATAGCATTTGTCAGCATTCTTGTATGAAGCTATACTTGGAGTGCTGGGCTTCCCAATACAAAAGGAAAAAAGCTACTGAAACAGAATGTTCTAAGATGAGAAGGGACTGGAGCATTCTTTATTCTGTGAAGAAAAAGATCTGAGATAGCTGATAGCAGATATTCCCCTGAGCCTTTGTGGGGTTTTGGATTGGATGATCTTTAGAGGTTACTTCCAACACCTACCATTGCATGGTTCTCTGCTACAGGGTGATCTCATTGATGTATTTATAAATACCTCAAGGGTGGACACTAGGAGGACAAAGCCAAGATCCTTTCAGTAATGCCCAGCAATAGAACTGGGGACTGTGAGTACAAACTGAAACAGCAAAATCCATTTAAACACAAGGTGCTTCCAGCCACCTCCATTTTTTCCACTGGTGCAGGTTGCCCGAAGTGTTTTTGCAATCTCCCCTCTTTGGTGATACTCAAAATCCATCTGGACATAGATGCTTTAGATGGCCTCAAGAAATCCTTCTAACGTTCACCCATTCTATCCAACCACATAATTAGTCTAAAACCACCTAGTAACTGCAGTGCCTTGATAGCATAAGTGGATCTGACAGATGCAACCCTGTTAAATGATACTGTGCCTCTGTATTGTTCTACTTCTTGCTTGATTTCAGTTTTACATGTTCCCAAGGACACAACATCCAATTGTAAAGACAAGTAACAACTGATTAAACGTTGTTAGGGTGGCGTCATAAAACAAACTACATCAGGAATGTGAATCAGCACAGCCGAAGACAACTTTAAGTCAGCAGTCTGTCTGAGCTCTCTTCACTTTGCTCTTCTTTTTAATCTGCTTTCGGCACGTTTTTCAGGGAGCCTTCTGAGAGCTTGAATTTCTCCTGGCTTATAGGAACCCATGGGTTTGATCATGCACTTGCATTTGTAGGTGAATGTTCTAAACCATTTCTTACTCAAACTGTGGAACTTCAGCATGTTTGAAACCTCCAGAGCAAAGAGACATTGTACTTTGTGACAAACGAGAAGGGAGGGGGAAAGCAAGTCCCGAAGTGAAATAAGAAATGCAAATAGTACAGTGTTAATAGCACGACTCTAAGCTTGATCCATCTCAGATATTGGAGAGGAGGATGCTTGTTGCCCAGCACAGTGGCATGTAGGACTGGAGACACATCTAGAGACTGCGGTCTGTGGAAGATTAAGGATGGTAGCCCTTCTCTTCTGTAAGAGCCTGCCAGGCATAGCGCTTACTCTTCTGTCTCAATGCACAGAAAAGGGAACGGGGATGTAATTGAAGTGGCTGAAAGTTTTCATACTGTTGTATCACTGGTGTGAGCTTTGAGAGTGTTAAGGTACATTGGTAGAAGAACATGCAAATACATGAATTTAGAAATTTGTAAATAAATTATACCACCATGAACTAGTTACTGTGTTTCATGACATGTTTATTTTTATGACTTGGAACAGGTACGAAGATGCTGTCAAAAAATATGATTCTGTAATGAAAACTGAGCCAGATGTCCCAATTTATGCTACACGTGCTAAAGAAAGGATCTGCCACTGTTTGTCAAAGGTAATTCTGCTTATGTCTCTCTGTAAATTTCTTACAAAGAAAGAAATTTCTTCTTTTGTGTGGGCCCTTCCTCCCCACAAAATCCACAACTACATGAGCTGGGTCTCTTGAGCTTGGAGAAAAGGAGACTGAGGGGCGACCTTATTAACATCTATAAATATTTGAGGGGTGTCAGGAGGATGGAGCCAGGCTCTTCTCAGTGTCATCTAGTGATAGGACGAGGGGCAGTGGTTGTAAGCTGGAACATAGGAGGTTCTGCGTAAATATCAGAAGGATCTTCTTCCCAGTGAGGGTGACAGAGCACTGGAACAGGCTGCCCAGGGGAGTTGTGGAGTCTCCTTCTCTGGAGATGTTTAAAACCTTCCTGGATGTGTTGCTGTGTGACTTGGTCCAGGTGATCCTGCTGTGGCAGGGAGATTGGACTAGATGATCTTTCGAGGTCCGTTCCAATCCCTAATGATTCTATGATTCTGTAATTTCATTTTACTTTTTCCTCTCTAGAATCAGCAGGCTACAGAAGCCATAAAAGTCTGTACAGAAGTTCTGCAACTGGAGCCAACCAATGTGAATGCCCTGAAAGACAGAGCAGAAGCCTATTTGCTGGAAGACCTGTATGAAGAAGGTACAGTGGGATGCAGTTTGCACAAACGTTTTTTTTATGCATGTTTAAAATGCAGCCCATGTTTCAAATAATTTTTAACATGAGCTCTGATTCTACACTGTGGTGTTATCCCTGGTCAGCACTGGTAGCTGCAGATTACAAGAATATCTGCTAGTAGTTTTGTCAGAGACTGTACATCTTGCTCAGCTTACTTAAACACAGTTTATGTAAACAGCATTGTCATCAAATTGTGTTTAGAAGTGCAAGGTAATTACAGCTACTGATATAAATCCATTTTAGGAACTCCATTTTGATGTATTTTGACAGCAGTATGCAACAGTACTGTGCTGGTTGGACTTGATGTTTGTAAATGTCTTTTCCACCATAAATGATTCTATGGTTCTATGGTGTGTTGAAAGCAGAGGAAAATAACAGCCATTGCTTCACCATCCTGGCTCTCTGTAGTACTAATACCAGTAAACTGAATGTACTGCTGAGGCTGCATTTCTCCATACTGGACTCCCATTGTTACATGGTTCCAGCTACAGCCTTGGAAAGGAGGGATCAAGGAATGGGTATCTCAGGTACACTGTTGGGTTGTTACCTAGCTTATCTAAGAGTACTAAGTGCTGGTATGCTGTGCAATCTGTGTCTGTACCACCCCTCTGCTCAGTCATGCTGCTGTCTTCTAAGCATGGGGCTGTTTCAGTTAATTGTGATGAAGGAAGGGCTTGTAGGCTTTAAATCTGCAGAAAACTAGTTTTATTAATTTTAGTACTCACAGGACAATTCCATTTTCCCTAATCTGATACTAGGTCTTTAGTTTTAGGACAGAACAAAAGTCTTTTTGATTTTAAACATTCATGAGGCAACTGTTCTTAGTAATAGCCTGGTCAGGGGCATTTGTATTTTTGAGATATTGATCACTGGGAGTTAATATTGCTCGCTTCAGGAATGAAGATCCCCAGTTTGTTCTTATTTTTGGAGTGTCCTTGACTCAAATGAAAACTGTAAGAAGGACTGACTTGGTTTTAGGCAGTCCTCTTCAGCCCTCTAGGCTCTGTACCTCAGACTGCAGGCAGCAGCGAGAGCGGCCGTCCCTGAATGCTATTTTATCGAGGTTTTTGGGTGATCTGGGGGTGACTGGGAAAGCTCGTGGGAAGCAGGCGGCCAGCCACTGCTGGGGTTGAGTGCTCTCGCAGAGGAAGCCAGGCAAGCACCCCTGGGGGTGAGGAGCCGGAGCCTTTGAGGGAGGCGAAGCTGGAAGTTGCACTCAGACCGCAGGTAGCAGCAAGAGCGCTGCGGCTTTAGCTGCTTTAGCCGCCGGGGAAGGGGGAAAAGAAAAAAAATGGTCACAACGTGTCAGCAGAGGAAGACCAGGCTTTGGTCACAACTGCACGTGGAGGTGGGAACCCAAACAGAGGTCCTCCAACATTTCAGCTCCCTGAAATGCCTGTACACCAATGCACGCAGCATGGGGAATAAGCAGGAGGAGTTAGAAATCTGTGTCTAGTCAGGCGATTATGATTAAGTAGCAATTACAGAGACCTGGTGGGACAGCTCACATGACTGGAATGTGGTCATGGAGGGCTGTGTCCTTTTTAGAGAGACCAAGTGGAACATACTGAGTTCTGTACAGGCGCGGATGAAGACAGAGTTAAGTGTTTGTGGGTGCGTCTTAAGGGGCAGGCTGGCTTGGGTGCCACTGTTGTGGGTGTCTATTACAGCCCACTAGATCAGAATGAGGAAGCTGATGAGGCCTTCTACAGGCAGCTGACATCAGCCTGACAGCTACAGGCCCTGGTTCTCATGGGGGATTTTAACTACCCAGATATCTGCTGGGTGGGATGATATCATTCTGGTGGGATGAGTAATTGTGCACCAAACAGGAAATCATCCAGCCCACCTTTTAAATAATCAGATGGATTGCATTGAGCCTTTCCAAGTTTCTGAAGGTAAATGCTGTGTATTGGTGTGGGCTGAAGTAGTGTCAGGCCTAACCCAAGCAGAAACTGTATCTTGAGCAATAAGAGAAAATACACTAATGGGGTTGAAACTATGGTTCAGCTGACTGCCTAAGCTCAGATTGATCCATCTGGAGAGTGGTAGCCACTTTACTGCCAGAGTGGTGAAGGAGTGAGCTCAGGACAAAGATCCAGTGAGTTTTTCATGAGTTCCAGATGCAGTAGTGAGAGAGAATAGTGGATGGGGAACAAATGTCTGTTCTCATTGTATTGCATTTTGTCCTGAACTTCCATCCCTGTTGCTGGCATGGGGGGGGAAATGAGAATAAAGACCCAAAGAATCCACTCTATTATCCTGGACAGCCTGCATTGGTAAAACATACCCAAAGTGGGACAAGTCCCACTAACTTTAAAAACTCCAATTAATGCTCAGGTAGCCACAGATGCCTGTGGAAAGGATCATTGAATTAATATTTGGTGGATGTGTACTCTCTTTTTAACTGTTGTGTGACGTATGTATTTATATTGTAGGTAACCATGGAGCATCGGGGGACACGGTGGAATCTGTGTTAACTGTCATTCTTGTGACTGTTTGTGTTATTTATGTATGATTGTGGGTTATACCTGTCTGATAGGGGGAACACTGTTCTGGAAGACCCCCTTGGGAATGTGTGCCTTTTTCCTCAGTGCCTTCCCAAGTAGAAGGTGGAGAGGAAAGGAAAGCTTGGAAATTAATATCATGCTTTATACCGGGGTCCTCAAACCCAGGCCCGCGGGCCAGATACGGCCCCCCAGGGTCTCCAGTGCGGCTCGGTGGTATTTACTCCCTCCCCGCCGGGGGTTGGGGGGCGGAAACTGAGCAGACACAGATGACTTCCTGCCGACTGTGCGGCTGGGCTGAGGAGGGGGACAGCAGCATCAGCGAGGTGGGCAGCTCCCCCGTCTCTCACTCCCTCCCTCCAGCTCCAAGGCAGGACAAGCCAGGCAGCACAAACTATAGCCCAGCCCCCGACACTGTCTGAAGACCCCTGCTTTATGTAAATATGGAGTCAGCCTAATCAAGGGTATGCGTGACTCTTCCCACATCACCTGTCAAAGGAATTAAAATGGGCTTAACAGGAATTACAGATTATAAATGACAAACTATAAGTTCCCAATACAAATCTGTGAGAAGCAGCCAACATACCAGAGGGCTGTGCTGTCATCCAGTGTGATCTGTGGGTGAGAGAATCTTGACGCTCTAGAATGGCAAAGGTAGAGTGCTTCATCTGGGGAACAACAACCCCATGCGTCAGCACGGGTTAGGGACTGATGTGTTGGAGAGTAGCTCTGGGAAAAAGGACAAGGGAGCGCTGGTGGACCACAGGATCACCATGACCCTGGAACGTGGCCAAGGCGGCCAGTGGTCTCTTGGGGTGGATTAAGAAGAGTGTGGTCGAGGGAGGTTCTTGCCTTCTCTGCCCTGGTGAGGCTGCATCTGGAATACTTTGTCCAGTTCTAGAGTCTCCAGTTCAAGAGGAACTGAGGAGAGTCCAGTGCTGAGCCACTAAGATGATCAGGAGGCTGGGGCACCTTCCATATGAGAAGAGGCTGAGAGAAGAGTGAGTGCCAGGTGCCTAATGATAGGTCGTAGGAGGTTCCATTGAAACATAAGAAAAACTTTCTTATGGTGAGGGTAACAGCACTGGAACCAGCTGCCCAGAAAGGCTGTGGAGTCTCCTCTGGAGATACTCAAAATCTGTCTGAACATGCTCCTATGTGATCTGCTGTAGGAGAGTCTGTTCTGGCAGATGATCTCCAGAGGGCTTTTCCAACCCCTACCATTCTGTTACTCTATGATAAATTAATCTTACCACTTCATTAATGACTGTAATACACTCCTGTTCTCAATCAAAAGTGAGTTTAGGTGGTCAAATGCAAAGGTAGTCTTACACATCGTGGAGTCAACCCATACTGCTGTTCAGCATCAGATGTGCGCGCGTACGCAGATGCGCTGTTAACATATTTATCCTTTATGTTACGCTTAAAAGACAAATTAGTGTGTTGGAAAGTGTAACGTGGCAAATGCATGTCATGCCCAGTTGAACATGCTGTGTGTTTAGGCGAACGTGTCCTTCAGGTCCATCTGATCTCAGGAATGGCACTTGTGAAGGTTTGAACTTTGGCTGCTTGTCCTGAGAACTGCAGCTGCAAGCTTAATTTCTGCCTTTTCTGAGAATAAAGTGAGTTTGGACTGGCAGAAGGGGTATGGAGTTTCAGTTTTCAGGTCCTCCTCTTTGTCTTTTGACTCCATCATTACTCCTCCTCTGTCTTGTGGAGAGGATGCACATGGCACTAGACACAATGGCCATTTTACCCTGTGAAAGTGGTGTGACAATGTTGGAACTTTGTGGATCAGTGGAAAGAAGGTTTCATCTGTATTCCATGGTTTGCTGGAATGGAGAGAGTTTCTCCCCTTGTTCGTGACCATAGGAATCGGCTGTTTGGAAACAGAGCTCTGGTGTGGAAGCACATGGTACAGAGAACTGGACTTTAAAACACTTGCTGAGGCTGAGGGATGTGTGCATGAGCTTAGTGGTTCCACAGAAACAGGAATGGTTGGAGGCTTCCCTTTTCAGAGTTTGGATGTTGAGGGTTTTGGTCAGTTATGTAAGAACTCTGATTAATCGCTGTATACATTTGCATGTATATCTTTTTATGTGGCATTTTTATGTGAGGTGAATTAAATGTTTTGTTGCATTATTTTTTCCTCCAAATCAAGTAAGTTTTGTTTTTTGCCTGCAATTTGTGGGTTAGTTTTTTTTTCCAAACTTTCCCTGTGTTGTTTTGATTTTGGCCCAGAAGCACCTTAGCTAAATTAATGGCTTAATTTTGTTGTTGGGGTTTTTAGACCATGGCAACACTGCAAAATGTGTTTGCTGTAGATAGGCTGCTGTTGAATGAATGAGCAAGGACTTTATGGCATGTTGAACCTGCCCAGTGAGGAGTGTTGTGTTGCCATCCACATTGCCACTACTTTGGTTGAACAAGCTTGAAAGAAAATGAAACAAGTTGCAGGTAGGACTGAAAAACTTCTCCAAATCATGAAACCAACAGGTTGATTTGGCGGGAGGAGTCCAGATCCATGTCTTGCCTCTACTCTAAAGCCCTTGGGACTCATGGGGTGGGGAAAATGGCTTGTTGACACTGGGCTTAAGGTGTTGTAAGTTATTTTTAATGGTTCGCTTTGTTACTGTGTGGTGTATGGTTACCCACTTGCTTTCTCTGCTCTCCTACTGTTTGACATGTACACTCCAGTTTGTGGTTTTGTTTTTTTTCTAACAATAAGACAAATGTATGAAAAAAAACCAGCAGAAGCCAGAACCTTTTGTTCAAGCAGCAGATGACAGTGTCCAGTCATGTGAAAATGAACACAAATTCTGTTTGTAATAGTATATGAAATTGTTGGGACACTCGCTATTTTCAATAGCCAACACCCAGACTGCAGTGGTACCAGGTGTCTGGGTACTACAGATTCATTAGCAGTTCCTGCTGTCTTGCTCAGAAACAGTGAAAAACAAATTTATCACCTGCTCAGAAATAGCATCTGCTTGGAAATGATCTTATGCAAGTGCTTTTCGGATCTGTGTATCAGACTTTGAGGATTATAATAGTGAATTGGGTGATCTGGAGGTTCCCTGAACGGGAAAGCTCTGCAGAGCCAGGAGGCAGCTGCTGAGGTTTGGGAACTCTAGCAGCATTAGCTGGGCAAACACTGTGGGGCACGCAAACCCGGACCACTTTAAGGAATGCGAAACTGGAAGTCACGCTCAGACCGCACGCAGGAGTGAGAGCACTAGCCGCCTTAGCTGCTTCAGCCACCAAGGGGAAAAAAATTGTAACAACACAGCAGAAGAGGAAGACTGCGTATGGATGTGGGAACCCAAACAGAGGTCCCCCAACAAGATGAGACGTGCAGGTGACAGGCTGCCAGGAATGTAACACTCTTTATTTTTTCCTGGCTGTGTGCAGTGTGAGCGGGTAATTATCTGCTTAACCGAGCGACACATCTGCAGATGAGGTTGAGGCGCTACAAGCGGAAGTAAAAGGCTCAGGAGAATTGGAGAGGCTAAAATAGAGGTAGACTGGTGGAGCCAGTCTGTACAACAGCCAAATAATATCCAGGGTATCCAACACGTGGCCGCTGGCACTGCCATCTTACAGAGCACTGATCAGCAGGAAGAGAGACTGTTTATCATTTTTGACACTGAGAAAAAACTGGGGATGCTTTCAAGTATTGAGGAGAGAAGGAGAATTCCTTCGTGATCAGCTGAAGAAAGCAGAAGGACTAGGGGAAATCCCATGGGACAGGGGCCCAAGATAGCTGGTTAACATTCAAAGACCACTTTTTTGAAGCACAAGATAAGGGTTTTTCCAACAGCAAAGAAGTCAATGAAGAGAGCCAGAAAAAGTGTGTGGTTAAACAAGATGCTGCTGGGCAAACTGAAGAAGAAGAAAGTCTATAGCTCATGGAAGGAGGGGATGACCACTTGGGGTGATTATAAGGCTGTGGTGAGAGAATGTAGGGATGCAACTAGAAAAGCCAAGGCCTCCTTGGAATTAAACTTTGCAAGAGATGTCAAGGTCAACAGAAAGGTCGTCTTCAAATACACCTCAGATAAAACTAAACCTAGAGGCAGCGTAGGCCCCCTGCTGAATGAGGTGGGTGTCCTGAAAACAGAGGATACGGAGAAAGCAGAGACAGTGAACACCTTCTTTGCCTCTCTCTGTACTTCTGGGAGCTGTCCTCATAGCAAATTCCAGACTGCTGAAGCTCCAGAGGAAATGGAGGCAAGAGAGGAGCCTGCCTTGGTTGATGAGGACTGGTTTAGGGATAAGTTGACCAAACTGGGTGGGCATAAATCCATGGGATGTGATGGGATGCACCTGCACATGCTAAGGGAGACGTTGGATGTCATTGCTAACCCCCTCTCTGTCATCTTTTCTAAGTCGTGGGGATCAGGAGAGGTGCCTGGGGACTGGAGGAGAGCAAATGTCACTCCAGCCTTCAAAAAGGGAAAGAAATAGGACCCAAGTAACTATAGATCAGTCAACCCCTCACCTGCATCCCAGGAAAGGTGGTGGAACAATTTGTCCTAGACGTGGTCTCTAGGCACATCAAGGACAGAAGGGTCATTCAGAGACAGTCAGCAGGGCTTCACCAAGGGAAGTCATACTTGACCAATCTTGTAGCCATTTACAGGGGCATAACCAGGTGGACAGATGATGGATGTGGTCTATTTTGACTTCAATAAGGCATTTGATAGAGTCTCACGTAGCATCCTCATAGCCAAACTGAGGCAGTGTGGTCTGGATGATTGGGTAGTGTGGTGGATCATGAGCCAGCTGCAGGAGAGTAGTGGTCAATGGGACAGAGTCTAGCTGGAGGCCTGTATCTAGTGGAGTCCCGCAAGGGTGGGTGCTGGGACCAGTCCTGTTCAATCTGTTCATTAATGACTTGGATGAGGGCTGATGGTGCACTGTCAGCAAGTTTGCTGACGACACAAAGCTGGGTGGTGTCGCCGACACCCCTGGAGACTGTGCTGCCATTCAGCGAGATCTGGACAGGCTGGAGAGCTGGGCAGAGTGAAATTTAATGAAGTATAACACGCCTAAGTGTAGAGTCTTGCATCTGGGCAAGAACAACCCCAGGTACCAGCATAGGTTGTGGACTGACCTGTTGGAGAGCAGTGTAGGAGGAAGGGACCTGTGGGTTGNGCAGTGTAGGAGGAAGGGACCTGTGGGTTGTGGTGGACTGCAGGATGACCATGAGCCAGCAATGTGCTCTTGTGGCCAAGAGGGCCAACAGCATCCTGCTGGGTGGATCAGAAAGGGGGTGGTTAGCAGATCAAGAGAGGCTCTTTTCCCCCTCTACTCTGCCCTGGTGAGACCACGTCTGGAGTGTTGTGTCCAGTTCTGGGCTCCTCAGTTCAAGAGGGATGTGGAGCTGCTGGAGGGTGTCCAGCATAGAGCAACGAGGATGATTAAGGCATTAGAACACCTCCCTTATGAGGAAACGTTGTGGGAGCTGGGTCTCTTTAGCTTGGAGGAGCCTGAGGGGTGACTTCATTAATGTCTATAAATATTTGAAGGATGGATTCAGGAGGATGGAGCCAGGCTCTTGTCATCTGGTGATAGGACAAGGGGCAGTGGGTGTAAGCTGAACCGCAGGAGGTTCCATGTAAAGATGAGTATAAACTACTTCCCAGTGAGGGTAACGGAGCGTTGGAGTGGCCTGCCTAGGGGGCTTGTGGAGTCTCCTTCACTGGAGATGTTTAAAACCCACCTGGCTATGTTCCTGTGCGACTCGGTCTAGGTGGTCCTGGTGTGGCAGGGGGATTGGACTGAATGATTTTTTACAGGTTCCTTCCAATCCCTAATCTGTGATTAAAGACTTGAAGAGTTGTCTCCCTTGATAAGTCTTAATATTGAAGAAATTTCAACTTTGTGTCCTAAGCATTTGGTTACCACTTAATGGAATAGTTGGGGGAATTAAGAATTTATTTTTACAGCATGACTCTTGTTTTTGTTCCTGACAATTGTTTGAAGTAAAAGCAAGAACATGCCCTTTGGAAGAAAATCCAAATCTTTTACAGTAAACTGCTTATCATGCAGGGCATCAGAAGCAAGTAATTCTCTTTCAGTAATAGTTTTAACTTAGTGGTGATCTGAACTCTGTCTGCATTATCATTAAAGGGGAAGAGGCTTTCTGTAGTTTTAATCAAGTGAAGACTTTGGGAGAAGGAATGATAATTCAAAGACCTTGTGTAAAGCATCCTTCAGTGGAGCAGCAGTGTGGCACTGACACTGTGCAGTCAGCTCTTCAGCTGCTAGTGGCTGCAACTTGTTTCTTGACTTCAGTTCTGTCTCACTCCTAGGTGCTCAGTACGTTCATCCATGTGACTGCTGGAACACCTAGAGAATGTTCTGACATTCTGCTGGTGACCTTCTTTCTTTTCATAAAGCATCATGAACCAAAAGACAGAAAATTGTGTCAGTTATATGTGAAAATCAATCTCATCTACTCCCAAAGTTTTCTTATTCTGAGAAAAAAACCTCATGGCAGGTTGAAATAAGAGTTTTGCTGTGTAGATGTTCTAATAGCAAAGCTTTAGTTTGAGTGTGGGGTTGAGTTCTTCAATTTAAAGTCTCTGAACAGAGTTGTGACCTCTTTTTCCATTTCCTCCCCTCTTCTTTTGTAATAAAAGCTATTAAAGACTATGAGACTGCTCAAGCAAATAGTGAAAATGACCAGCAGATTCGAGAGGGTCTAGATCGTGCCCAGAGGATGCTGAAGCAATCACAGAAGAGAGATTACTACAAAATCTTGGGAGTAAAAAGGTGAGATGTTAATGTCTGGGCTGGTGATGTGAAAGTTAGTTACGGCACCAATACATCTAGGGCTGATTACTTTCATTTGTTCAGCTGGGTGTTAGTTTTTGTTCCTGTATCTTGCACAGTAAGAAAGTGAACATACCAAATGTAGCAACGTCCAGCTTTTAGGAGTAGCACTTGTTTACAGTTTCTTTAGAAAGAAGAAAAAAACCAGCCCTGGGAAGGAATGAAAGAACTAAATCCCTTGGCAAGAAATTCTTAGTACAGGTGATCAAGAGTCAGGTCAATGAGCTGTGGAAGACACAAAGACTGGACGGAATTACTGAAAGCAACAAGAAACAAAATTGTGTTGGGTAGTGTAATAAGATTTGAAGAGTTTGAAAAGACTCTTTAGACATCTGAAAGATGGCTAAAATACTACTGGCATTAGCACTGAGAAACTAATGACTTCTCTTTCTAATGAGGACCAACCACTCCCAGTTCTGAACTAGCATCATTCATCCTTCCAACAGTCAACAGATTTGATCCCTGCTCTTTGTGCTCTTGGTTACTCACCCAGTGGTAAATTCTGCAGGCTAGGAATGGCTTTCTGCAGAGTAGCTGGCAGTAGCATCTTTTCAAGGGAGGTAAATGGGTGGTAAGAGAGAGCAAGTTAACCTTTGTTTAGAGCAGCAACCTGCTGCTTCTTTGACCTGTGTAAAGAATCTTCAGTGCCACTTGCAGGAGGTTAACTAGTTGTTCATAATTTTCCTGATGTCCTCAGTTACTGTCTCAGTGTTGACAATAAACCTGTGGATTCACTCATGTGGCAGTGAGGACACATTATCTGTAATTGTTTCCATCCAGGAGTGCTCGAAAGCAAGAAATCATAAAAGCCTACAGAAAGCTTGCATCCCAGTGGCACCCTGATAATTTCCAGAGCGAGGAGGAAAAGAAGAAAGCAGAAAAAAAATTTATTGATATAGCAGCTGCTAAAGAAGTGCTCACTGACCCAGGTAAGGAATGTTCTTATGCATTAAGCAAAAAACTTCTGGTTTTTTTAATGTGTAACTTTTTTTTTTTCAGTGATGTAAAAATGCAGCAAGGGTCAGGAAGCATTCCAGCTTCCCCTTTTCCCTTCCTCCACTTACCCATCTTGAGAAAGCGATGTACTACTTGTTGCATCCAGTGTGTGGCATGAAGTCAGATGTAAATCACTTATTTCAGTGACATTTGTTTAAAGTGTCTTTTTAGAATATCATCTCAGAGAGATTTCCAGGGTTGATTAACTCTGGACAGTCTGAGTTTAAGGATGTGGGTGTCTCCTTCTGCGTAAAGTTCTGTTGCAAACTACATTTAGATTCCAAACAGTGCCTGTGGTACTCCAGAGAAGCCTTTGAAACTGCCCTTTACTTGGTGTATCAAAGCCCAAGTGCCTTGTGCAGCCTGGTGTGTTGCGGAATGAATACCCGAGTTTATTTGTTGTGAAGAATTGGCAGGATACAGCATGATCTGTCCTCAGAACATCCAGTGTGAAAGAATAGGTCCAAAAAACTTAAGGAGAGAATATCCACTTAAAGATATTAAACTTAAGGTCCAACTGAAGGAGGCAATACCCAAATCATTGGTGGGATGCAGTGGGTCAAAGTGCAGATGTGCCTGTTGAAATTAATCCCTGTCCTGTTGGACAGCTAGGTACTGCCTTGTATTGTTTTAAACTAAACTTCCTGTTTGAAGTTTTCTGCACATTGTCTTTTCATGGAGTTGGCCTGTTCTTCTCTGTCAGTCTCCTGGACAGCTTTGAAAAGCTCAAAGTAAGTTAGTTCTACTGATGCTGCTGAAACAAATAGCAACTGTGGCCTCAGGACATGGGAGGGTGGTGTTCTGAGTTGGTAACTGGTCATCAGCCATACTTGGTGTTACTTCCCTAGACTGCTGTGCCGTAATTCCACCTTGGTTGTTGTTTCCTCCAGAAATGAGGCGCAAGTTTGATGCAGGAGAGGACCCACTGGATGCAGAGAGTCAGCAGAGTGGGGGCAACCCTTTCCACAGGAACTGGAACACATGGCAAGGATTCAATCCCTTTGGTTCTGGAGGAGGACCATTTACATTCAAATTTCACTTCAGTTAGAGCCAAGACTGTTTGTGGTGGCTACTGCTGTTTTTTACTTAATTTGTTGAAAAATAAAAAGTCTCTCAGTTCAAGACCCAAATGCTTAATTTCTGATGTTGTCCTTCACCCAGAGTCTTGCTGCACTAGAAGAAAGCTCCTTCTCTCTCTTAACTACCCCGGAGGTTTGATTTGTGGTGAACTTGACACAGTGGGGTTGTTTCTGCCTGTATATTTGTTGTGGATATGCAGGATGTGTTCATGCGAAAAAAGTAAGAGACTACTTTAGGACAACACTTAAACATAAATTTAGGACTCAACTATATGCTTAAAGGTAAAAATGCATGTAAATATATTTTTTCTGAATCGGGGCCTAATAAACACGGGAAAGGTAATTACAGTAGTCTGTGCATTAACAAGCTGTTAGTGTCATGCTTAGCAGGATGCTCCATGTCTCAGTATTCTTGACAGAAAACTCTTGTCAACAGCTGCTGTGTTTGTGTGGGCCGTGCCACAGGAGGGTGGTGAGGCTGCCTGCAGCACGTGCCTCAGTGGTTGCTCTTCCGAGGGAAGGTTGCTCTTAACCAGCTGTGTTTGAGACTGTCTGCTCACTTTATCTGTTAACCTGAGATCAATCAATTTCCTTGGTGTCAACTATGAAAGTAAAAAAAAAAAACAAACCAGAAAGCACCTGGCCACATTTTTTGACAGACTTTCAGAGTGTGATTTGGAATGTGTAGGTATCATTTTCGAGTAGTTTGCACTTTAAATGTCTGCTTCAGGTTTAAGTAAAATACATGATGAGAGATGTCCCCATGTATGCAGCAACTCACTATTTGTCTGTACATGACTCAGAGATGATGCAGGTTGATGGGTGAATGCTCTGCAGGCCGTAGGACTGCAGTGGTATCGTTCAGTCTGGTGATAGAGATGTATGTATGTGCTGTGAGGTGTTTCCAAGACTGTAGGTGCTGTGAGCGAACAGTCTTCTATTATATGGAAACCAGTGACGTGTTGCAGCGGCAGCCATTTTCTTAGAGGGTCAGAATTACAGTTCCTTGGTGTTTTCTCGATTGGATTTTAACTGAAAAACAATGATGAGCTGGTAGGAATCTTTTCTCACCTCAACTCATGGCATTTCAAAGTCTCAGCCTCAATAAAACAAGTGAAATGAACAGGTAAGGCCTCTGGTCTGTATAGTGGGTATTTTATACCATAAGCAGTGTTGCTCTTGAAGTAAAAGTCTTGTCTCCTTTCTCAGCTACTTTACAAATGTAATTGTCAGGCTTTGCGCCTTTGTGAAATGTTTTTCCAGAATAATTTAAAGGTCAGTCATCAGAAATTTGTCTCCAAGCTGAGAAGTGCATGTGGAGATTCCTAACAGTTTGTGGCACAAAGCCACCCCAGCAGCCTAGAAGTTGAAGCTCTGCTTTTGCCCATCTGAAACTTTTTTGTTTAAACTCTGTAGAAGATGCTGAGGATGCTGCTTGTGCTGTTCTAGGTCAGCATGGTTCGCGTAGGACCTCTAGGGTTCAGACATAGGAACCTCCTGTCCAGTAAATATCCTGACATTGGGCCAGTAACTGGTTATGTGCTGGGCAGGTGGCTTTCATGTAGAGCTGTCATCAGCTCTGTCCCCAAGAGCTTAGCTAGACTCAACTGCATGGGCTGGGTGGTGCTGCTGTGCAGGTTATTGATTGTATGAACATTTCATATTGCCTACTGAGAAATCTGTTTCTTGGATTTAAGTTTCCTTTCAATTATGGGAAGATAAGGCGTCACCCATTAGCGCATTATTCACACGAGGCACTGGGGTTAGAGAAGTGCTGAATCATTTCTCTGAGGCAACGGGCAGTTCTGCTACGCTGGGACAGTCAGGAGCCAAAAGGATGTTTGTTTTGAGAATTAACATGGAAGGGAAAAGTATATTCTAAGAAAAAGAAAAAAAGGCTCGAGTGTAGTCAGTAGAGGGAAGCAGATGATTCATGTGTGAGTTCCTTCTGTGTCAGACAGGGTCTTGAAAACCAAACCAAAAAAATGACAGTGGATGTCAGCATTTCCAGTACGGGGCAAGTGTCATCGCCCCAGGGCTGTTCTTAAGGGAGTGGATGCTGGATTTTATCCTTGAGGTAGTCCTGGAGACACACCAAAAACCTGAACTGCAACCCTTTTTATTTATTAGTCTGTAGTGCAATAATGCTGAGTACCTGAACGTGGGAAAAAAGTCTGGGTAGTTCATGAGCCCTCAGATGTGCATGAAGCCTCGTTGCAGTGAGTGGCCCACACATCGATGCAGACTTTCTCTGTTGAATGATCTCTGTTTTACGGAATTAGTTTCTAGCTCGTTTCACAAGTACAGTGGGGGTGGGAGAGGGGGGCAGCATATATGACTTGGCACATGCTGTGTTAGGTCAGTATTGAAACAAATTCAAAGTGAACCATACACATAAGAACTCAGTAACTCAAGTTTGTGACATGCTGAAAGTTTGTCAGCTTAAGTTTTTTCTTAAGGAAACAAACAGCTTGTTCCCAGTTCCAGTTTTCCAACCAGTGTTTGGAGTAAGAGCTGTTCTGTTTAAGGCTGCGCTGTGTGGGAGCTTCGCTGGCACCCAGCCAGTACAGCTTAGCAGATTGTGTCTGTAAGTGCCTTACTGGGAGGTTTGGGCCCTTTGCTCTGCAACACACCTTTGTCCACAGAGTAACACAAAACATTCAGTGGGAGAGTAAGTTTTCTTTCTTCTGCCCTCAGCCAATACTTACATAGCTGTTTTCTGCTTTAAGAAGGATGAGTAAAGCTAAGCAGAGATTTATGAAATGTTTCTAATTATAAAGTGTCTTTATATGAAATTATAAATCTAAAAAGGCAAGAACTGTTTTTTCTAGAACTGTGGGAATTATTTTATGGTATTTTTCACAATAAAGATATTTATGATGACAAGAGAGCACTGCACTGTGTTTATGTGCCCTTCTTTCCTCATCTCCCCCTCGCAGTTTGAAGTCAGAGCTGTGCAAAAATGCAGTGAAACACTACTGTGCTGTGATGTGGGGTTTGTTCACTTTCTGTTAATGTTACAAGACCTAGAAACAAAACTAACAGCAACGACTAAACTGTATATTTACTGACTATAGAACAAGATTTTTGTAATACTCATAATTCAAAATATGCTTTTTCCCCTTTTGTCTTTGCTTTAGGAAGAGAGACCACCTCAGTCTAGTTTAGGCAATGAAACAATCTTACTAAAAAGAACGGATTTATTGGACCCACAACCAAGAAGAAAAAGGGGGGGGAAAAAAGGGGAACAGTTGACTGTGCTTAGGGCACCTTCAGGAGCAATCAGCTTGCCCTGCTGGGCACGGCGCTGCCATGGTGCGCGCAGCAGCGTTCGGCGAGCACGGCCCCGTGGCTCCAGTTGTAGAAGGGCCGGTCCAACTGTTTTGACTCGCACGCTGTGCGTGTGGCACAGAAGTGGCGGGCAGGGGCCGGTGGCTGCTCGCGGCCATAGCGGGCTCTCAGCAGCTGCAGCGAGCGGCGTCAGTTTGGGCAGCAAGGCAGGGACGGCCCCGCAGCCGCTCAAGTGCGTTCAGAGCGGTTTGGCCATTGGGCAGACGGATGAAGCCGGAGTTGTTTCGCCTCCCTGGCTGTGATTCCAGCTTTTCGCTTCAGCGGGGCCCTGAATCACAGTTGCTTAGCAAAAGGACACCCAACACTCATGACTGAGTTTTAGCCAGGTAAGTTTAACTGCCGGCAAGATGCGCAGGGGCTGTGGCCACTGAGCTGCACACCCCGTCTGTCACTGCTTACAGACACTTGCACTCTTTTTGCCTTGCAGGATTACTCAGCTGTATTACTTCTCAAAAAACCAAAGCTTATACATCTGGCTGGGGTCGTAGAACATCTTGTCTTTTTCCTCTCTTTTAATGATCTTGTTCTTCTTTCCATCCTTCTTGTCCTTCCTTGTCCACATTTCGATGATCTGCGTCTTCCTCAGATATCCATGTTCCGCCAGCTTGCTTCCTCTTAACATCTGACAGTATCAGCTACTACTCAGCTATTACGTACAACAGGCCACATCAGCCCGCTTCAGCGGGGCTCGCTCCTGCACCCCGGCGCCTCACAGCAGAGAGAGCAGCAGCGCGCCCTCGGCAGGGGCCGGAGCGCTCTTCGCAGCAGCTGCTTCCCAGCCCCGGAGCAAGGTGGGCTGGGGAGCTGCATGGTGCTGGATCAGCTCCAGCCGCGAGGTCTCTGGGCAGAGCCACCAAAGGCGAAAGAAGCATTAAATGCAGAAATTCACACGGATTTCCAGGCTGACTTTATCCACCCCGTGGGTCAGGTCACAAGCCTAGGGGCTAATGGTAGCAGCTCTCAAAGCTAAGAAATCTCTGAAAGCACAAATCCAGTTGTGTTCAAAGCACAACAGCTTTCCACAGACAGGGTGGAGCACAGACACAGGACACTGGAACATGCTCTGAGTCTGCAAGTTCTTGCCCTCCAGCAAACAAACACTCATTTCAAACAAACACTGCTGTTTCCTTACAGCACCAAACGTTTTCTTCAGATTTGAGAACTTGCTGCATTTTTCCCCTTTGATTTATTAACCAGTAAGTATCTAATGCTGCATAATACAACATACAACAGAAATAGTGACCTTTCTTTCACTCCAGTGACACCTTTCAATATTCTGTATAACATATACAAGCCATGGGCTTGGCAGTAAAAATAGAATGATGTGCTAATGATCCCAAAGAGAGATCTTTCCTGAATAGATTTTCAGGACTCCCTTTAAAAAACAAAGTGCTGGAAGTATGGCACAGGAAAAATAAACGTGGTAAAAATATTTTTATAAACATATTTAGTATTTCCTATGCTCAAACATGTTCAGTTTGCTGCCTGATAATGCTGGAGAACAACTGTAAACGAACAGACAGCAGTGAGATGGGAGAGCTCAGGAGAGCCAACGTTTGGATTCACCAATTCCTGCTATTGGGTTACACAGGAAAGATGTTGTTGGGGACATTGTCAAAGAAAACATCCACCACAAATACACATAGAGAACATGATGAAAAGTATAAAAAGCTTTATAACAATTTGCACGTCCCATATTATTCAGACCTGAAAAACATAAGCAAAGCATGATTTTAATACTTGGTCTTGCAGTAAGAAACCCTTGACAACGACAGGACACATCAGCTAAGCTTTGCTTTTCTTGCTTTTCATTTAGTTATTTGCTGGCATGAACATTTTGTGCCATCTACCATGGATTCACACAGTTAATACAAATGACCTTTCATCATTTGAAAGCTGTGTACTGAAAGTCTGCATCAGGTTGTAGTTCTAAGAACTTCTGGCCATTCATAATTATTTTGAAGCCAGCACATATTTAGGGCTCAGTTTAAAAAATAAATCCTCTCCTTTCAAATATGTGTGTTGCAAGGACTTTTCCTTACAGTTTTTGTGGGATCGCAGTGTTCCACTAAAGCACCGGTTTTGTGAACACACACTTAGAAAATCATAGGAGACACCACTGGGATTCACATTTGTGTATTTTATTATTTAATTTGCAGCACGGTAATAAAAAGTGACCGACAACAGCTTCCAGGAAGTGACCTGCTGATGCAGCGTGTACTGGTTGGAAAAACCTTATAATCAGAAATAATCAGAAACCGTGATGGCATCGTATGAGAGTCTAGTTAAACGACCAACAGGTCCCCAAGAACAGGAAGTACGTTTTTAAAATTACCGAGTGCATCAGTCCTTCATCATAAATGGGAAGGGTCATTCTTTGCTTTAGCAAGCTTTGTGCCTGTGCGGTCTGACTTACACAAGTTCCTTTTCATGTCGCGTGTTGGCTACGCTGAGATTCTTACACTTGCAGCCACACCACTTCCGCAGGGAGGTGACTACAGACACGTAACCAAACCTCTTCATATGGAAACACGTTATCTTAGCACAGGTGATGTGCACAGAACGTATGTAACGCGTGCGCCCTCCCCCAGACTGATGTAACGTCTCTTTGAAGAGCTGAACGCCTTGTTCTTTATGCTCTAAAATCCTGTGGGCAAAGTGAAGGTAGAAAAAAATGAAAGAAATGAGAGAGCTACTCCACACGGATTTCAAAGAAGCAAAGCACAACAGGTACCTGAGGATTTCTCTTCTGCTCTTGCGTATCGTTTGAAACATCTTAAATAACACTGTAAGTTACAAAATACCCGACTTCGCAGTAAAGAATATTACAGATAGTACCCGGGTAACATTTTCAGCACCCATCCAGTCTTTCACAGAAGACTGCTGAGCCGTCACCGCTGCTGGTTAGAGGCTGTGCTAAAGTTCATCATGCTTGACACCTGCAGCCATAAGAAAAAGAATTATTAAACTGGTTTTTATAATAAAGAATTAATGACTACTTTTATAAGATGTAGAGAAAGCCTCTTCTATTTACTGCTGGTTCAGCAACATGAGCTTCATTTTTAGAGCCTCACTGAAAGTTGAGCATTAGCTTTAATGAAGAATAAAAACAACTAAGAATTATTCATAATGAAAAGTGAATTTGTTTCTCGACTCAAGTCTTTTAAGTATTTATCTGCTACATTTTTTCTTCAGCATTGAGAGCTGAGATCACCTTTTCTTCCATTACACATTACTCCACGAAGCGTTATTTTGGAAGTCCTACAACAAAGGGGCTTCACATATGTAAGTGCAGAGTAAGAGATGCCCAGACAAATTAACAGAGATTCAGTTAACCCCTGCTTAGTAAACATTAGCCTCTCTCTGAGGTGTAAGTTCATGTGACTTGTATTTGTGGCTCGCATGGTGTGGAACAGTCGAGGTTTGAGAACACCACTGAAGTTTCTCACAGATTCTGGCATAAAACAAAAGATTTTGTCCTCTTAGTGTAACTGCATCATGCGGATCATCGAGCCCAGCCTTGACCTAGCCCTACCGTCACCACTAAAACCTGACCCCCAACACAACATCTGCCCTTCTATTAAACTCCTCCAGGGATGGTGACCCAACCACCTCCCTGGGCAGGCTGTTCCAAGGCTGGATAACCCTTTCAGTAAAGAAACGTCTTCTAACACCCAACCTGAACTTCCCCTGGCACAGCTTAAGGCCATTTCCCCTCATCCAATCACTGACCACCAGGGAGAACAGACCAAGCCCTTTCAAGTGGTTGTAGAGAGCAAGAAGCTCTTCCTTCAATCTCTTCCAGGCTGAACAGCCTGAGATCCCTCAGCTGTTCCTCAGACAACACCTGTTCCAAAGCCTTTACTAGCTTGGTAGCCCTCTCTGTCCCCTCTCCAGCCCTTCGACGTCTCTTGTAGTGAGGGGCCCAAAACTGGACACAGGACTCATCAAAGTGGAGTAGAGGGGAATGATCACCTCCCTGCTCCTGCTGGCAACACTATTCCTGATACAGGCCAAGATGCCATTGGCCACTTGGCCACCTGGGCAGGGAAAATGCACAGAGTGTTTGTGCCTACTGACCCCCATCTTAACTTCAACTACATTAATATTCACTTTTAAGATCAAACAGATGAATATGCAGGCAAGTTACCTTTTTGCAGGACTGGTATAGGATTTTTCTTCTCTTTTTCAATTTGCTCTATCAACTGTCGTATTTCAGAGTCGTAGTCAACCCACTCGGCAACTATCCGCGCAGCAGCCTTTAATTTGGGCTCTTTGGTTTGGGGATTGTTGCACTGAAAGTTTAAAACATACCAGAGTTATTCAAAGCAAACGTGATGGTATCTGGTTCCAAGGGACTTAAATAAAGAACTGTGTCAGCATTTTGGATCCCACTGAAGGCCAGCAGGCAAGGTCAGTTATCCTGACGTTAACAAAAAACCAAATTGTAAATCCCACTTTCAGAACTCAAAACATTTTGTTGTAAATCCTTTTCCATAACTGAAAAGTTCTCCGTGCCTGGCTGTATGGATAGCAGAGACATGGGTAGCACAGGACTACCAAGATTTAGACAAAGTTACACCGGAAGACACTGAAATGGAATCCAATGTGTCTTTTACTACATTTGTGATGCTTCCTCTAGTGTTGTCTAGGAAATACTACTCCCAGGAAATAAGATAAATCGAAATTACGGAAAGTGATGTGTGATGAGGGTTGAAAGAAGGCCTAGTGACTTTATTTCAATCTTTCTTGTCTAGAAAGTACCCATCCCTAGTGCACAAAAAGCTTATTTTAACAACTGGAAAGAAAAAACTATTCACACACTGCCTGTTTGCACCAGATTTCAACTGTCTGTTTCAGAATGATGTGTCTGAAGTACCCAGGGCTTAGGGGAAGCATGGGACAGTGGTCATAGTGGCAGGAAAGAGCATTCCATGTCTCTGGTGGAATTCCTGAGGTCAAGTCACTTTGTTGTAAACATGCACTGTCTCCTCAGTGCTGCATTTCCTAAGCTCTACTTCATCTCCTTTTACAGTGGTGAAACTGGTGAAAAGGGGAGAAAACTATGTTAATGTGAAATCCTTTACACAGCGTGTTCTGCAAGAACACTGTAGGGAGCATAACAGCAGCACCCCAGAGCCAGTTAACAAAACTCCATCGGAGCTCCGCTAACCTGCCTGATTATGGCAAAACAGATAAGGAAAAATACATGTGCGGGTGTGAAAAACCCTAATCCTGTCCAGTTACAGACAGCAACGTGGGTGCTGGTTTCTTTTCTCCCAAGTAGCAAGAGCTAGGATGAGAAGAAATAGCCTCAAGTTGCAGCAGAGAACGTTTAGATTGAATATTAGGAAACAGTTCTTCACTGAAAGGGTTATCAAACATTGCAACAGGCTGTCGTCCAGAGAGGGAGACGCTGGTGTCACCAGCCCTGGTGGTATTTAAAAGACAAACAGATGTAGTGCTGAGAGACATGATTTAGTCATGACCTGGCAGTGCTGGATTAACAGTTTCTACCAACCAAAACAACTCTATAATCCTGTGATTTAAGTTTTAGGTACCTTTTCCAGCTTTAACATCAGTAAATCTGGTGCAGAGCAAGTGTCTTGGAAGAAAGGACAAAACCTGCTGTATGTAGAGAAAGTGAAGAAGTGGTACAGTGGGTCTCAGCAGGGTGCCTCCATGACATCACACACTTCCCATTTCAAAAGCTACAGAAATTATAGTGACGTCTTTAATTTATAAAACTAACTCAAAATCAACTCACCAAGTCTATTGTTTTAGCCTTTTTCTTGGATTCATCATCACACCAAGTTTCACACCAAAGCCATTCCTGAGGAAGAGACTTGATAGGTACTTGATGAATCATATTATTGGGAAGATCCTACACAAATGTAGTACAAACATAAATTAACATTATATATATATATACACACACATACACACACATATAACTGGTTATCAGGAAGCTACGTCACAGTAGAACATCTTTGTCTATTACCCTTTCTCACCTTTTGAAAGTAAACTTAAAAACTGGGTCACACACATTTAAACAGCAAAATCGACCTCTCATTCCGTAAGAACTTTTTCTTGTATTCACATCTGTCCTTCCTCATCTTCACATAACTGATCTTGTTACACATGTCTCTGCTCACTGCAAGGGGGCTGGACTAGATGACCTTTAAAGGTTCCTTCCAGCCCAACACATTCCATGCCTCTGCAGTAGCCGCACTACTGTTCTGGTACGGGCTGGTTCAGGTGTTGTGTGTAGTTCCTGTAGTCAGTACTGCTGAGCAGAATCAGACGGTATGAAATTATTCAAGCATCACCATCCATCCATTCCTCATATCTGCAAATAAGGTTCAAAACCATCTAGTCTGGGATTACACCACTACTCTACATTTGGCCTTCTAGGAAACTGGATTCCACAACCACAAGTGTCAAAAGGAAAAGCTACTAAACTGCTGTTCTGGCTGGCTTCCTTATTTCACTTACATCTCTTAGTGGTTTTTAAACCTATTTCCCAGTCAAGTGCTCTCATCATGAAAACTCTGAACCACTGTCTCGCTGACTGTAGGGAGCAGCATTTAAAAACCAGAGGAACCTTAGGTGGTCGTACAATGCATTTACTCTGTCCGTAGTTAAAAAGAACAGGTATAACTGGTAGATCCATTCATGAGCTTCTTCACATATAGGGTTAACAGGTTAATGATCTTAAAAGATCTTTTCCAACAGATATCTGTGATACTATATTTAAAAAACTAAATGTTGGTACTCAGTGACGTACGAGTCACATATTACTTTGCCAGTGCCCGTTGCTGAGTGTGACAATCACATAGAACATATACCTGCATCACAAAAAGCAGGTAATTTCATTCAAATCTAGACATTAGTATAGAAACATGACATGAAATATAAGTACCCTGAAAGGCAATAGATTTAAATATTCTTTAAATATTTTCTCTTTTAAAAAAAACTTCAATTCTAGTAATTTCAGGAATATAAAATAAATGGTTTATCACTATCTCAATTTCAAGAGAAAAGAGATTGTTTTTCTGGTGTGCTTCTCAGACCTAGGTGGTCACAGTTGCTCCAGTAACTTTTGAAGTTATGAATTTACATTTCTCCTTCCTTACAGATTCTACTCCACTGATTTTTAGTCCTTAAATAACATGGTGGTTGATGCTTGATTTAATGAATTGCTAGTAGTGTAAAGACTTCTAAAGTATTTGTTTGGCCACCTTTCCATGCCTCTTTTTAAAAAGAATGAACTACGCTGTAAGTCTAGTTTTTATCACATGTGATTCTTCTCCCCAGGAGTTCCTTACTTTCTGCTCTTGGCATTCAAAAGTACTTTTTTTCCCCACCCCACTCATCTACTTATATTTTGTGATTTACATCAGCATAAACTGCTACCCTTGAAGGCAGCAGCCCTGGCTGAGGGGCAGCAAAGAGCTGAACCTGAATTTGCTGAGCGGCCGGTGAGCACTCCAAGCAGGCATTTAAAAGAAAAAGCAATCCTTTTATCACAACACTTCCCTGTCACTAGATCAAAGCTCTTCAGGTCTCTTGTAAAACGTTCTGCGCTGCCATTGGTGTTTCTTTGACGCTCTAGTTGGTGTAAGCAGCAGCAATGAAGACATAAAGTGGTTCCTACTGACACAGTCAGAAAGCAGATGACTGCAAAGTAGTATTGTGATTAATTTCCCTTTCCAAAGTAATTTCAATTCCATTCTGCCAAGATTTAGCTACCTTAACGCCTGCTCTCAGCACTGATGTGTTGAGAGAAGGGTAACTGATGCTTAAGCTGCTTTTGATTTGAACACACAGACTTACACGAGTCACGCGCTGTCATCTATTAGCACTCAAACTGACAACATGAGAACTGCAGAACTGCAATATTATTAATATTTTGAGAACATTAGCTAAAAGCTAATTACTGCTTCTGGAAAGCAGCATTATAGTGGATGCTCTGCAACCAGCTTCCGAGTGTTAATGGCTTTTCTCAGAGGTCTTGTGCGTATTAAGACTATGAAAAACATCAGGGAGTCATGATGCACTTAGCTGTAAGTGTGTGAGACAGGGCCAACAGTTCATTCTATTGTTCAGAACAAACAAGGCAAAAATCTGATTGTTTCTGCTATATCAGGCTTTGCTCTTAAAACTTACAGTTTAACACTGTGTCTAGGTCAAATTTGCAATGTAGCTGCATTGTCACTTTGGTGTGTCCAGTGTTGTATGAACTGTTATCTTACATTTTTAATTTAACTTCCGGGAAGTTGCAAGTGCTGCTAATGGTTTTTATGCAAAAGGGACCAACTCGTTTGCAGAGTAAGGAGGTGGAATGCAGAGACATAGGCTTTGCTACTGCAGGATCCCTTTACTGCTGTCGGCACATAGAAACCTTCTGTGGTTGAGTAGATCCACAGGAGAAAATAACAAGAGCGGGGCGATCTCACTTTGGAAGCCTCCTGAAGTTCACTGCATTAGCTGTTACTTTACACAAAGTACATTCACACTGATGAACAGAAGACAAGAAAGCTCTCACTAAACAGAACTGCCATTACTATAATTACAAAATCACAGATGGATAAAAACACCAGTCCTCTTCACTGCTCATTCCCCAGTTGTTTTCAACTACACGGTTCCAGTAGCCATTATTTAGCGTTCTGTTTTCTGAACTGTGCTCGTACGCGCACCTGAAAATGTCCTAAGGCAGCAGTAAAAGGCAGCTGTTGTCAGAATTATGTATCGTTCACTGAAACAGTTCCATGGCTATCGAAAAGGAAAGAAAAACACGCTCAAAATTCCTTAAAGCCACACACACCTGATCGAGATTTGACAGACTGTTTGGGTCTTGACTCAGAGCTTGGTACTGGCCCCGAAGCCTGTCTCCAGCTGCAATCTTTCTGAACTTCTGAAGATCCACAACGTACAAGGCACTACAAAGACCAAAAAACAGTAAAATAAGTTTTGTGGAGTTTCATCTTCTTTTGGATAACGTCAACAGAAGCAACAAGAAACCAAAACCTGTTGTCATCCCGAATGATTGGGTTTTTTTTCATTAGGCAGCTGAATCTACACAAAAAAGTTCAATTAGTACGTTATCAGAACTCACACTTATCTCTTGTGCATAATGACAGTGGGGCAACTGTTTTAATGGTTTGGTGATCACAAATGGCACAGAAAGACATACGGAGCTAGCCCACCTGATGTGGTACTTCCTCTTCCCCAGATGTGACGCCCAGTATCCTGATTTCCAGAAACGATACCCATCCATGTCTCTACGGCTGTCACAGAAAGGAGTGTATCCATAGGGGGCTCCCTTTAGATCTAGATCTCGGAGTTCTCTCAGGTCACTTCTCACAATCTAAATAAAAATACACTAATTTTTGTAGTGTGATATAGTTTTAAGGTGTGCATGTGAGGAGAGCTACAGCAGCAAACTTCTAAAAGCTTAGCTTTCAAGTAAACATACTGACACACAACGGCAGATACAGCTGAGGTACCACACAGCAACTGTTCAAAGAGAAACAAAAACTATGTATTCTATTGCCCTCTGCAGAAGGCATTTAAGACATAAATAAGCAAAATACTTTTGATTTATAGACCAGCATTTCTGGTTGCCTAATATTAAATAAAAACTATTTTTACATTAAATACCCATTATATTAATATTTAATAATTAATATTAAATATTAACAATATTGCCTAGTGTAAAACATCAGAAAGCAATACATAACTTGCAGTATTTTCTGAGCATCTTCCTTTTAAAAAACATCCTTCCTATTTTTTAGGTGAACTTGGGCAGTAAGAAATTAATGCATCATTTGAAAATCTTTGTATCTAGTGGTAATAGAGTTTTAAAAACCAGCTACAAAGAGAATTTACAAATCATTCTTCCATCAAATGCTGCTAATTAAATAGCAGTAAAAACAGTTTTAGATGTTCTGGAGTACAGGGAATTACTCAGAGTAGTTAGGACAGACGAGCACTGCACTGCTGTATCCAAAGAAATTGCAGACAGTTCCAGTCCGCATTCGCTCATCTGATTTTAATTCATTCTCAAGTTTTGGAAAGGACCAAAGGTTTTGAGGTTCTTAATGGTAATGATATAGACCCTTTAATGTTTTATCTGCGGCAGCGTGCTACATTTCAGTGTATTACACACGATCGATGTACGAGTGGAAAGACTGAGCACAAACTTGAGAACAGAAAGACGCAGAATTCATCCTCGCCATCACCTCAGACTTCTTCCACAGCGCGTGAAAAAGGCCTCTCCAAAGCCAGCTGAGAGACAGAATCATTCAAACGTGCCTTAGCTGAAATGCACCTGTAGATCCCACACTTCTCCAGGTGCCTTTCTCTCTCCAGGTGCAGTAGAAGCAATTTAGGGCAATTTAGTGTGATCCGATTCTTAGTTTTTATGACTGAAGACAAATGAAATTATTTCACATCCGCAGCGCTTCTGATTCTGCTCGTGCAACTGCAGTAGCTTTGCAAAGACCAGTATCTGAATAAAATGGCCAAGGGAGTCCAACTGGCTCCATTTAATCGCAAATGATTTCCTCATGCAATGCTTTTTCTTACCTGGTCAGCATCAACAAATATTATTTTATCCACAGCCAAAGGGAAAAGAACATCCAAGAAAAGAATCTTGTAGCCCCAGATAATTCTTTGTTTTTCTGTCTGTTGATGAAGCCAGCGGGGCCACTTATACTGCACTAACTCGTACTCGAAACCGTACTTTTCCGCCATGTGAGGAATAACATCCTAGAGGAAGAAGCAAAAAGGTCTTTAGTTGCACGTGTGTGACACACAAGGACTCGGAAGCAAATAAGAGGGAAAGGCTGAAACATGACTGCAGCTCTGTCAGCCCCACTGATGGCAGGAATTATTTTAACACTCTTGTTTAGTGTGATGAGTATCTTTGGTTATGTAAATATAAATGGCATTTCTTTCAAGCTTATAGAAAATAAACTATTAAAATATAATAACTGGGCTTTGGGTTCCAGAAAAGAACAAACTTAGGCATGAGAATTTTAAAACTACTGGTATTTTCATTCAGAGAAAATTTCCAACTAAGTATGAAAATTTAATTTGAGTTATATAATTATTCCATTTAATTTTTTTAAAAAGCTATTAATTTAAAAAAAGACATTTCTCCTACCTTAAATATTGGGGATAGGTAGTTTTTCAGAAACCAAAATTTAACTGGTGTTTTTGTATGCCGTAGAACAGAAAGCATCATAATTCTGTGGAAATACAAGTCTATAATAAACAAACAAGTACACACAGGTTATTAAATTTCAGCTCTCTAAGCTCAATTTTTATTTATGAGGTTTAAAGAACATGCATTTAAGACCACTTTGAGATGGACACTTGAGATGGCTATTTGATCTGCATCAAATAAGATGCAGATTGGTTAAGTAAGATAAAGATTTCAAAAACAGACCTATGAACAACCTACTCTAAGAGAGGTGTCTGACAAAATTAAAATAACAATTAATGTGGCTTCTCAAATAACTTATTGAACCACACCAATATATTTCTAAAATAAATTCCTGAAATGAAAAACAGTGGAAAAGAGAAAGAACAGTTCAAGTCAAAAAAATAGTTTAAGTGAAGGAAAACCTTGGTAACTGTAAAAATCACTATGGGTTCTTTCCACACCCCCCCCCCACTATTGTGGCATTTATGTGTAAAAGAAAGGAGTAATGCCTGAAAGAGATCAAGTCAGCCTTAAAAATCAAGAAATAATAAACTTTCCGTTAAATACTCATGTAGAAGGAACACTGATTTTTCTTCTCCTTTAAAATAAACAAATCTTCCCATCTAGAAAGGTTGTTGTAGATTGAAGGGAAGAAACACAGAAACTCAGAAGGAAGTTGTAGAGAGGTGGGTATTGGTCTCCGAGGTAACAAGTGATAGAACAAGAGGAAATGGCCTCAAGTTGTGCCACGGCAAGTTCAGGTTACATATCAAGAACAAACATCCTTATTAAAAGGGTCATCAGACCTTGGAACAGGCTGCCCAGGGAGGTGGTGGAATCGTCATTCCTGGAAGTGTATAGAGGTTGTGTAGATAAAAGTTCACAGAATCATGGAATCATTAGGGATTGGAAGGGACCTTGAAAGATCATCCAGTCCAATCCTCCTGACACAGCAGGATCACCTAGACCAAGTCATACAGTCAGTCAGGGTTAGAAGGGACCACAGGATCATCCAGTTCCAACTGCCCTGCCTTGGGCAGGGACACCCCACCCCAGACCAGGCTGGCCAGAGTGTCATCCAGTCCAGCCTTAAACACCTCCAAGGACGGGGCCTCCACCACCTTCCTGGGCAACCCATTCCAGGCTCTCACCACTCTCACAGTGAAGAACTTCCCCCTCACATCCACTCTAAATCTACCCATCTCCAGCTTTGCTCCATTCCCCCTAGTCCTGTCGCTACCTCACATCCTAAAAAGCCCCTCCCCAGCCTATTTGTAGGCCCCCTTCAAATACTGAAAGGCCACAATAAGGTCACCTGGGAGCCTCCTCTTCTCCAGACTGAACAGCCTCAAGTCTCTCTAGTCTGGCCTCACAGGAGAGCTGCTCCAGCCCTCTGATCATCCTTGTGGCCCTCCCCTGTACTCGCTCCAGCATGTCCACATCCTTCTTGTAATAAAAGCTCCAGAACTGGATGCAGTGCTCCAGGTGGAGTCTCACAAGAGCCGAGTAGAGGGGGAGAATCACCTTCCTCAACCTGCTGGCCACATTTCTCCTGATGTAGCCCAGGATCAGGTTTGCTTTCCAGGCTGCAAGTGCATGCTGCCAGCTCACGTTGAGCCTTTCATCCACAAGCACCCCCAAGTCCCTCACCTCAGGGCTACTCTCCAGCCAGTCACTGCCCAGCCTGTGCTTAGGATTGCCTCGACCCAGATGCAGGACCTTACACTTGGTTTTGTTGAACCCCATCAGGTTGGCTTGTGTCTACCTATCCAGCCTGTCCAGTTGTGTTCGAGGACATGGTTTAGTGGTGGGCTTGGCAGAGTTAGGTTAACAGACTCAATAATCTTAAAAGTCCTTTCCAATCTAAATGACTCCATGGTTGTGAACAGATTAGGCAATACTGTTCTAAGAATTCCTTCAAAGAAATCATTGCTTGTTGCATGAACGCGAAGGTGAGTAATGCTTACGTGCTCCATAGTACCACAGTGCCCACAGTTTGCACTAAACATAAACCACTCTAAGGAAATGACCTCTGCTGTGTCTCTACAGAGAATGAACTTCATTCCTTATGTTCACACTTCACATATGGAACTCATGAAAGACACAGCAAACATTTTTGTTCTTTCAAAGAATAACGACACTTCTGAACATTTATGTATTGAATCACTTTGTTCTTAAAGAAGAATTGTCACTATACACAACTTGCCTACTGTGTTTTGACAATTCTTTACTCCTTGCAAAAAAAGGTCAGTTTCTTTAAGCTGCTTAACATTAGGATGAACCTTTACAGTATTCTTATAAAATACTTGTCAGCCTTTTTTACCTTAAAAAACGTTCATATAAATGGCCTGAAGCAACTGAGAAAATGTTAAGAATATCACTTTGCTTTTCCTTCTGTTCTGTGGCAATTTCTGGAAATCTAAAAACAAAAACACAATCCACGAGAATTGTTCTATAAAGTACACATATATATAAAGTATACATTCAGCAGGAAGAAAGTACGTTGTCATTAAGCTCAGAAAGAATCAAATGTAAGAAAACACACACAAGAAATACTCATTCCGGAGCAACGGGATGTGCTTGTGCGCCACTCCCAACGCACGTACCTACGATAACAACAGACACCTCATACCCAGCCACACAGGTCGAATGATGGGGCCTTGCCAACTGCAAACGGCAAGGCTGAGGAGCAGCAGCCTTTCCCAGAATACTCTCATAAGATTCAGCAGTCTCTGGTGATGTGACTTCCCAAGTGTTTTTCATACTGCAGCTGAGTTCCTCCTCAATTTCATGCAATGACTGTCGCTATAGCTACTCTAGAACTTTGAGGTGTGTTGCTCAGAGGTTTTCTGTTTCTGCTGCACAGTTCTCCATCTGACCTGAACACCAAAGTTTGCCACAACAGTCTTTTAACCGCGCGTGCCTTCCCGTACACACAGCTAGGGGATGGTGGCCTCACACAACTCCTTCACACATCCTAGAAATACAAAGGCTGCCCAACTGTACAGTCTGGCTTGATATTGTTGAAGATTGGCCTAAATAGTCTCTTTTAGAGGTGAGCTGTTCCTCACACACTTACATTGTTGAGTCAACCATATTTAGTTTTCTTCCAGTTAGATCCTCTTTAAAAAAAGTACACTTTCAAAATACAAAAATAAGTATCCCTCTGATAATCTTTCAGAGCAAATTACAAAAGTCCCAATTTCTGACAGATTTAAAATAATTTACATCAATTCCCTAATACAAAGTGGAAATCTCAGAAGGCTGCAGCGTGTGTAAGTGGTGCGAATGATCTTTTGAGAAACCCACATGGTTTTCACTCAGCAGTGGTAAAAGCAGGTAGCACAGTCACATCTGATGAGGGCTATAGCAAATGCAAAAGAAAGGGATATTGGTGAAGCAGCACCCACTGCCTGGTTGTTGGTTGGTTGGTTGGTTTTTTCTGTTTCAGCTCATTAGCACATTAACTGAATTAATAACTTAGTCCCAGACCTGATCAACTGATTGCAGGAGCCTTTTTACATATTTGCATCACTGTCACGTAAGAAACAATTACTTGCTACAAGTAATAATACATGTGTTCTGGCACAGATAAAGTAAAGCAAATTACCTTGTAACTGACTTCTGAGTTCCTTTTTTGCCTACTGTTCCATCAGTGAGGAGATCTTCATTCATTTTATCAGGTTTTTTCTGCACCTAATCAGTACAATAGATGCATTTCTGTAATTTAGGAAGCTAGCTGATAATGAGTAGCACTTCAGTTGTGATACCTGACTGTGGTATACTTACTGGCTGCAGCTGAACCAACATCTTAATTTTTATTTCAGTAAAATACTGAATTGCATTGAACTGAAAAGTACAGAACTTAGCATAACAAGAAAAGTAATCAATTACCAAAAAAATAAGTGCTGATTAATAAGTCAAATATCATGGTCAAGCCTTCTGTAGTTTATGTAAACACTAACTAGAAGTGTGGGGAATTTTCTCTCATTGGCTTCCTTCCTCTCATGAGTTTGTGATCCAGCCATTAGCTGGCACAGTACTGTACCACACATGGAACTTACCTGAAGGGAAACTGTGATCCTTCTAAGCCCATCACAAGGGGAAAGTAACAAATCTGAGACTGAAAAACAAGCTTTCCCATCCAACTTAAGCTCTAGTCTTAACCAGATGTTTGCTAACAGCCCCAAACTGATCTTGTTTGCTGACTTCGTATTTCCTTGATTACAGAAAACAAATTGTTTTTGAAGCGCATACAGTTTTTAAAACTGTTTGAACATATTATAACCAAGTTAGTTTCACACATTAATATTGCTTGTAGACCTCTATTCACACTAAATCATACTTTTTTTTCTTAGCTAATGCTTCTGAAACCACACTTGAGATGTGACTCACTGAAGTGGTTCTATAGTTCAGCTGAGTAACAGAGCTTATATACTCTAGTTTTAAGCTTAATAAATACCACCTTTCATATAGAATAATTCTCTTATTTGACTCAACTCCCATTTCATGATCTCTTTCTGATAGACCTTTGAGAATGAAAGTAACTGTAGTAGTTTAGGATAGAACTGCAACATCCCTATAAACTTCCATTGGACTTCATGTAAAATCCCAGTCACGGGAGAGAACTGCATGATGTCTCAAGGTGTGGTCATCCCCTTTATTTAAATACACAGGCCAGCTGGTATGAGCACTCTTCTGGACTTGTTCACATTCTACTAAGAAAAGAGAGAATTCAAGGCACCTATAGACTAAAATCTTACAAGCCAGGTGACATAAATCCTATCTATGCTACACACACAGAAACACTATTTTAAGAGCTATTTAACAATCACACATGGATGTAGTGTAACCTGACTGGACCAAATTAACTGTATTAATTTGCACAACCTTCTCTATTTAATGACATATACTCTAAATTTTATAATTTAGAATATATCTTTCCATTAAATACAGCCTCAGACATGTAAGCATTAATCCTATTTCATATAAGGAAATAGTACAGACAAAATGCCTCTTTACATACTTGGATTTTGATCACTTTGCTTCTGAAGTTGTTTAATACCACAATAACATCTGTCAGATCCGTTACAGAATCCGTTCCTTCATGGCTGTGAGGAATAAAAAAAATGCATGTTTTAATCACTGACATGTTTATTACTTGTTATTAATTAGAGTATAAGGTTTAAGACTGCTGATAGAAAAAAAATTTCCTTGCTTGCACCTAATTATAGTTTTTACTATAAGAAACTTTTGATTTTTAGTCATTACTACATGTTGTCCATAGTGGTAGCTCTCACTTTTTAATTTGGATGATTATAGGAAATTTTATCAACCAATGCAAAAATGCAGCCACCTAGAGCTAAACACATTGTTATGTATTATACAGGTAGGTAGTACTGTCAGATACTAAACTACATTTTATTTTTCTAATATGGAAAGCATTTTAGAAATTGCTGTGTGACAGCATTAAATGTACTTTTAAAATAAATCTGTTTTAAGAAGTCCGGAGACAACAAAGACTTGCTTTCAGCTTGTTGGCCTTGGTAACCACACCCATAAGGACACGGCTGTGCCAGGCACCACAAGAACATCCGCCCTTCTGAGCATACGTTTAGAGCACTGCAGTCCACCGGGTAACAGGCATGAAGAGAGTTGCTGTCACTCGGTGATACAGCAATCACACCATTCTCAAACGGTGTAGCTGTTATACCTCAATAGCCTACATCGTCATCCCTCAGTTCTTTCTGTTGTTAAAAACATTGTTCCCTCTTGCTAAGGCTATGCATATTAAAAAAGAATCTTAAAAGAAGTAATCTGGTACCCCTTAGGCCTGATTTTCCCCCCCTAGAAAACAGAAATATTTTATTCTTCAGTTTTATCTTACTTATATAAAATTTTGTATCATTATCTGAATTCTCTATTTTACGTGATACATTCCTTTGAGATGTGCCCAGAATTACTAAGTTTCATAGAGATGGCTGTTTCTTGCAGAAAACAACATTCAGGATTATCTTGACTTTTCTAGTCTCTAATTTATTTCATTTTCAGACTTTAAAAATATTGACAAGCTGTTGGAGTACAGTTTGACAGGGGGTTTCTCTCAAGACAGACAAACATAGCACAGTCAACATACAGCCAGGGTACAGAACTGAAGATTGCTTCTATATTCTAAGTGAAAATAAACTACAGTGATTCTAAGATAACATAGCTGACTATGAAACACTCAGAATTAAAGAAAAAAAGCCTAGAGCTGAAAAGAATATAATGTGTCTGTTAAAAAAAGTTGTTACCCATCAATAACACTGCATTTAGAGGCACCCTCAGGGCTGGAAACAATTAGGAGATGGAAATGCACGGCACTTCCTCCAGCTAATAAAAGATGCTGCTACGTTCCAGTGGACACGTTCTTGGAATTGCACATCACCGATGTTAGGAATGCCAAAATATTAATCACCAAAACCAGGAGAGACCCTGCTACAGAACTTGGTGCAAGCAGCTGCATCGGAAGCCAGCCATGCTTGGAACTGATGGGACAACTGTCTGATAGCTTTACAACTATAAAGAGACTTCAGTAGCGTTACATTCTACCTGAGCAACTTCAACTTACTACGCATTAGCGTACCTGTAAGAACACATGGGACAACTTACACTGCCAGGAAACAAGGTCCCGTACAAATCTTAAATAGCCATGTGCTTTTTTGTATTTTTTCATGTTATTTTCTCCTATTTTCCTTCAGTACTATAATGTCTTTTCGAAATATTTTGCACTTTCAGATTAATTTGTAAGTGTTTCCAAAAAAAGGTGATTCATACTTACAAAAAAACCTGATAAATGTCTTCGGATCTTCCTTCACGCAACCGTAGCATCCAAGCACCTGGATTTGCTTTCAACTGAAAATACCCCTAAAAAACAGGACAGAAAGTCACTTGTTCTGTCAGCGCTTCAGAGCCAGGGATATACACTTACAAACATCAGTTATCCTAACATCTGGCGCTGTAGCCAAGGTCAGCAGTTATTACCTACTGAGAAACTAGCCCTGAAAGCAATACAGCAGTCAAGCAACCCAGGTATCACTTTGCACACACATCTAGATGAAATGGCTTGCAGTAGTCCTTTTCTTTCTTGCTGAATTTGGGTATACAAAATCTCCACCCTGTATGGAGCAGGATGTAAGTGAGCAGTAAATAACCAACATTAAATTAAAAGGCTCTTGAAAACTTCAGAGTTGTGTGTGCAACAGCTTTCCAGGACAACACAGTTCCTTTGCAGTTTAGGAACAGTGCGTACAGTGACCACTGTGAAATCCTGATGAAGCAAGCTTTAGAATATCATTACAAGTTTCATCATGTTGAACATCACCCACTGGTGAGTAAAAAAAAAAACAAACCACAGATTCACAGGAGTAAAAATCAAAGGCTCACAGACTACAAAGCATTTTATTCCTCATGATACAATACTTACAGAGAACAGCCAACAGGTCATAGGATGTTAGGGGTTGGAAGGGACCCAAGAGATCATCGAGTCCAACCCCCAATTAATATTATGCATCAAAATTAATATTTTCCTATGAGACTACTTTAGCCAATAGAAAATAAACCTTTTGCTTCAGAAATCACAAGATCCTGTGATTTGTGATCTTGTGATCTGCAATCTGCTGAACTGCAGCCCGCTAAAACAAAAATCACTTCTTTTGGACCATAAGAGGAATTCTCAGGTGTGGATTTATCCCAGAGAGGCTTAAAGCAACTTAGTCGAAGCATCAAAAGTAGGAATCCTCTTTTGCCTGCATCACTGTGCAACAAAAATGGTTATTTTCATCAGAGTGTGATTTGCATATTACATTTACTGGTGGAATCACCATCTGAATTTAGCTAATTTCTACCATTAGACTCCCACTTTAGGTACTTCAGGTAAAGAACTAAAATTAGGCTACACCCAAACCTACAATGGATCAGAAAGTGACAGGGTGGAGCTGAGCAAATCAGAAATGCACATTTTCCTTGTAGCTGGTCTTAGCTTCAGTTTATTCCTGCTATTCCAGTGTTACTAAGCTTGCAGCATGGGCTTCAAGACAAAAGCTCAAAGAATTTTAACAGAGAGTGTGCAATTGTATTTCTGTACTTCATACCTACCAGGTTGGCCATCACAATAGTGTCAACCATGACAGGATTATTCCTTGTGCCTAGAGTGAACTGTAACCCTCGAGGTGGTTGTCCAGTTGACGCATCAAAGCAATGTCCTTCAAGCAAGATATACTCCAGTTCATATTCTGCTGTAACTGTTCCTTTTATCTGTCAAAGGATCACTTGATCAGTAAGTTATGTCATCTAACCATGTGGGAAAAGCAACACATTATAATGGTGCAAAGTGTTGGATTTGCCTCACCTAAATGCAACTGGCAGAAAAAGGGAAAAAAAAAGAAATGCCCTTCCAGAAGGAACTTAACTTCAGAACAGGTATACAAGGTACAGAGGATAAATCACTGTTTGGAGGAACCTCTCTACATGGACTGTTGAAGAAGCTGAGGCATCTCACTCAATCACTAGGGAATGACTGAAACAAATCTAGCGATTCTGGAGCTGAGGGATTAAAAACACAGAGCCATAGATACTTTGTACTAATAGGTCTATCTATATATTTACAAATTAAAGGGAAATGGAAAAAAAATCTAGGACACAGAATCCCTGAATTGCTTTGTTTTTTATGATGAGTATTTTCATGTATATTATTATACAACTCAACAAAGCAGATAAATAGCTTTTCTTTGCTTCTGCATTCTGCTATTTTTTGGTTTGTTGCTTTCTTTCAAGACTTTATTTAAATTAAAAGAAATGTGAATTTAAATTAAAAGATAAATATCTTTAAATTAAAATATAAATAAATTAAATTTCTTTAAATTAAAAGAGAATGTGAAGAAAAGATTATGAAAGTAAAAATGGTAAAATACTGACCAAATAACCAATTACCACAGAAAACACTTTCTGAAAACCAAAGACAAAAGAATTCTACTTCCTTCCTGAGGCAGAAGGCCCAACACAGGTTTTACAATGTTTGCAAACTATTACTTACATCCTGTAAATGAATGTTATCAAGATCACAGGAACTGTTTACTGCTTCAACCAACCAGCTTTCAGGAGTGATCATGTTTAGAGTCAAGAGGAGTGATTCTGGCAATTCTAGGAATTTTGCTGCAGGTTCTGAAGGAAGGTGCTTGTTGATCCCATAAATTAATTCTGGTTCCAGAACAAAACGATAGAAACTGTTGGAAAAAAAATAGATTTATTGAAGCATAAAGTTCCAAACATTAAGTTTTTCTAAAATACTAAAAAAGGATAGCAAACATTTACCAAATAAATGATATCTGGAGGGACAGTAGCACCCTATTCTCTTGGAATTCAGTCAGTTCAAAGGTATGGCATCTCAAATAGAATCACAGGATAGGAACAGTGTGACTTGCAAAGTGCAGACTACCAGCTCTCTCGCATAATAAAATTACAGGTACGTCTGCCAAGGTTCTGGCAGTGCTTAAATCTTTCTAAGAGAGAAAGAAATCCTTTTGGTTGTTCACTTCAGTGCAAATGTCTATACACAAAACAGTGGACCCTGCACCTCACAGTCAGTTAAAATCAATTTTAGTTACGGTAGGTGCTTTCAGGGTATAGTATTCTTAATGAATTACGACGAGACTTCAAATACACAGTGCACATTTACTCAGATTAATTTCAGTGTAATTAATCTGTAAAAGTCATTGCATAGAGGGTGGGCTGTAAGAAGTAACTAAGTTGAACAGACAAACAGTCTCAAAGTTTCCACAGGCATTGATTTCTCCAAAGATTGTTTAGGAGAGATGCATCTGATGCACTGGATCACTTCCCTGTGATTCCACACTTGGCACCTTAAAACTACAATTTTTCTGAGGACAAACTACTTCAGAAACAATCAACTTACATTCAGAGTAACCAAAACAACGTAAGAATCCAGAAACACAACTGACTGCGTATTTTTTAAAAGCATATATTCTGTTAAGGCTGGGTTTTCCAAAACAAGCAACATCATGTACTTGTAAGAAAAGCTATAAATAACTTACCTCTTCAGTGGCACTTCTGAGAGCTTAGGTCTGCAGTTCAAAAACAACCTGAGCTTCACATTGGCAACATCCTTCAGTACCTACAGAAAAGTACAAGACAGACATTGAGTTGCTGAAGTAGGTCCAAAGAGCAACAAGATTGGTGAAGGATCTGGAGAACAAGCAGCATGAGGAGCAATGTGGGAGCTGGGGCTATTTAATCTGAGGGCTGAGAGGAGAAATTATTGGTGTCTACAACTACTTGAAGTGGGTGTCAGTATCTTCTCACAAGCAACAAGCGATAGGACAAGAATAAATGGTTTCAAGTTGTGCCAGGGAAAGTTTAGATTAGAAATTAGGAAAAACTTATTTACTGAAAGCATCATCAGCCATTGGAACATCTCCTTCATTTCAACAATTATTCATCCAATCACTTCAATTTTTTTTATGAACATCACCGTAATGCAAAGCACCTACACTAAAAACAAACACTTGTAATAGTATCTTCAACAGGACCGGCAAAATAACAAGAAGACGGCTGCTTACAGTACAAAACTAAACAAACACTTGCAATTCCAAGTGCAAGTTTACCAGTCAGGCTAATTAGTTCATTGGAAAAGCTCAGTAGGAGCTGTCATCTCAATCACTCAAAAATATTTAAATCAGGATTAGATTAAAAAAAATTGCTTCAACTTCAAATGCTAATGAATAAAAAAGAAGTCACATGACCCATGCTATATATAGGAAAGCAGACTAGATTATCAAAAGGGGATCCTTCAGAGAATCTATCCCTTTAGGGATGGAGTAAGAATTTTTCTCTGAAGACAGAATGATCAAAGGGAAAAAAGCAAAAGATAATAATTAACAAAAAATTATTTGACAGTTACTGGAACAAGAGAAAAAACAGATGGTCCTGATTTACACCTGCTGGAGTACAGCAGTTAGGTCATGGGGCAGCAGTTAGCCCAGTGATACCATGCATAATCATTTCTCAGCTGGTTTTGGTGAGCCATGAAGGAAAAAACTCAACCAAACACACAAACTTTTCCATTTGTCCTCATGTTTCCTCATTCATTCTTTTGTTCACATCACCTTAGTGGCGACCTTCCAAACTTAAGGAACCAGCTGTTTCATGTGTTCTGCTGAGCAGTATGTAACAAAATTTTTTGAAAAAGGGAAAATGTGTGTTATATGGAAAGTTCTACCGGCCTCCCTCCAGAAAAGATATAGAGCAGCTCTTATGGTCCAGTCCAGCACATATTTTGAAACCAGACAAGCCTTGACTCTGCTCTCACTCATACTCTGATTCATACCTTGCCTCTGTCCTTAAACTTCCACTTTCTCAGACTAAACAGTGAAGTTTAGATTACAGTTACCTAAAGCTGTTTATACCTTCTCAATTTCAGTTCCATTTGAGTCATTTTTTCTTTATATTTAAAAAAAAAAAATCACCGCAAGATTTGCTCGAAGTGCCTGTTAAGTGACACGAAGCAATACAATAGCATGTTTTCCCCTGGGTAAAAAAAATCATAATGTGGACATACTCCTGGGGCAAGAAGGATGTACTTTGCTGTGGTAGTTACTACACAATGACTACTTACCAAACCCATATACTGGGCACTAATCAAATTATGTTATTCAGAAAAAAACTTCTTTAAAAAGTAATACAGCCCAGTGCTTAAAGTTTACAGTATTTAAGTGACCTATATATGGGAATATAATCAGAAAGGCCTAACTTTAGGAACTGAGTTTAAGCTGGCTTCTTGCCTAGGAGGACAGCTCCTCTGAATAGAGCAGAATCTACGATGGCTGGACAGCTTGGTACCCCATGGGAGTCATCTGCCTCAGCGTGCATTAGGGAAGATATTGCTGATAAGGGACCCTGTTGCACTAGGAGGAACAGAGGGTTCTGATATGTACTACAAGGTCCTTGATGCAACTTTCCACATTGAAAGTTCTGGCTGAATGGAAAGTTTCCAGGTAATTCCAAAATGAAAATATTTGGTAATATCAAGCTCTCATTTTAACTGAGAATGGTGAAATGAAAGATTTGGCCACTATTTCAGAGCCTTGAAATGTCAGAGTTTTCACACATTTTTAAAATGTTTTACTTTGATTCACTGTCATGTATGAAGAGTGGATGTTTCAACATGTGACACTTAAGGCATAGAAGGGGATGGAACACGAAAAAGCAATACAAGAACTTATGACACTTCCATAATTACTGCAGAGAAGAAGATAAAACAGGATGTGGCAAAAATCAAGTTACAGGCTTCAAATTTGCAACAGACCATAGAGACAAGACAGAATTTACATTTTAATGGAAACTGTAAAGAACCCCGATGTAGGGAGATATTCTGCAGAAAGTTAAGAAAACCTTATTTTAGGAGCAATGTTTTTCGGACAGTTTCTCTTTAGATGATCTATAGCTACAGACAATGGAAGATTTCTAGATATACTTGGTAGTATTAATCAACCGAAAAAACATGTTTCTAAGAGCTGAAAGGTTTATAGTCCAATCTTCTTATGATATCCTAAGTCAGATTCAGAGCACCTCAAATAGGTACCTTGTAAAGCTACAGTGGCTTGGTTTATTCTAACAAGCATAACTATTAAAATTTGCTTAACAGTTATCCTTTCCCTTTATATTATGCAGCCAAATCTCCTACTTCTCTTCTATTTAATAATATATATCCAGCATTTATAGACTCATTTTTAAGAGAACTAGTTCATGAGGCATTTGAATTTTAATTACAAATAATGTACTTCAATGATTAATTACATCATCCCGAGCTATTTAATACAAATTAAAGTAAATAAGCAGTTTTAAATCCCTTAAATTTTATTTGCCAGTTTACTACAGTGTATAAGAAAATGTGATGGGTTTTAAAGTTAAGTAAAAATTAAACCACAAATATGCAAAGTAAAAATGTTGACCACCATCTTACAATCAATAAATGAGACATCTTCTGTGCTTCTCTTGTCAGTGGATCCACAATAGCAATAATATCATAGTATGGTTCATTCTCTGGGGGATCAATCTTTACTACACTGTTACAAACAAAAGCAATAAGTAAGTGACATAAAAATTTGATATTGAATTTGTGGAAATAAAGCATGTTTTGCTCTAATTTTTAGTATTGGAGGCTTTACATTTTACTGCTTATGAAAGTGTTTCCCTCATTTCAAGAAATAATCATTGTTGCTCCCTGTGATATCACCAGGAAAGCTAAATGTGAACAGTAATTAAAAATGTTCCATTAATCTACGTAGTTCTGTAATGGGTTTTGATTATTAGCTTTGTTATGGGGCATGTATTTAAAGTAAAGGGAAACATAGGGCTAAACTTTGAAACTGACCTTTTTGTCACTGGTTTTGTCACTGTCACTTCACTGGTGAAATTTCCGTTACTGATATCTAGAATCAAGTGCCAGTGATGACACAATTTAAAAAAAACAACAGTGGGAAATACAGCAACTGAGACGTGTGAAGCCTGATAGGGTGGATCAGCTTTATGCATCCCAGAATGTAAGTTTGATAAACTTGGCTACAACCGATTTCTCTCCTTGCATTTTCAACAGGGCCAGCCCATTTGGTTTGGACACAGCATTACAAAAACCTTTACTTTTATCATGGTTCTACATGGACTTCTGCAAACCATTCAACACTGTCTTGTATGACATCCTGGTTTCTAAAATAGAAAGACCACTCAATGGATAAGGTGGCTGGATGGACATACTCAGAGTTGCAGGTAATGGCCTGGTGGAGAGCTGTGAGAAGTGACACTCCTCAGGGACTGGCACTGGGACCAGTGCTATTTAACTTCTTTGTTGGTGACATGAACAGTGGAATTGAGTGCACCCTCAGCATGACTGCTGACTACAACAAGCTGTGTGGTGCAGCTGACATGCTAGAAGGAAGAGATATCACCCAGGGGGACCCTGACAGACCTCAGAGGTGGGCCCACTCCACTAGATAAATTAGACAATCTTTGAGGCCCTTTCCAATCCAAACCATCTATGATTCAACAATTTATGACTTATAGACCTTTTATGTCCAAAAACCTTATGCAGATATAAGTATATTCTAATTTTAATATGCAAGTGTATTTAGCATGACAGACAGAACTTACCTATGTTGTTCTTTGAGTAATTCAGCATTTTGTCTCATGTCTGTTTTAGGCAAAGATGACAGTAGGGCATCAACTTTCATAATCAAGTCACTGCCACTATATTAAATAAGGCAAATACAATTTGTTTTTCATGAGAAAATGCGCAAAACACTCAAATTTTAATGTATGTCTGTCTGTATAAACAATATTTTAAAACCCCACATCCCAAACCTGGACTCCGAAACAATTATCATCTTGAACCACTACTGCCCTAGTGAACTGCACTCTTCTTAAAATTCACTGGTGCAGATCTAGCAGAATTATCGTTCAGCCTCACAGCTTGAATGGTGCAACCTGCTGACATTTACAGGTCTTTATTCATTTTTCCTCAATTATTTTCCTATGTGACAACATCTAGGAACAAACATGAATCAATAAGTTCAACATTTACTTGACCACATTTCTTTCTCCTTAGAAACCTTAGTAGCACTATTTCAGCGTCACTAAGCCCTTACACTTAAATACCTTTTAAGTAAACTTAATACTTAAATACGTTTTGCCTCTCGCTGCTTAACTCCTTTTCAGTTCTTCCTCTTCTTGATTTTTTCTGTTGTGCCAGTCCTTCCAGATAACAGAAATGATACTCAGACACAAAAAGTTTCTGAGTATATAGTAAACTATATTGTAAAAATATAGTTTTTCTGTCTTTTTTGTACACAAACCAGATCCTTAGATTAGAATTAGGTGTCCAAAAATGACATCTGCCCATGCCTCTACAAGTTCCTCTTCTAATAACTGTCAAAGACAATGCACTTTGATTTCAAATAGCAATTCTCAGATATTACTGTAGATTTAAGATGCATTGGATTTTATCAAGCTTATTCTTCTTTATAATTACTCTGAAGTAAACAAAAGCTAGTAGAAATCATTTACAGTTAGCTGTACTTGTCTTTTGGTTGTAAGTACAATGACAGTAGATAAAGTATTTGGACTAACGGAACATGTTATGAAGCAAATTAGAGGAGACACAGATTTCTTATGCCTTAGCTTCATCACACATATAACCTGTAACAGGGAGGTACCAAACAGGCTGTCAGCAAGGTAAATGATACACACAGTCAAAATCCAACATATGCACATCAGATACACAGTGGACAATGATGTTTAATAGCCTAATCAGCCAAGCATAAATATTATACAAAATTTAATATATATGCCATTTCCTCTAGAAAATGGCAAGGATTTGAGTGACTAAGCAGATTGTCTGGGAAATGCTTAAAAGGAATGAGGGACAGTTAAACCTGCCTATGTAGAAGTACTCAGATGCTAAAAGAGGATCATAGCATATGCAAACAAATGCTTTAAGTGTATATTTATGTGAGTATCAGGTGTACTATGACTATATATTTGAAACTTTGTTCATATTTCCCAAGCAAAAAGAACTCCTAGTTTGTCACAGGCAAGAAACAAGATAAAGTATCATAAAGCCTCAAAATTTTACCTTCTACCACTCTTTCCCATCTCTTTCACAACAGCTTTAATCTTCTCTGCTGATGTACTGTACGTTATTTTTTCCAACAAATTAAAGTCTTCTGCATAGAATTCATTTTCACTTAAAGGACCCAGTATCTTAGATAGAGAAAAAAATGTTACTAAGCACAGAATGCCCCTTTTTTTCTGTAAGTAAAAATATACTAATATCTTAACTGAATGCACAATATGGAATACGCAACTCCCAGTTCTATATATATCAACATAATTAACAACATAGTAACTATCTTGTACAGTAATTGGGCACAAAATAATCTAAGCCAGGACATACAATTGTAATATAAACATGCTTGAACAGGGGGGTTGGACTTGATAACCCCTGGAGGTCCATTCACAGCATCACAGAACATTAGGGATTGGAGGGGACCTCAGAAGATCATCTAGGATCACCTAGATCAAGCTGCGCACCACATGTCCAGGAAGATTTTAAATGTCTCCAGAGCCAACCCCTAATGATCTGGTATCTGTGTACATAATTACAGTTAATTATCACCAAGAATAGCTGCAATGAAAAAAAATCTGCAGAAATGAAAGATTATGTAACAATTCCAACTAAATTGTTATTTATATAAAATTATTATTGAATTCTTATTGAATTAAAAGGCTTTATTTATATTAATAAAAGACACAAAGAAAACCATAGTGTGATTATAAAATACTAGGGCACTTCTGTAGAAGTCATAACTAGACAAAAAACCAAAACTGTAGCGATGAAAGAGCAAGGATAGAAATGAAGACTATGCCATGTCTTTTTAAAGGCAATCTTTCAAAGTGAAAACATACTTTCAGATAGGTTTATATATTTACTCCAAATTTATCCAAGGTTTTTAAAGAAATGTACTTCCTAGAAATTTAAAACATGACATTATTTGAGGTTTTTTCGGTGCAGAAATAAACAAAAACCCCATAGAAAATACCATTTTTAGTACTCTAGCAAGCACTAAATATTGAACACAATATTTAGGCTGTTGATTTCAAAAGATACACACAAGAAATTTTAACAACAAAACAACTATGCTTTTATTTGAAAATTAAGAATTAACACTGTATAACAATGTAATAATTGGGGCTGTGTGGTTGGAAAGATGAATGTCAGAAGAGGACCTGCGGGTATTAATTGTTGGTTACATGAGTATGAACCAGCAGTATGCCCAGGCAGCCAAGAAGGCAGACAGCATCCTGACCTGTACTGGAAAGAATGTGGCCAGCAAGAGTAGGCACAGGATCACAGAACCTTCACATCATTAGGGATGTGAAAGGACCATGAAAGATCATCCAGTCCAATCCCCCTGCCACAGGAAGATGCCCCAGATCAAGTCACACAGGAAAGTGCCCAGGCGGGTTTTAAACATCTCCACAGAAGGAGAGTCCACAAACCCCCCAGGCAGCCCCCTCCAGTGCTCCGTCACCCTCACTGGGAAGAAGTTATAAAATCATAGAATCAGTCAGGGTTGGAAGGGACCACAGGATCATCCAGTTCCAACACCCACAGCACAGGCAGGGACACCCCACCCTAGATCAGACTGGCCAGGGCCTTGTCCAGCCTGGCCTTAAACACCTCCAGGCACGGGGCCTCCACCACCTTCCCGGGCAGCCCATTTCAGGCTCTCACCACTCTCACGGTGGGTGAAGAACTTCCTCCTCACATCCACTCTAAATCTACCCATCTCCAGCTTTGCTCCATGGCCCCTAGTCCTGTCGCTACCTCACATCCTAAAAAGCCCCTCCCCAGCCTTTTTGTAGGCCCCTCTCAGATACTGGAAGGCCACAATAAGGTCACCTGGGAGCCTCCTCTTCTCCAGACTGAACAGCCCCAACTCTCTCAGTCTGGCCTCACAGGAGAGGTGCTCCAGCCCTCTGATCATCCTCGTGGCCCTCCTCTGCACTCGCTCCAGCACGTCCACATCCTTCTTGTAATAAGGGCTCCAGAACAAGACGCAGTGCTCCAGGTGGGGTCTCACCAGAGTGGAGGGAGAATCACCTCCTTCGACCTACTGGCCACATTTCTCCTGATGCAGCCCAGGATCAGGTTTGCCTTCTGGACTGCAAGTGCACACTGCTGGCGCATGTTGAGCTTTTTGTCCACAAGCACCCCCAAGTCCTTCTCCCCAGGGCTACTCTGCAGCCAGTCACTGCCCAGCCTGTATCTGTGCTTAGGATTGCTTCGACCCAGATGCAGGACCTTACACTTGGTCTTGCTGAACCCCATCAGCTTGGCTTGTGTCCACCTCTCCAGCCTGTCCAGGTCCTCTCGGTGGTATCCCTGCCCTCCAGTGTGTCTGCTGCACCACACAGCTTGGTATCATCAGCAAACTTGCTGAGGGTGCACTCAATGCCTCTGTCCATGTCACCAACAAGACTGGTGGTTCCAGGACTGATCCCTGAGGGACTCTGCTTGTCACCGGCCTTCACTTGGACAAGGATCCATTGACAACCACTCTCTGGGTGTGGCCATCAAGCCAATTGTTTACGTCCACCCATCAAAGCCATGTTCCACCAGCTTGGAGACCAGAATGTGGTGCACGACAGCATCAAAGGCTTTGCTCAGGTCTAGCTAAATGACATCAGTCGCCTGACCCTCATCCGTTAATGTTGTCACCTGTTCATAGAAGGCCACCAGGTTTGTCAGGCAGGATTTTCCCTTGGTGAAGCCAAGGATCATCCCTCTTATACTCGGGATCGGTGAGGCCACACCATTGTGTTCAGTTCTGGGCCCGTCACTACAAAGCCATGCAAGTGCTGAAGCATGTCCAGACAAGGACCACATGGATCATTAAAGGGTCTGGAGCACAAGTCCTGTGAGGAGCAGCTTTAGGGAACTGGATTGAAGAGGCTGAGGGGAAACCCTGTAACTCTCTACAACTATCTGACAGGAGGTTGGAACCAGGATAGATACATCCTTATCTCCCTGGTGGCAAGCAGTAGGACCAGAGGAAATGGTTGTAAACTGAGCCAGAGAGGTTTAGGCTGGATGTTAGAAAGAATTTATTTGCTGAAAGGGTTATCAAATATCAGAAGAGGCTGCTCAGGGCAGTGGTGGAATCACCATCCCTGGAGGTATTTAAACAAGTGTACCTGATGTTTAGGTACATGGTTTAGTGGTGACCTGGCAGTGCTAGGTCAAAGGTTGGTCTTGGTTATATTAGAAGACTCTGAACCAAATATATGCTGTGATTCTGTAATAATTACAAACAATTTGGGGTTTTAGAGATACAAATACTCATTTATCTTTCATTATATATGCAATAGCTTATCCAAGCCCAAATCTGTAAAACATAGGCAACATTGAGATAAAAATTTATTCTTAAATATAATAAATAATCCATCAAAGATTAACCTATTTAGAGAATTTTGTTGGGGTAACTCAAATGCCTGTATGAATGACTATGTACATAGAAGCTTCAATAGAATGGTGTTAATTAATTAAATCATGTGTAAAACAGAACACAAAAGACAAGCATTTATACAATTATCTAAAATAGACTTAATTAGTGAGAAGTCGATATAGTGCATATTCTTTAATTTGAAACTGAAGCCTCAGTAAGTAAAGAGTGCATGCAAAAAGACTGAAAGATTACTTGATTCTTTGCTTACCCTGCCATTGCTCATAACAGCCATTTGCCCTGGAAGCAGCTTAAGAACCTCCTGACAGAACATCTGGTGGGTTCTAATTAAATCCAATCCTAAAGTGTTATACTTCTTCTCAAAAGTATCAACATCCATTCCCTAAAGTACAGATAAAGCATAAATGGTTCAGCAAAAATACAGTTCGTAACAGATGAGGTAACTTAAGATATTCTTCAGGTTATATGGTAACCAGAAACCAAAATAATCATGAATAACCATGAGAGGAAGGCTGAGCCTGAGATAAAGTGTTTTCTCAATGTTCCAGCACACAGCTGCATAAAAAAAGAATATTCTCCATTAACAACAGCACTCTCTTCTCACTTGTAGGAAAAAAATATTTAAAAATCTATAATGCTCTAAAATCATGGTCACTGGATACAGCTTAAACATGTTTTGAGGAAGCCAACATCATTCAGTAGGACACACAATAAAATGGGAAAAAATGCTGGAAATTCTGCTGTACTTAGAATGACACTGTCTCACCTCTCAACATTATCTTGCTGTATTAAACACCACTGATACGTATTGCTTTGTTAGAAACACACAGAACAAAGAGATTCAATTGAATGCCATTAAATAACAAAATAAATTAATAGCATGCATACACTGCCTAATTAGCTACCTTTATGTCTTTCAAACTGGCAATGCAATAAGACCATAAACCGAAACAGGCAATTCATTTTCCAGTACAGTACCAGACAGTTCTCTTAGCCTTACCAATTTTCCTATTTAAATATAAAGCAAGTTACAGTCTCTTCTGAAACCAAATGTAATTTGCAGCTGTTATTTGATAAGTAACTGCGTTCCTGGATATGAACTTTCAAAATCTGTAATATTTTAAACCAATGAATTTCCAAAGAAACACACCAGAAAGTGTTGGCTACAAGTATTCAGTGCTTGTCTAACCTCAGCTGCTTCAGTCTGTGCTTATTACTGCTCACAATCATAACATCAAGGTAAATATGGTTACCTTGATGAACACCAGGACTTTCATTGTAATTAAGGAAGACATGTGCAAAACCCCAGACAACACAAAAATGAAATTATATTTGTCTCATTATTCTGGTATCTGTACTCAGTATTTTTCAGTATTCTTGGATTTTCTTCCTTTAAACTCTGTCCTTATACTTCATACTCTTGCCCTCTGTTCTTCCATCACACTGTATTTTTGAAAACCCCAATGTGCTTGAGAGAAGCTGTACACTAGATTTGTCCAAACACTGTTTTTCTTAACATCTCTTAACAATAAAATGTACATAAAACGAAAAGAAAGCACAGTGTAATTTAGTTTGTACTCACTGGAAGGAGTAATTTAGCAATCTTGGTTCCAGCAGCAAGGGATTTTACTGTATCCTCTTTACTGAGTTTACTTAAGAAACTTTTTAAATTGCTGTTGTTTGGGGTTAGAAAAGTGGTCAAAATTCCTCTTGCAATGGCTGTGTTTTCATCCTTTATTTTTGATGAAGGATTGTTCAGAATTCCAATTCGTGTATGACTGCTTGTTTTCTGCAAAGAAAAATACACAATAACACACCATTTTACAGGTCCATCTGCTGTTTCCTAATGTGTTTGTATCTGTTATAGCTCTGTGAAATGCCCCTAAGTATTTAATGTTTGGCAGCTATTTGTCTTTAAAAAAGATACACCAATGCCTAAATTGGAACTTTAACTAGGAGTGGTAATGTTATTAGTAAAGATTTACCTACACTCTAATACGTATTTTAAATAGATGTTTTTAACGAAGGACATACACAAGTGTTCACTGACAGACTCGAGAACTGAGTTTGTTGGTGTTACTAATTTTTCCAAATCCATCAAAACAAGCTTAAAAAATACAAGAAAACGTATCCAAGAATCAGTTCAATTTTAATCCATAGAAAAATGTGCACTTGCTAAAATGAGTGATGCCACTTAAATTTGACTAGAGAGACTGATAATTCTACGGTAGGATCAAATTACATGAAATGAAGAAAAGAGAGCTGGACTCCAGTGTACAAAGATAAGGAATACAACCACTGGTAATTTACATATTTAAAAAGCAAACTTTAAATTGTAACCCTTAAGAAAAGTTTTGTTAAAACGCTTATTTGGAAAGCTTGACAATGTGTCCTTCAAACTGCTCCAGAGAAGCACGCAGCGCACGAGGCTGCGTTAGGAGAAACACGGCAAGCACGTGGACTAGGCTGTGCCTGGACTTTGTGCCTGGTTTTGGTTCCTCTATTGAGCTAAGCCTGTTGAGACACTGGAGAGGCTTCAGCACAGGGTTACCAAGATGGTCACAGGCCTGTGAGAAGACTTTGATGAAGGCAGTTTGCTCAGTCTAGCAAGGAGGAGGCTACAAATAAACCTAAAGGCAACCAACAACTACTGAAGGCAGAATGAAAATCATAACAAGGCCAAAACACTCTTGGCAGTAGCGTTCTAGTTTAAGTTAGGAGTATAAAAAGAGGTAATGGTCACAAATTTTAGCCTGATGGGAAAAATTACACTGGGAAAGCAGTATGACATCAGAGCAAACTGTCACGAGAGGGAATGTAGTCACCTCCTTGAAGACTTTCAAGAGTCCTTCAAACATACAGCTGACCTGATATTAAGATGGCAATAACCCCACTTTGTAAGGGAAGCCAAACTAGATGGCCTCCAGAGATTGCTTCCATCTAAGACACCGTTAGTTTTTTCATATAGAAAAAGGTCATTTTTCAAATAAAAAAAATAAATGGTCACTGTAAGGCCACGGAGATCACTGAATTGTTTAGGCTGGAGAAGACTTGTAAGATCCAACCATTAACCCAACTGCACCAAGCCCACTGTTAAGCCATGCCCCTATCTACATGACTTCTAAACATGTCAGGGATGGCAATTCAGTACATTCTCTGGGTAGCCTGTTCCAAGGCCTATTTGGTCCTTTCAATAAAGAAGTTTTTTCCTAACATCTATAACCTAAATTTCCCCTGGCAGAGCTTGAGTCTGTTTACTCTTGTCTTATGGCTTGCCTTCTTTTCTTCAGACTGAACAGCCCCAGCTCCCTAAGCTGCTCCTCATAAAGTTTATCAGACCCTTTGCCATCCTTGTAGACCTTCTCTGAACCCACTGGGTCCAGGGGAACACTGCGTGATGGTTCACCTCAACAGGTTTCTCTGTTGAGGTGAAGTCCTGACTTCCCTAGACACAGGCAGCGTGTTGTGTTCTTTCATGGACTGGGAAGAAATTCACCCTTATAAAGCATAATGTCATAGTTTGTCTCTTGTGTCTGGAGTGTTATGATGCCAGTGTTGCTGGTGAGTAAAGAAAACCGAGAGTCTCATAAGCCTGCACATGACTCCCACAAAAGTACTGTTGCATCTTTACTTAAGAGTGTCATTTTTGAACGTAGGCAATGTTGTTAAGAACACACTCAGAATAATCATTTTACTAAAAGCTGCTAGAAACTCACCAGGTGTTTCAGCGCATTGGAAAGCAATCGTCTCCCAGCTGGCTTATCAAAATCAGCAATAATCCAAACAGTAACAGCACACAATGCATCTTCATCTGAAAATTAAGGATAATCTTGCTTTACATTACAGAGAATCTTCTCTAGTAATGAATAATAAATTAATCCTGGTTGAGACTTTGAAGTTTATGTGTCTGTTTGACTGCTGACTTCAATTGCAATAGTCTTCCTTGCTGCATAACAATCATGCATTCTGAACCGAAATAAAGTTTCTCAAAGGTAATTTATTGTATTAATATTTAAAAAGTCATTAAAATAGACAACCTATTGCTGTACCAATGAAACAAGATGGCCCTAATAAGCTAGCTGAAATTTAAAAAAAGCTGCTAGGAGTATCTAGGAGTAGATGGATAGTGTTTTATCTTCTCTATTTGATGGGGTTTGGTCATACAGCCTTAAACGAAAAGAATTAAGTAGTTACAAGACAGTAACTGACAATAAAAGAAGAGTCCTTCAACGAAAAGCAGAAGAAAAATAACAATTTCTGGACACAAACAGAAATATTCCAAATACACTGCAAAGAAAGTAAACTACTGTACAGGTAATTATACATGCATGTAGTTGTACATGCAGACATTTTCCCTTTTTCCTGATATACAGCCTTCTGGGTTTTATTCTTTATTAGAAGGGTATGAACAATTCTACGGAATTATCTGTCTCATTCTACTCAGGTCCATCATATCCCCTAAAATGTAATACATAAAGACAGGAACTTTCTAAGGTTCTGATTAGAGTCTTGGAAAAGGTCATTATAAGTGCGGCTATGATCAAAGATTCACACTGGGGACAGAGACTTGAAGTGCACATTCCAGCTTAGAGGTTATAGTTTTACAGAAGAGATGCAAATCTTTAAAATGAGCATAAAGATGGAATGCCATGCATCACTTGACAAACAGATGGAACGTCTCTGTGGTTGTAAACAGAGAAAAAAATAGTAAAATAATTTTATTCTAATGAGCTGTAGGTATATGGCATTTCTTTCTGAGAGTGGAGCAAGTAAAAACTATGCAAATACCATAATAAAAAATAAAACTTTGTCAACAGGATCATTCTGTCTCTTGACGGACTAATGTAAATGAGCAGCTGTTAACTGCCTACTCCTAGAGTTGTACAAGATATAGACTGTTGCAGTATTCCATGCAGTATTATGCCCCCACTGTTCAAATTTCTTCTAACTCCAAAGGAAACTACTTGGATACACAGTAAGAATATTTTGCATGTAAAAGTATTTCAGCTGCATAAAAAGTGGAAAGTTTAGGCAAGATAAAATGCACGAGTGATAATCCATCAGAATACATATATTTTTTTTATTTTCTACAGGAAGACAAAACTTCAGATATCAAAATTAAACACTAACTAGAGAAAAATATATATGCTAATAAATAAGAAATAAAATTATCCCTTAAATTGTAGAAATAAGTAACTGTGATATATATATTACATAGATCCCTCACTTGATAATGCTGCAACTAAAAAGTCACTTGAAATTACAATATACTTCAACTGTATTTAAGTCTTTATTATCTTCCTATAAAATCTTATTAGTATGAAATCATCTGGCTTTTAGTCTGGCTCTGAAGCTACCAGTCTCAGAAAGCTTTTTAACTTCATGTCTGCCAAACAAAAAAACAAGTATCCATGACATACATCCCACTGCAAAACTAAAAACCTTAAAATAACTATCCTGTTAACTATAATTTATGTTTTTACTATTAAATATGATCTAGCTCATGAAAGATAATACTGGGACATAGCATCATTGAGATACTTCCTTGAGGTATTTTAGTGGCAAATTTCAATAATTCGTTTTATTTACATATAAAGCACATATTGAAAATTAATATACCTGTTTTTGTTAAATACTTCATGTTGTCTGAAATTACAGCACTTTTATCTTGTGAATCCAAAAAGGAGAAAGTAGAGAAGTCTTCTGCATCAAATTGAACTAGAAAATATAAACCCCAATATGTTAGAACAAAAAACACAAAAATCACAACAGGCAATCTGAGAAAAGTAGTTACCAGATGTGGGTCTGAATTGTATGTATCTTCTTTCTGCTCCAAGAATTACGGGGTTTATACGGGACAGTACATTGTGCTGATCCATGAGGAAGTCTATTGCATTCATATGATCATTTAACAAATCCTGGAATAAGACAAAAAAACAGAAATCTGTGCTGGCAGAGTTTGAAGACGAAGAATAAGTATCTGTAGAATGTTTCAGCAGAGCTTGAACCTTCTGTACACACCAAGGTTTTGACAATGTCAAGTCAAGACAGTACAAACATAGCACAGACAGCATTTCAAAATGGAATTTTTCAATGAGCAACTCATGTACAGTCTCATCTTCTGGTTGAAGAATTCCATAAAACTACTACATGCTTACTTGGCCCATCAATCTGTTTTGAACATATGAAAGCAGGTTAATGTAACAATGTAATTTCCAACACAATATTACTAATTTCAAGCCATCTCAATGAAAAACATTAAGTACATAAACATGACTCAACAGTTCACTGACAAATACTTTATCTTGAGTTCATTCAGAAATACTGAACATACCATGAACACTGCCCTCTGAAAGAACCCAATGACATCAATAATCCTCTGAAGAATAACTGTCTCTAACTCCACGGCATCCATCTCTTCTCTGTTAAAGGGCACACCATTAAACAGAGCTTGAGGCAACGGACCCAGGCCAGTCTTTTTATAAAAGGTTGCTCCTGCCTGATGAGATCAGAAATATCACCAGATTAAATAGACTATGGCAAAAAATAAATCAAATATCAAGAGGTAACGAACTTTAATCTCCCAAGCACACCTGTCACACCAACTCATGTGCAAGCCAGGACAAGAGGAAACATTTGGAAACCAAACAGGATGCACAGGACTAATATCTCAAATAGAACAACAACAGAAATTACAGATCTACATGCTTTATCATCTTACTCAGAAATGTTATTAATTATTCCTTATCAAAGAGCATTAAGCAAATAATATTGAAGAAGGACCTTAAGACAGTCATAGTTTCAGGTGGATTGACCTAGACTGTCTCTCCAAAAACAGCACTCCCCAAAAAACTCAAAAGGCTTTTCATATTCAGAAGCCAAACCTTATTTGATAAGAAAGTGGAATAAGCTATTTTTAACTCAAATAGAAAAAAATCAGTGACACAAACAGAAGTAAAAGATAAGTATTTCCCCCTCCTTTTGTGTTGTATTCCAGTGTCACCACCTGGGTGGCTATAAACTCTGGCAGTATCTGTGTCCCATATTTCTGTCATCCCACTGTCTCCTCCCCAATCTTCATGACAGTCTCACTGTCCGTGCACTTTCAGGGGGAGCTTCCTCCTGGAGGATGTCTATTTTAATTCCTTCAGTATTGTCTGTGGGAAGCCTTCCTCCCCTGGAAGCATGTCCAGCTGTTCCCAGGATAGCTTTAAACTGCTCTTCTATATGAAGTGTACATGCAGCTGAGTGAACTGGCTGCTCCGATGCATCTTTTTAAAGGAACAGAACATACTTTATGCAACAAACTTTAAAAGGAAATGGATAAAATAAATGGTGTGTGTCAGAAACAAGACTGTATAGATGACACAGCTGACGGCACAGGAAGGAAAACTGTATTTTAGCAGAAAATGGTCTAAACAAGGAGTTATACTTAAAAATGTCTTCTCTATAAACTTTCTATCAAAATCCATAGATGTCTTTCCCTAAGGAGATTATAACCCATGAAGCATAAATAAAGGAAATACAGATTCACCTAGGAATCAGGCAACTCCTCACCCAGAACTCCTGAAAGCAGCAGAGAATAGTAAATTTCAATACTGAGTGTAGCTCTGCAGACACCCTTTCAACATACCTGCTAATGACTGAACAGCAGGTGAGGAAAAACTTGATTCAAAGGTACTGCATTTGCTTGCTTTAACATTTGGCAATCTTTCAGCTTAGCAAATAGAATAAATTGTGCAGTGAAACATTTCGTAGTGCTTTGCTCTCAACATACCTTCCTCCCTTCATCATATTCAGAATGAACACCTAGTATACTCTGAACATCAGTGCGTGGGTACTTGGTTCTAAGAACATCTTTCACATGATTTACTGTTAGAACATTTCCATCTTTCACTTTATTGTACATCTGTAAAAAGCAAAACATAATTTTTAAAAAGTTATAATTTGTCAATAATAAAATTAATAAAAGTAAACCATAAAGTAAATAAAAAATAAGTATATTTTTGTAGTACGTTAGTACATTTTATATTTATTACATTACTTTTACTGCTGTATTGCAGTTTTTATATTTATCAGCATCATGTATGACACAGAGGAATTTGAATCTTGTTGTATAACAAGAATTTTTTTAATATGTAACCGTTTTAACTTTTAGAATCAGTAGTTTTTAGGAGACAATCCTGGATTTACAGGGAGACAATGTTAGATTTACAAAATCTAGCTCAGCTGCAGAAAATTATTTAACTGAGACAAGACAATGGAGAGGTGCTTTGGCCTTGCTGAGCTTGGGACCTAAGATAATGAGGTGGTAATAATGGCCTTGAGCTTGCCAGATGACTTGCAATCATTAGCAACAGGAATAAAGAACTCACTATGAGATGTTCTCCAAACTCCCCCTGAGAGACCCTCCTGACATTACTACTCATGCTGTATCTAGGAAGAGTTTATTAGACTCTAATTTATATAACACTGCCTTTTCTAAGAAACTTAATGAATATGCATAATTAACCTGTATAAATAGACATGTATTTTAAACTGACCACATAGATGATTTGGAGGAACATTCTCATGTGTCCAGTGTTGCAATGAACGATTGCCTGCTTAGTAACGTCCACCTGGAGTCACATTAGCTGCAGTTTTTCATCAGAGCTCTGGTTCTGATTAGTCTGTTACACTTTTAGTCTGAAGCTGAAGTGGTAAAGGAAATACACTTATATGAGCTGAATGTGAAAGGTTATTTCTTGCCACTGACAAAAAAAATTTCTTTCTATAAACTAACCACGGGAATTTAATTCAATCAACATGGGATGAATTGAAGCCTGAATTAGTCAGTGTTATATTTCCTACAGAAATCATGTTTCCTTACCAATTCTAGTTTATTTCACAGCATATGATTTTATTACTTTCATCGCAAGCTGAGTTATTCCAGGATAAAAGTTTCTAGGCCAGAGCAGAACACAATAAAAATAAGAAAACCTGTTATGTATGAATATAATTTTCTTTTATACAGTTTTGCCTGCTGTTCACTTAACTTCTCTCCATTTATCTCTCAAAACTGGCTTTACATGAACCTGCATTCTCTCACAAAAAAATCTGTCTCATTCTTTAAGCTGCAAGCCTGGGACCTTTCCCTGTTTCCTACACTCACAAACAACTCAAGTGTGATCTGTTTCACTTTATACTTGTCACTGTTTGAGGGCTGCCCAGCTTAACTGAGCACAACACAGCACAGAAAAACTGAGCGTTAAGGGTTTGCTGAAGGGACATTAAAATGCCTGTACTCCAAGAGGTACAGAACACAAAGACAGTCACGTCATGTAACACAAATGGAACAGAACCATTTTGCAGAAGAAAATACTAAAAGCTGTAATGCATGCATCTACCTTTTTGCACTCCTGAAGAAAGCCTGCAGACAAGTAAAATGACAAGAGCAAGTTGTTACAGAGGCAAGCAATTCTACAAATCATTCTACAGCATGTTAACGCTATATGATTTTAGCACCTAACTTCCACGTAAAGTTAAAAAAATGCATAAAGTCACAAGGTAGCAAAATATTAACTATATAAGTATATAATTATTACTTGTTAAGGTATTATGCTAAGTACTGAAAGAAAAAAGTGATTTCTTGAGAATGAACTAACATTAACTACTGCAGTGAAGGCTTGGGAGGTGTCAGATTCCTCTGCAATGTAATTAAAAGTTCTCCAAAGAGCTACTCCAGCATCTTCATTTCCATCAATTTCTTCTTTTGTACTTACACCAAATACAAATCCAATTCTGTAAGGAGAGAGAGAGATAATATGTTTTAAAAGACAATCAGTTTCACACACATTCTAATACCTACAGAGAAGAACAAGAGGCAATCTGTCCAGAGTTGGAAAAATAAAACACCTGTACCTAGGTGCTGTTACCCTGACCTTGTTACAGAATCACAGAACATTGGGGATTGGAAGGGACCTTGAAAGATCATCTAGTCCAATCCCCCTGCCACAGCAAGATCACCTAGACCAAGTCACACAGAAACACATCCATGCAGGTTTTAAACATCTCCAGAGAAGGAGACTCCACTACCCCCCTGGGCAGCCCCTTCCAG
>VXBP01009021.1:0-24314 GCA_013400115.1 Rhinopomastus cyanomelas | reverse complement strand
TCTTTTCCAACCTTATCATTACTGTGATACTGTTAGCTAACCACTCCGACATCCACAGGCTTGTAATGCTTGGGATAGCTTTGTTTCGCTGGTGGTATCTTGTGGTGGATACCTGTATTTAGGCATGTCTGTATGGGTATCCTAATTTTAACCAAATCTTATTTTTCCTATTCCTTATGTTTAGTATTAATAGCTATTTTACTTCTTGACATAGCTTTATTTTTCTTCTGCTTCTTGGTCTAGAGGAGTAGAGTTTGATTAAGTAGTTGGTTTTGATTTTTGTATTAACAAAGCTGCAGCTGGATAAAGACATTATAAAGACTTAATCAAGAAAACAAGGAAGTCCTGGTCCCAGCACTCAGACTCTGGAAAAAGTAAGATCATGATGGTTTTGGTTGGCTTTATCCTGATTATAAAGCCAACAACAAACATACAGGAAAACCACTGTCTCAGCTGTATACAGAAAGCAATAAAGCAGGGTGCAAGATACTGCTTTGCTCCCTTCAGCAAACACTATGACCCGTGACAACTAGTGCAAGAAACAAGAGACATGTATAATGCTGACTCCACTCTAAGATCCCAGTGCAAATGTAAGACTCAAACATGCACACTGTACACAAGAAAGGCCTTAAGAAAGTGAGCCAGTGCGATACATGAAATGTATTCTCAGTACACCAGCCTCACAGATAATTAAATGATACAGATAATTAAATGTTGCAGAAGTACAGGAGTGCCATAAGCAAGAAATAAATCCTCTTTACTATGGTGGCTGGTCGGTTTTACACCATATAAAAACATATACTGAAGATCAAGATTAGGGAAAGTGCTATGGATGTTATTTCATGTGATCAGTCCTAGTGATTAACATTTAATTTTAACACTGAACTTTAAAAAAAAAATCCAATCTCTAAACTGAGGCAGAAAATACAACAGATCTCACAAACTCAACAAATGTAAAGTGGCATCTCACAATACATCTCCCATCAGTTAAAATCACATTAACAATGACTCAAGTGATACAAGGCACCGAAGATACATTGCATAAAGGATGAAAAACAACACCCATGGTAGATGGTGTTCAAATTACCCTGCAGAGTAACTGCCTATGTGATTCTCTGAGCAGGAAAAGCTCAAAGCTAACCTGTGCTGACCACAATATAAGCAGCAAGTTTAGATTCAACAGTAAAGCTCATTAAAAATTAACCATCTATTTTACTTTCACAGCACACAATATATAACTAAACAAAACTCTCTGTAAGAACTGTTTGCTCTTGCCTAATTCTGTAAAATCAGTGGAGGGAAGGGAAAAGGTACCAAGAACAGAACCAAAGCATTTGAATTATTTCATTATTATTTTACTTAGTTGTTTAGAACAACTAGTTTTTTAATCTAACAGAAATTGTGGAAAAGTTGCTACACTAATAGAAATCTCCAAAAGAAGTAACTCAAATGTCCAATTGAAATACAAACAAACCTTCTGATTATCTTCTATTTCTTTTCGCATTTTCTTGTCTACAGACACTCTGGTCAGTGATCTGTAAAAACAAAATATTGGAACCATCCAACAACTGTATTTTTTAAAATGTATCAAATAATATGAAATATGTATTTTCATGTCATATCCGATGCATTATAATTGAAGAATGCTGTAATTAAGGCTTAAATATAAAAGGAATGCGCTGTCATTAATACTTTATTTTCAAAACTGGTATTTTCTTCTGTGTTATTCTAGTAAACTCAGGTTTCTAATTTTCACTATGTTTTGTTGATATATTACTATCAGGTTGGTTTTTTTTTACTACTCTTTCAGATTTTTTAAATGGAAAATTGATTGTTACCTATAAAAAAAGCCATATTTGAATATTTTAAAATTAACATCACAAACTCCAGGCTACTCAGCATTACAAGGATACAGCTTAATGTTTTGGCTGTAGACAAAGAAAACATAAGAATGACCTCTCTTCAGCTGAGACTAGAAAAGACATTTACACATTGAGATCCTTGAAAACATTAAGTATTCACAGACAAAACTTCAGTTTCCTTAGGCATACTATTCTCAGAAGATAATCCATTTATTTGTCATTTTTACCTTTCAAGAACACTGCGGAAGACGACTATAATTTCCTTTACCACAAGGTATTCTATTTGAGATTTAGAATTACTAGGCTACCATAAAATACTCCCAGACTAAAATTAACCTCTCCACGTTTTAAGAAATCTTAAATCATATTAAACAAAATCTGATTCTCTGACTAAATATCAAACTCTAGCAGTTTGCCTATATATTTTTTTTCTAAAATATGATTGTACATGTGCTTATGAAATTTGTATGGGGCTTTAAGAAAAACTAGAGTAATCTAGTAACCTGAACATACCATCTTATACCTTATACATTCTAGCCAGATTTCATGGAGAAAGCGTGACGGTCATTCCTTGAGAAGGACATGCTAGGAATTTGTGGTAATGAACATAAAAGAACCTGTGAAAGCCATTTGCTCATGTTGACTTCAGTCATTTGGTCAGACCTTCAAAAAGTTTTTAAGCAGAGTTTTCTAATTAATATTTCTAAATAACACTTCACACTACTAAAGAATATAGGAATGGTCTTGTATGACCTTAAAGTTGCAATATTTTCAACTGCATAATTTTATTCATCTTTATTCTTACCCAGAAGTACATGCAGTATTGGTGGGGAAAAAAAGAAATACTTTCTATGTTCCTAATGTTAATATTCATGAATGATAAATGAATAGCAGGAAACAAAGTATTATAATTATCATTACTGCATTCTTAAATAACAGATAATTATTACACTTATGCAAATAAACAAAGATTAAAAATATAAAGTCATTTATCAAAATTTTGCTGTGATATCTTGTAAAGTCTACCTTTTCAACTGGAAACAACAGAGACAAAAATGCAGTTGATATACTAGACAGTGAAATGGTACACATTCATTATTTATGCAGGTTAAACAAGCAAAATTAGATTATTAAGAAAATATATTATGTACATTGTTTTTACACAATGCCTGTGATTCAATTCATTCTAAATGCAGACCTATTAAATTTACAAATATGTAATTACTACCAGTCTGTAATATTAACAACATGTTAGATTATCATATTAAAATAAATAATGACGTTTTGGAACGCCTTTCAATAAATCTGAAGTCTTATACATTTACCCACAAAAATAAAATGTTTGAAGAGTAGGTAAATTGTGGTCTAATTCCACAAACACACAGCAGGAGTTAAAGTGGGATGTAACAATTTAATGACTTTTAAAATAAATTATTTATACGTCATCCACTATAGTTCAAGTAGATTTTTTTTCTGTCCTTTAAAGAACAGAACTGGCTTTGCGGTTCAACATTTTGTAAAATTCCACTAACTTTCGAAATGGAAGCTGCATTTTCTGATTGCTAATCTAAGAGTAAACACATAGCTTACTGTTTCTTAATTATTATGTTTTGGAAATTTAATAAGCTATTTTATTTTTTTGAAATAAGATGTTACAAGGGTAGTTTTTCCATTGCAGTGTACATTTTCTCTAATAGAAAATCTAATAGAAAATGTAACACTGTGATAATTAAACAAGAGTTGTAAAATGTGAAAGCCCACCGAGTTAATGCTATTTAACATCACATTTAATTCAGAAATTTAAGTAAATATTGCTCGTAGGATTACATGAAGAACTTACTAGAACAAAAGAAAAGCACTTCTCAATTATAATAGAATTGCCTTACTGGAGGAGCAATTTTTACTAGAGGAGAATGTTATTTAATATTTAACATGAACTTTTATGAAGTAATCTACTATGGGAGACAGATCTTTCCCAGTAAGAACAGTAACATAAAGTAACTGAATTCCAATCTTGTCAGCACTGTTGTACTTAGAACTAACATGAGCAGATTCCTCTATGAAATTCATAAATAGTATTTTGCCTCTTCCCAATGTGAGTAGATATGCAATTAAATCAAGCATCTTCCAACTCAGAAAATATTCCAGTAAAGCTGAAAGAACTAGATGTTTAATCACAGGATGCATTTCCTGCATCAGACAGTAAACTTTTAAGAGACCAATCATGACCTCTCCCCCAGAAGTTACTTTAAATTCAATGAAATCGCTTGGAATCCATCTAGCAAGCTATAAAACACAAATAACTGACTGCACAATTTGGATATAAATTTGTGCTACTGTCATTAAATTAAAACTTAAACATAAAAATAGTATTTGAAAAACAAGTTAAAGTATCATACCTGGCTCTTATTGGGAAGTTCTGAGCTATGTCTTTCATTACTTTCAAGGCATCATAAAAAGGAGTCGACATAATTTGAGCAGCTGCTTGAAAACTAACATCTGGAAAGAAAATAAAACATGAGAATTATCACTTTTATTGCTGCCTATAAGAAGGCAAACTAATCCATATATATATATAAAATCCATATATACACTCATCATTAACATTTTTTTAATGTTTCAATTCACATGGTAAAAGATTAAGTAACGTTATGAAGGTTGAAAGGGTGGGCACTTAGAAGTTGGAAATACCAGACTGAGACTTTGTGACAGAATTCTGCCCAGCCATTTTGTGCTCAATTTCTAACTTTCAAAAATACACAAAAAAAGCAAAGAATTTATTGCATGATATAGTATCATAAAGGTACCATGCTCAAACCTAGATACACACCAACCCACAGACACCTATTAATTATTGTAAAGAATAAGGTCTTTCCAGCTCCAAGACTTCATTAGATTTTCAGAGAAGACATATATTAAATGTATAAAACTGGATCAAGCATATGAGGTGTAGAATCTGAGGAGGAAAAGGAGATTCATGAAAGACAGGCAAATCTACCATCAAATTTCAGTTCTCCTCAGCATCTAGCACAATTGTTAAAGGGATCTCATTTTTCTCAGAATAAAGTAAATTCTCATATCAGGACACTGTATAATTCATTTGCTTATCCAGTGGAAAAACAGTGATGGAATTCTGTTAGCCCTCTCTGATGCCTAACTTGGCTGTGACAAATCTTGGCACCTGAGACTGGGGAAAATCCAATTTTGGCATCAACAGGATAAGGCAATAATAAACTAGGCAATCCGACAGACTTTAGATACAGTCTGCCTAATTAATAATCTGCTCAGGTCAATGATGCTTTTTCCTCTACTAGTGAAGACATTTAGCAGAAATTGAAGCTTACTCAGTTTGAGGAAAGCTGATGCAGCATACAGTAAAAAGTGCTGCTCAGAAATTCATAGGATGTTGCCTCGTACAACTTCACACCATTTAGGAATTTTTAAAAAAAAGGTCAGAAATAGCATACATACCCAGTTTCCCAGTTTAGCCTGATAAAAAATGTCTTAGCTGAAAAAAAGATGAGCCTTAACACTTTAATATTTTTATCATAAAGTATAAATAGATTGCTGTTTTCAAAGAGAATGTTTCAAGTCTCTTTTGACAGCTTGTGCTGGTTTGACGGTTCAAGGTGGAACTCTTTAAAACAGACTGTTAGATTCCTCTCCCACCAATGCAAGAATGGTACATAAATTAATTTGAAAACTAGGATAAATTGTAAAGTTTATTCAAAATTAAAAAAAAATAAGAGAAAGAAAAACAACAAAAAAACCTTCTTCACAATAAAGAAAAGGGATATTTAGGGAGATGGTGTAAGGCAGGGGTCCTCAAACCCCGGCCCGTGGGCTGGATATGGCCCCCCAGGGTCTCCAATGCGGCCCGCCGGTATTTACAGAACACCCCCCGCCCCGCTGGGGGTGGGGGGGGAACCGAGCAGCTGCAGATGACTCTGGTCAGGGACTGTCACAGACTTCCCTCTGTGGCACCCTAACACCGCTGAGAAAGCAGAGTAGGACACCTTAGGATTGTCAGCTTAAAAAACGTCAACGTATGCTCTAAAAGCTAATGAGGTGCTAGAGATCAAGAGGCTGTTCACACAAATAAAATAATCAGCTCTTAAGGGGAGCACTGTATCAGTTCAATGTGCATCATTTTTCCACTAAGAATAGTAAACCTACTTACCAAAACATAAAGACCCTTAAAAGATAATTCTTGAAAGGTGTTCAGGGTCACTTATAAATAGAATTATACTCTATAGCTGAAGGAGTTTTGGTTTAATTTAGTTAAACTTTTTCTTGGAAGCGACAGAAAATTAGAAAGTATCTGAGCCATTAACTCAGACACTGTATTTAGTCATTAAGAATTAACTTAGAGCACCCAGTCATCTCAGGAGTATCTAAACAACCACACTACACAAACTAGAGGCTGAAGACTTTCAGAAAAGGCCCTGAATGTACTTATCACAAACCAGCGCAGTCTTCTTCACTGTGCGAGCATAAGGGCAAATCAGTTTTGTTGTCTTCTAAAACTGACAAACAGGCAAATTTAGTTGCCTAAACTTAAGCATTATGGACCTGTTACAGAGTGACTTTAACTCCATTCAAGCTACAGAGTGTCTTGCAGGTCATCAGCACATAAGCTCTTTAGAAATCAGCTTTTAAAAGCATGTTCTTCCATCTGATGCTATATTTAAAAATGGATCAGTAAGAATTTCAGGAGGCTGATAGAAGTTACACAGGAATCATAGAATCATTACGGACTGGAAGGGACCTCGAAAGATCATCTAGTCCAATCCCCCTGCAACAGCAGGATCACCTAGACTAAATCACACAGGAAAATTTACAGATTACAATTAATACATTAAAGAAACAAAATGCTCTCAATAGCAATTGAGTCAGAATTATAGTGCAATTATCAGAATTATATTTTTTTATCTAACCTATCAAAAAATCTGAAATCAAATTTAACATCTGAGATAAAATACAAGTAGGTCATTAAAAATCAGTAAAGCTAGTTAATATTCTTCATGTTACAAAATTACTTCAATCCATCTTTAATTTCTAGCATATACTATTATGACAAGATACCAGCATATTATTTCCAAATATTTGATATAATACTTTTTATGAAACCACGTCTCTTTCCAAAGCAAGCTTTTATCATCATGTTGATACACCAGCATAACAAAGGAAAATTAAACAGAGTACTGTGTTAATTCAGAAACATGCAATACATACTCTGTAGCTCCCAAACCTTCAGTGGTTCCATGTTGTTAGTAGTTTCAATTAGATATTTTTTAAACTCTCTCAGATTGCTTTTCAGATTCCAATCCATCTGTCTACAATATATATTAAAAAAAATGGCAAAATCAATGACATCCATCAATATTCACTGTATGTCTCACAGCCAATACTATATCTTACTAGTAACAAGCAAGAGTTATAATTTTCATTTATTCTTAAAACAAAATTGGAGAAGAAATTATCTCTAAGAACTAAAAATGAGTTAATGACAGGAAGTAAGGAATTGGATTGTTTTGTACTGATGTGTCTCAAACCCTGTCGCATATAGTTTGATAGAATACATGAACTGCACCAAGGGATGGAGTTCAGGTGCTGAGGAATCAGGCCATTCCAAGAGTGTTGAGCTGGAGAAGCTACACTGAAGAATTGAAGAATTCACCAATTTGCAAACAGCCTGGGTGCCGCTGTACTGCAGATGGGGGTGATACATGAATAATAGAGAGGGTGGTGGTACCCGTCTCTACTTGACTGACATGCTCTTTTCCCCAGATCTCTAATGTGAGACCCAAGACCCAAGGACAAATATGACAGTGATCTTCCACTGTATTTTTCTCAGAATGTGTGATGGCATTTGTGACACAGTTTCTAGTTTGTGTGCACTAACTTGCTTAACCTTTTCTTCCTTTCTGTATACAGTTGTAGAGTTAATAAACCCTTTTTCCAGTTTCCCTAAGCTATCCATTGCCTGGCAAATTTATCTGAGATGTCATTGAGACCTGACTGCTTTGTTTGCTTTTCCTTTAATTGTGGTCTTGAATCCACCGCACCTTTTGGCTTGTGATGAGAGAACATAATGAACTTTTGGAGGGCTCAGAGATCATCAGTGGAGAACAGTGCTGGTAGTCCATGAAGGAGAGAACACTAGAGCAGGAGATGGGTCCTGAGAGGACTCTCAGGTAGACCTGTGCTGCAGCTGTTCAGTGCTGGGAGAACTACAGCCTGCAGGAGGCCCCCCACACTACTCAGAGATGTTCATGGACAAGTGTGACATGGAAGGGATCACAGGGTAGGATTGTGACGAGCTTCCCTCCTGAGGACAAAGGAGCCACAGAAGCAAAAATGAATGGACTGGGACTGACTGCAGCCTCCCAGGAACAGAGATTCCTCAGCAACACTACTGAAGCGTGGAGAAGGAGGCCACAGAACTGAGGCTGGGGGAAGATGCTTTTAAGACCCAACTATATCTTTAACTGCCCTACTCTGATTCATTGGTGAACTGGTGGGGCATTTTATTGTTTAAATTCATTTTATTTCCCCAAGTTGAGTGTTTCTTTTGCCTAAGACCATAACTGGCGAGTTTCTTTTTCTTTGTACTGACCTTTTGCAGTACTTTCTCCTTCCCAGAGTGAGCCACCAGCTACATGATGCTGGGTAGCCATACAGGTTTAACCTATGACACTGGGTAACAATTCACAAGTTACTGAAGCATCTTTTTCATGTCCAGTATGAAAAAGAGAAGGAGAATATTAGTCTAGAAAAGATGTCAAAAAGCCTGAGTTTCAGAAATCTGACAGCGTCACTAATCAGTCACAACGCAACATCACAAACCTAAGCAAAAGTAGGACTAGTACAATCCAGGAAGAAAAACATTTCAGATAAAAATAAGGCATAAATATTTGGCATTACATGCTGTGGAGGGTCTCTAACTCACAGGAGAAACAATAAGAAAGTCTGTAGATCTGGGAGTATTTCTATCTCAATGTGTTTTAAAAAGGCAGAAAGGGCCATCAAGAATTTAGACAGCATTAGGAGCTTTAAATTCTGAGAAGACTTAGAGCTGGGTAAGAGTATCTACAATTTTGCTTTAAATAATAGAGACAATAGAGAAGACCTACACTCTTGAGTTTCCTGTTGAAAAAAGACCCCAGAACTTATCATTCACTGACTGTTACAAGATCTGTTACAGGAAAAGGGCAGCCCTTCTGATAACTGCAACCACAAAATGAATCCATCAACTGAGAAGTGGAAGGAGTTCTTCACACAGTAGCATCCAACTACATCTAATAGACTGTAACTTGGTGATAAGAGTTCCTGTTAGAACACAAGTCCAGAAACTCCAAAAGACTACATCTATAGTAAGTATGTATTTCAAAAAAATATTCCTCCTTAACTCTAAGAAATTAATCGCTCTTCATCTTAAACACACCTCAGGTAGAGTCAACACACAGCTTTGGACTTGCTCTGCTACTAGTTGCATTTTGAAAACCAACAGTTTTTATTCTATTTATCCGAAAACAGAAATAGCAGCATCAATTTACTGAGATACAAGCAGGAAAACATGGTGCTCTAAGATTTTGTGACTGTTACTCACAGGGATTTTACTTTAAAAACTGTTTACTGTATTTATTACTGTATTCTAAGAGAATCTGAAAACTAAAAGCAATAAATTGAAATTAATGGAAGAAATAACTGCTGTCTCTTTACATTCACAAGATGTAGAGAAAAAAACTGATGATAATTTTCATCAGTGGTGAAGTAAATTCCAACATATATCTCATTTCTAATTAAAAAAAATTGTTTTGGTCAGATTACAGAAACAAATGCAGAAGTTTATTGTAAGTTATATCAACTCACTTTAACTTGCCAAAGAGAAATCCTTGTGTATCACTTTCCTCCTCTGCCTCTTCTTCTTCCTCTTCTTTTGTGTCATTTGCTCCTGAAAACATAGCACATATTAGACAATATAATCCAGCATAGTATGTATTATGTTCTTATAATATCTTAAAATGGTTAATAGAAACATACAAAGTTCTCAGATGCAATTTCCATCAGATTTATACTCACACATTCACATTTTGGCATCATAATGAATCACTTGATAGATCTTAGAAACTCATAGATTAGTTTTTATATATAATTAATCCAATGGTTATATTTTTCATATAAATGAAATTTTTATGGTTAAATAGTTCACTTTCAAAAACAGCCATTTCTCCACCTGATTAAGTGGTAAGGTATAACTCTTATCAGCCAATTACTACCAAATTTACATTTTAAAAGATTGATGACTTCAAAGTGCTTGAATCTCCAGCTAGAATTTGATTTAAATCAGAGAACAGTTTCTTTCCTTTAAAAAAAATTAACTTTTTTTGACCTGACTCTAAGGCTATTAAGCCTTAGACGTACCAAAGGGTTAAATAACTTTACATCTTGTAAATGTCCACACAAATTTCTCTGTCAGAATGCCATAGATGTAAATGTCTCATTTCAACACATAGTAACATACAATGGAAATAAATTCTACAATACAGCAAATCTTTCCTACATAAGACTGAAAATATTTCCACATAAATTCAGAGAAAACCTCCTCATGCCTGAAACACTAGTGTGTAGATATTATAGTAATTATCAGACTGGAGATGTCAACGAAGTGATTGAATAACAAAGCTTAATCTTATTAAAATGATAAATAATTGATTTTGCTTTGAAGAGTCACGTAAAACAACAATTACAGGTTAGGTCATTAACTCTATCCTGGCTAGACCTGTGCCAGATGCCCACATTTATTCAATGTCTTAAAAATAAATTAAGTATAACCTTCAGAAGGTTATACATAACTGAATAAGATGGCACAAATAAATAATTCCACATACCTTTGACCTGCGCGTCGTCTACTGCTTTATACTCTGTGCTCTTTATTGCAAGTTCTACACCATATCCAGATAAATACATTTTTCTCAAACTTGGTCTCTGTTTAATGACAGTGACAGAACATAAAACTTAATCTATCATGACAGTAATAATTTAAACTCATCATGATTCAGAGTACAAAATGCTACAAACAAATAAATTACAAGAGTCCTATAGGACATATTGACAGTCCACTAAGAAGGTGTGTAAACCGAAAATAAATACTTCCTTTATCTCCTGTAGACCACAGAAAGGCCATATCAGAATTGCAGTCTCTTCACATAGTATTAGAAGGACCAGAACAGGCAGAGCTCCTGTCTTACAATTCACATTTTAAACTATTTGCAATGTATTTGTAATTTTGCCAGACTTTCAGCATAAGGAAATTATCTGCTTCAACATCAGACTCATTATTTTTAAAAGTATTTACAAAATCACCTTCTACAAGGAAAATTTAGACTTGTATCACTGCAGAAACAAGCTGCCACTAGATAAAAGCAAAAAAAAAAAAAAATTTCTAAGTTTGGAGTATGGAGTAATGGTGTAATTACTCAGAGTATAATATATTTCTGAAAACATGCCCTAATTTGCCCCAAATGTATGAAAATCCACTCTCTTAAATACAATTTGCGAATGCACAGCACCAATATCTTGAATTTTTTAAGAATCGTTCTGTATTGAGAATCCTCTAGCTCACAACTGAAAACCCAACAGGGCTAGCTGGTTTCTCTATGCAACCTCTAACAAATCTCGGTGCAGAGGGAGCACTACACTCTCTAAGCAGTCTCAATGACAGCAGAAAGACTGTACCTCTCCCGCTCTAACGCTCCCTTTTCTGGCATTTCATGTAAAAAAGTAGGGGGAGTCCATCTCAGAGATGGACTTTTATTCAAAAGAATAAAAAAAAAAAGAGGCTGTGAGAAAGAACAGTCTGAAGAGAGAAAAAGCACAGGAAGAACAATGGTGTTCATTTGCGGCGGGACCATGGTGCATAAGTCAGTCACAGCAAGGAGACTATAGTAATTTAATAAAAATAAAAGCATACAGAAAAACTAAAAGTTCAGTAAAAATCGTACCCCGTGCAGCTTAGAACTTAATACTGCCTTCCTCTAATTTTCAATTCATTACCATGAGCAAACAACTCAAAGTCATCTGTAAACTATGGATCTCATCTCTCTGAAATGCCTAGTCTACATAAATCACAGCAACCTTTTGCTCCACCAGATTATTCTTATATTAGATGCATTACTCAAGAACTGTACTTCAAATATAAATGACAAAAACCTTCCAACAACTAGAACTCAGGACAATATAACTCCAGGTACTGGTATTTGTCTTGTTTCAGGGAGAAGAAAGAAAAACATTCAAAACCATTATGTTAAAAATACTGACACCGTGGAACACAAGCTCTTGACAAACTGATCAACAATGTCAACAGTGGTAGCCCAAACTCCTCAACTACAATTAACATATGACAGTACACTGAATATGTGCAAAATTTAAACTCAAGTTTATTTGAACTTAATTATCTATTCCACTTCCCATTTTCCTAATTCTTATTACTAATGTGTCAGTCTGCTGCATCAAGATTCATCCAAGATCTTGTACAAAACAACAGCAACAGATACTTCCAGATCAGTGATGCAAACAGTGCTTGTGTGCAGGACTAGACACGATTATAATGCTGTTGTGGCTTCAAATGTTGTATGAGGTGCATCGCTTCTAGAAAGTTCTTAAAATAGGATATATGGAGCACATGATTTAAGCAAATGCAAAATTAAATGTAAACAATTTTTTTGTCAAAAAGCAAGCAAAACAAAGGCAGACCATGAACAGTTTACTGAATCAATGTTCATTTCAGTTGCATACCTGAACATAATGTCGAAGAATGTAAACAATTTCCCCCTTTTGTGCCTTCTCAGATAAAATCTTGTGGAATTTGACAAAGTCTTTCGTACCCATTTCTGCATAAAGAACAACCACTGGCCCATCCTCCTTGAGAGCAGGGAATTTATGATCTCCCTTAAAAAGATATGGCCTGGGTCTGGTTTTAAAAACAAGTAATGGTGGTATTATATATTCAGAAAATACATCATGGCAGATTTTCTACTTCATAACTGCAAAAAAAGGCTTACATGTTACAAGTATACAAGCCATGTTAAATCATCACAAAATAATTATGATTGCTCACAAATGAACTTAAAACACCAAATTAAAGTGTAAAACTGAAAAATTGGCACAAAATATAAATAATTTGAATATATTTTATCAAATGACAATACAGAGAGCAAATGAAAAGCATTGTACTTTGAGATTTTGTGTAACAATCAGTTACAACTTGAATGTTTTAATTTATATGATGTATTACAACCACTAGAGAAGTACAGGGCAATAAGTGAGTAACAGAGTTGCAGAGGGATATTCAGTGAAGTTTAAGAAAGTTGATAACACAAATAGAAACACACTGGGATTATACTTTAATGTCAAACACTGTAAATTTAGATAATTTTGTAAATTTTGATTGCTTACCTACCCTCCCCATTAAAAGCTGTCTAGAGAAGCAATACTTTCTATACCTACAATGATTTCTTAGATGACTACAACCTGGGATATTATTTGAGTAACACACTCAAGGAGCTTATTATTTATCAGCACATTTCTTTTTCAAAGTTACTTTAGCATAGCCACACTCAACGTACCAGTAAACTCTTTCTACATCTCTCCAAGGCAAGTTCAGAAACTCCAATCCAACACGTATTACAGAAATGTGTGTAACAGATACTCATTGAAAAGTCACAGAATCACAGACTATCTTTAGGTAGAAGAGAATTCTAAGTCCAACTTTTGACCCTGCACTGCCAAGCTGTAGGGGAACATGAGTGCGTGAGCAATCCAGTCCTTATGCTGGAGGACTTTGTTAACAGCGAAATGCAGCAGGGGAAGGTTATGGAGGCTGCACAAGGTGCAGGCCTGGGCTGCCTGCTGTCTGCAGGTGTATGGACAGCTAGCTTGTTCCATTAAAGAACAAGGAAGTGTGTTGTCTGTCCAATAGCACTGCCTGTGAGGCAGGTTATGTGAAGTCTATATAAGTTAGTGGCTTCGTAATACAGTGTTCATTCCTGGGTGTTCTTGTGTGTGTCACTGCATCCTCGAATATTCCCGGGCTTTTACGAGATCATATTGGTCTGAATCTGAAAGCCTTGCTAGATCTCCCATGAAAATGCCTCTCCACTAACCCTGGACCCCAGACAAGTAATTTATAGCTCGTTATACCAAGGTGCTCCACATCTAAGTAACTCCAGGGATGCTGCCTGATGATTTGAGAATTAACTTGGGTGCATGCATCCACGTGTCACACAAATCAGGGAAGCTTTCCCACTGTCATCACAGGACACCTGATAAGTGGTCTGAAATAACTCTTCTATGAGTAAGCTCTGTTCAAGAGCAGATCCAGATTTGCTCTAATAAAACCCTACTTATGGGATGTGACTTGTGATTGAGAGAGGTTCTTCTCCCCCTCTAGTCTGCCCTGGTGAGACCACATCTGGAGTACTGTGTCCACTTCTGGGCCCCTCAGTTCAAGAGGGATGTGGAGCCACTGGAGGGAGTCCAGCGTAGGTCAATGAGGATGATGAAGAAAGTGGAGCACCTCCCTTACCAGGAGAGGCTGATGGAACTGGGTCTCTCTATCTTGGAGAAGAGGAGACTGAGGGGTGACCTCATTAATGTTTATAAATATGTGACGGGTGGGTGTCAGGAGGATAGAGCCAGGCTCTTCTCAATGTCATCTACTGACAGGACAAGGGACAACGGGTGTAAGCTGAAAAACAGGAGTTGCATATAAATATAAGAAGGAACTTCTTCACAATGAGGGTGACAGAGCACTGGAACAGGCTGCCCAGGGGAGTTGTGGGGTCTCGTTCACTGGAGACTTTTAAAACTCACATGGATGTGTTCCTGTGTGACTTGGTCTAGGTGATCCTGCTGTGTCAGGGGGATTGGACTAGATGATCTTTTGAGGTCCCTTCCAATCCCTAAAGATTTTATGATTCTATGAAAGAACAGTATGTTGAATCCCGTAGAGATTAGAAGGGAATATTCCAGCATTGTGTTAACACGTTAAGGCCTTATTACACCTTAATATATCACCACAAGAATTCAATAACTTTAAAAATCCCCAATATAGTACAAAAACTTATGTAAAAGACATCTATTAGGCAGAAAGTAAGTTAAAAATAAAGTATTACAGGCAAGATAGTGGAATGTTTTTGCCGAAACCATAGCTATAGAATAAGTAGGAGATAATGACTGAGTAGGTTCACGCGGAATCAATGGACTTGAAAATACTCTAAATCACATATGTAGAAGAACTGTTTTTCAGAGGAAACCATCCCCAAAGAGACAAATGTATAGGTTTTCATGGGTTTTTGTCCCAAGTTACATTTGATAGAAAGTCAAATCCAAAAAACATGCCCTACTAGATCATCTTTCAGGTCTGCGTCTGTCTATGGAATGGTTGAGGGTATAGGCATTAATGTATACTACGGTGATCTTCACACAATTATTCTTCTATAGAGATTAAACATTTTGCTTTTATAATTTTGTTGTTTTGATAGGCCCTGCATATTTTACTTCACAGCCCAAATTTGTTCTGAATATATGCAAGCTTTCACAGAACAAAGCCTACAGAGAGTCTTGACAGGTGGAAAGTCTAGTATACAGTAAGGAGAAGTTATGCCAGCTAAGGTATACTCCTCTTCCATTCCTGTGCCAAGCCTTTACAATCTTGAAAACCTCAACTACAGCAGTACAGACTTGTTGGGAAGGTCATTTAGCGAAAGTTCTGTCTCAGACATACTAAATGTAAGTTTGTATAGGAAGTACACCAACTGTTACTTGTCTATTCCATTAAAAAAATTATCTATGTGGTTAGAGAACCAAATTTCTACAACTTAATTTTAAAACCCCACTTTGATTCATAATTAATGAAATCTTGTAACTAAAGTTTAAAATATTTCAAACCCAAAAGTAACTCTTTTAAAATAGCATGGCATTATAAAATATGCAAAACACAAAACTTCCAAAAGCTAAAAGTATATATGCAATAATATACTTCCCTCTTTAATAATCTCTTTTTCCTTTTAAACAAGGTCATTACATTTACCTCTTAGTAGCCTTCTTCAGCAGCTTTTTTATTTCATTAGTCTTGCAGGTGTGCTTCTCATGGATAACTACAAATGCACTGCAGCCTTCAGGTGGAGGTTCATCAGCTGCAATCTAATATTTCAACAATTACACTCAACCAAAAAGCTTTGATTACACTTCAACTTAAACTCACATTCCTTGATTAAAATAATTCAACAGCTGCCATTGATTTGTGTACCTAATTAAGCCCATTCAAAATTAGGTACATGTGAAAAAAGTGATGAAAAATACTAGAAGACTAAGACTTTCTAACCTTTGTGAGATGCAGTCTATCAAATGCAGTCATGCTCAAAAAAATGCAAGTCCGTTTATGTTGTAAAAAACAGGTCTGGAAAACACCTACAAACTGAAATCACAGCCCGTTATCTGAGGTTTTTTATTTTATTCACTATCAGCCATCATACTAATATACAAAGATTTGACTGCTAACCAATACATCCCAAAAAATTAATGTCAATTTTTTATTTTCTCTTGTTCCCATTCACCACTGTGTTTTTCCACTCTCTTCTGTTATTCCCATGTAAAGTGGGAATCATACAATTGCATGTCAATCGCTCTGAATTCACAAGGCAAAAGGTAAAAATTAAAAGATGGCAGACTGAGGTGATGGTATTACTCCAGAGAACACTTTCTAAAAGCTGTACTACAGCTAATTACCTTTCAGAAACATGGGTTTCTCAACTTATCTTGAAGACAGCTTTGCAAAAATGAGAAGCAGTTTTTGGTAGAGGCACAGTAAATGTAGGTCCTCCCTCTTTTTCATTAACAAAGGTGTTGAAAGGTAGAACAGTCAGACTTTTCAAATACTATAATAACAGATGAGAAGTCCAACAAATAACAAAAATAAATTACCTGAAGCTAAAAGAAATGCCCTGCTTTGTGAATATCTGAATTCACATAGGATTATATAAAACAATGCAAAAGAAACCCATATGAGTCTTAAAAATCAAGTCTCAAAAATTCAACCCTGAAAATAATGCTATCTTATAATTGAGTATTTGTTCCTGTCAATATAATCAGGTTATGAAGCATCATCTTTATACGTTACATGTTTGATTCCAAATAACATCAGTGTGTATGTAATAATGAACATTCTTTATTCTGCTGTAAATCATGTACCAAATAGATCAGATAGTCACCTGCTGAAACATCTGAACAGCTGGAGAATACGCCCGTAAGGAAAGTGCAAACTTCAACAGATTGATTTGCAAATTTGATAAAAATTGTCCTGCTTTCTTCAAGACTAAGTTGTAATATGAATGCTCTGAATCTGTTGACAAAAAAAGAAATACAACACTTTTAGTATTTAGCCATAAATGATGTGTCATATCTACCTGTGCTACGTAATAGGCAAATATTATGTTTGTACTAATTGGCAGTTCTTAAACTTGGATGTTGTCCAATGATAACTGGTTCCTTTACTACCAATTCTAAAAATCTACTGCAACAGAAATATCACAAAAGTGAGCACAATAGCAATAGCTAATGTCTAAACAATTTTCAGCAATGAAAAACTCCACTCCAGACAATAATGTCTCTCTGCAGACACACAGAGAAAGTCTTGAATAGAGCTCATTCATTTATTTCTATTTGTCAAGCTTATGCTAGCCTTTTGACACAAATTTGTATGGTTAGTTACTTTCAATCAGTATTACTTTACAAATTATTTCCTCACATTTAGCCTTGGAACATTCCAACCATGCAACTTACATAAATAAAAATCTTCTATAGGTGAGATTCTTTGGGCTACTCTCGTATATCCTGTTCCTTCCTTACTCCACGATAAAGAATAGTATGAGAATGGCTGTAAAATGTGAAGCAACTCCCTCCATCTCTGCATATCTTGCCTTATCAAGGGCAAAATTAGAATACCAAATAAGAAAAAAGGTGGATTCTGTCTGGGAATGACAGAAATGATAGTAAAGAACACTGATTGAAAATAATTGACCTTCACTTCTTCTAGAGGCATATTCAAGTGAATACTCTTGTGCTGCTCTTGGACTGTGAGACAAAGAAGCCTAATTAGAAAGAGGTTAGAATATTGTTTTACCAAGNATGGCTGTAAAATGTGAAGCAACTCCCTCCATCTCTCCATCTTGTGAACAAGACCTGCATTTTTTTAAGGAATCATGCTCAGCAGTATTTTAAATCAGGCTGTATAAATTATATTATATGATGTTCGTGATCACAAACAAAAAGAATCAGAGAACCAAAGCTGCCACCATACTAAGCATCCCTGTCCCATAGGCTGCTCTTCCACAGGATGAAGAGCTGACACAAGAAGCAGAACGGAATTGCCAATTTATGCCCCTCTCCACCTCCCTAAAAATCTCTGGAGTCAGTCTGCATGTATTTCACTTACAGCAATAGATACATATTTGATAGGACCCAAATAAGATAAATTTGTCTTCATATGTTTCAACTAGTCAATGTAAAGAATGTGGAGGTGACAAACATTTCCATATTAAAACATCTTTCCGACAATCATACTTTAAAATTTTCTTCAAATTATCTCAGCAACAGTAAAACTTAGATATAAACTTTTGAAGCGGGTTAAAACTAAGAAACTGTTTTGCTCCCGGGTTTTCAGCACCAATTTTGTGGTGGGTTCAAGACCACAATTAAAGATAAACAAAAAGAAAACAAAGCACTTAGGTCTTGATGACATCTCAGATACAGTTTGCCAGACAGTGGATAGCTTAGGGAAACTGGAAAAAGGGTTTATTAACTCTACAACTGTATACAGAAAGGGAGAAAAGGTTAAGCAAGTTAGTGCACACAAACTAGAAACTGTGACACAAATGCCATCACACATTCTGAGAGAAATACAGTGGGAGATCACTGTCATATTGGTCCTTGGGTCTTTTTTCACATTAGAGATCTGGAGAAAAAGGGCAGGTCAGTCAAGCAGAGACGAGTACCACCACCCTCTCTATTATTCATGCATCACCACTGCCTGAGAAATAGTGGCACTCAGGCTATTTTGCGGATTGGTGAATTCTTCAGTTTTTCAGCGTAGCTTCTCCAGCTCAAGACTCATCGGGCAGGCCTGATTCCTCACCACCTGAGCTGCATCTCTCAATGCAGGAGACACGCTTTCAAACAAAGAACCCAGACTCTGTCTTTCATGCCCAAGGTTTAAGGATTTTTGAGTCCTGTTTTCTTCAGCTAAGCCCAAGGGAATTCTCCCCCATACTCAAGCATCCCTAACTTTTTTCAGTGGCAGAAATGAGAAACAGTCTCTCTTCCTCTTGATCAGTGCTCTCCAAAATGGCAGCAGCAGATCCTGCCCCGGCCATGTGCGACACCTAAAATGGAGACCCCAACCACATGGCCATGTCAACAGACCCCCCCCACCCACCAACACTGCACATGGATTCCACAACCCATTCCTCTCCTCTCTCTCCTCCTGTGTCAGCTCCAGGAGGAAAAAGAGGAATCCCTCAGCTCACCGTGAATTGCTGAACGACTGCTCCATGGTGGGGGGGAAGTGATGGTAGATCTGCACTAAAGTCTTGATTGTGAAACACGTTCCTCTTGAATATTTAAGGTTGATACATACATAAAATATACTTATTTAATTAGCTGATAATTTGCATGACCTCACACATTGTTATATTTTTCAGCAAAAAAAAGTTTTCCTGTGAGTATGTCTGTGGTTTGGGGTTTTTTTCCAAAACAGATACTTAAGTGGTCGCTGAAAATTCAATATATAAACCACTTGGGAAGCCAGTAAACACTCAAGCTCCAATTAGTCAGCAGGGAAGCAGCTACTTATCTTCACTCTGGGCTCCTAAATTAACCTTTTGAGATATAAAAGCAGCATCAAGTTTAAAATGCAAATTTTCTATTTTTTAATGTTTTTCATAAGGTAGAATACCAGTCATGTGCAAGTTGATTGGAGTTCATATTAAAGAAAATGTTAAAACAACCAAATACATCACCATAAAATGCTTTACTGGAATTCTACATACAATGCCCCTATCAAATGTGTTTAAAGGTTATTTAGATTTGGTGCTTTGTGATGTGGTTTAGGGGTGAACTTAGGTAGGGTAGGGTTAACGGTTGGACTTGATGATCTCAAGGGTCTTTTCCAACCTGAATGATTCTATGAAATTGCTACATATAGCTGAACAGACCATTACTAGACCTGGATATTTTAAATGAGCAAGTGAACAACAGATGTTGATTTGCTTATTCTAAATTTTAAAAAAAGTTCTGAGAACTGATAAGCAATGAATTGGAAAGCATCCAATGGAAAACTATTTAAGTATTTCATTTTTTCAAGATAGCAGTAGGATGATCTGCATCACCTATTTCATTTCTTCTCAGTTACACAGAGTTTATTCATGTTAAGTAAATAACTAACAGCTAATTTCAGCAGGTGTCTATGATTAATAATAAATTTCAATAAAGCTTCAAATTCCTTTGAAAGTTGGCTCAAGCAAACAGACAAGAGATAGCTAATAAAATCCCTGATGCATCATCCAATGCATCAATTCTGTCCCAAGGCAGCACCAGCTGCATCTAAACTGTCCTGCACATTGACAAAGGCCTTAAACAGCATTAGGTGACAGTAGTTTCCTCCATCAGTGCTGCCACAGCAGCTAACACAGGTCAAATTTTGCACCTATCTGTTTTTCTTGTCCTAGTGTCCTTACACATGACTCTGAGCAGCACTAACCACCTGGGCCTACTGTTCTCAGAAATCCCCTCTAGCTTTGTTTATACTTCTGACCTCAGACCATCCCCAGTTTTCATCAAACAACAGTTGTTTTTTTTTGGGGGGGGGGTGTTTGCCTCTCCAGGTGATATTCCACAAATATAATCCCAGTTCTCTGTACATATTCTGCTTCAACTACAGCCTTGTAGAGGAAGACAGAAAGAGTCAGTGAAACAGAAGATCACACTTTACTCAACAGAGAAACACATAATGGGTTCTTAAGCAGAAAATTGTTCAGCATGCTGGACCCTATATCTTCACCAGCAATTTTAAGTGTATTGACTGCTTTGGGCATTGTTGACCACTCAAATAACATTCTTACTGACCTGTCCACAAGGACACCACAACCTCTTCCTGACTCCTGTTCAGTCGGTCACAATTGTTAAAGCATGCGGTTTCTTAAGCTCTCCCTTTCACATACAGCATTTTTCTATAAAGGATTTATATCTATCATATCACTATTTCCTGCATGATCTTTCTACAATTTGTTAAATTTTTACTATTAATGTTACATAAAATGTATCTGAAGTCTCTTTTAGTGCCATTCTTATTCATCTCATGGCCATCTATTGACCTACGACGTATGTCTAATATTGACTAACCTGTTGTAAAGCCTTATACATTTTCAAGTTTTTCATTATCACGGTTGTCATCTGCTGATCAGTTGATCTGATTCAAGACAAAATTAACTAAATTGATTTAGTTAATGTGCTAATGGGCCAAAACAAAAGCAAAACAAGGAGGGATCAAAATCCATTTATATATTGCAAACAAAACCAAAAACTAGCTCTATTTGAGAAGAACCAACAAGACACATGTAATTCACCCCACATAAAAACATCAACCTAAAGGCATATAGATTAACACATGTTCTTACTTAACTGGTCTGACCTGCTATCTCCAGGCCCTAAAAGAGAAGAGGCTTCTAGCAGTTCCCTTTCTTGCGGAAACATGAAGTCCATTCAGTTCTTGCATATATCCCTCAGCATCAGTAAGAATTTTAAGGTCAATTTCCTTTTTCCATGCATATCCAAGCTACTCCTCTATTTCCAGCCCACAGATTCTTACAGCCATGAACAAGGGGAACATTCTTTCAGTTTCAGCAACCAATGGCTTACAGGTAAAATCCTTCCTCCACTGATCTAAGGACACCATCTCCGATCACTATGTTCCCAGGACAAGATGGCTGACATGACCAGCCCAGTGCCACTTCATCCTCTCCAAACAAGGTGAAGAAGCCAGAAACAGGAAGCTCCAAATACGTCCTTCCACTTAGCAGAGTCAAATAAATTTCACAAGATGCCATAGCAACTTCCCAATGCCTCAGGCAAGAAATCCACTCAAATTCAAGCCACAGCAATGGCTTTTCAGGTAAATGTCAGACCAAAGCATCTTCTGCATGGACTTCATGCTTTTCTGTTTTCTTCAAATTTTAACTTAATATTCTTCTGTCTCAAAGGCTTATTTAATCCTATTTTGCCAATGATAAAATTTTTTCCTAAACCACCAGTATTACCACTAGAAAACCTTCCCTATGTCAGCTACAAGCATCAAACACTTTTTGCCCATTCCTTTTTTTCTGCAGCTAACATTTATATTTCAGCTATGTTTGGGATTTTCTCCCCTACAAACACTCACCTTACACAAAACATGAAGTCTGAACAGCCTGCAAGGTTTTGCTGGGTCACTTAAGATAGTGATCTTCTACACTTAACATTCCATATTATAACGTCAGTTTAGTCATAGAATCATTAGGGATTGGAAGGGACCTCAAAAGGTCACCCAGTCCAATCCCCCTGACACAGCAGGACCACCTAGACCAAGTTACAAAGGAACACACGCAGGCAGGTCTTAAACATCTTCAGTGAAGGAGACTAAACAACCTCCCTGGGCAGCCTGTTCCAGTGCTCCGTCACCCTCACTGTGAAGAGGTTCCTTCTCATACGTTCCAGCTTACAACCGCTGCCCCTTGTCCTATCACTAGTCCATCTCATCTTCCTTGCTTTTAGTACTCCTCCACATGTAGAGGTCAGAGGAGAAAAATACAACTTTCTGAAAGAAAACTACCTAGAAAGCCATAGTGAAAGAGTTAGGCTTTACCTGATAGAATTAGTTAATGTGTTAGAATGATGTTTAAAAATTAAATACAGTACAAGATATTAAAGCTAGCATGCTGTTTAACTTACCTCCTTTCTTATAAACTGTTAATTCTCGCACAGTTTCCAAGAACTGCCAAAACTTCTCATTACTATCTTCTGCAATAAATTCACTGTTTAAAAACAAAAACGAATTTTCCATAGGCTGACTTTGTCTAAAGATACACAATAAAAATCTCCAGTTACTTAAAATAACAATACCCCACACAACAATAAAAGTGTTGTGTTCAATGATCATCTAACACGTCTATAGCATAATACTCTCAACAGTGGTATATTTTGCGTAAAAGAAAATTTGAAGAAAACACTACCAATCTGAATTCAATGATCAGAGCTGTAAAGCAAGCAGGTTAATCTTGCATATGTATGAATGTAACTTATTTTTCCATGGGTAATCGGGTACACAGTTCTAAATAAGATCAGTTCACCACACAAACTTTAATAGTGGCTAAATACACAAAGAGCACAGACTCTGTCAGATTGGAGGTTTTAATTCAATTACAAGCTTTTATAGATTACAATGCCTACTTAGCTCTGCAGCTTAGGCACTCAGTCTCTGGAAGATTGAAAAAAAATGGGTTAATCCTTGCAAGAAATTGTAAATAAGATTTGATTTATTCCACTCCGACTCGCTGGTAGAAATTTTTAGACTTTTGTTCTTCCTTATGGGAACATCAGTTGCTTTTATAGCCTCCCTTATGTCTGCAAAAAAAAAAAAATCTAAGCCTAAATGTATAATTTTCTAATCTTTGCTATGGAAGCTTTGGAATTTTGCCACTCCTCAGACTACAGAAAACTGGCGTTCTCCCTTTTACGGAAGTTCTCCAAACAGGAGGTCGAAGTTTGAAAACAAAACAAGCATTAACACCAGACTGGCAGGGGAGCCACAAACATATTACATTGGAAAACATTTTCACATCCATTTCTGAAATGAGAAAGGTCACGATATCTTGTTAAAGACACATATTAACTACTGCAGCTCCATATTTTCACTAATACATTTACGCGCGACTATTCCTTTCTTGAGGGCAAGTAAACTAACCGCGGCGAGAAGAAATACTGCTAGTGGCAGGTAGGGGGTTGCGTAGACGGACCAACTGCATCTCCTCAGGCTACCCAGCCACGAGTTAAAATACAGAGCCATTCAAACAGCACAGCTCAGAGGCAGAAGGGCCTGTCAGCACTGCCACATACTACGAAGGGAGGGCACAGTTAGCCTAGCACCAAAGGGCTGCTAAACACCCTCTGGCAGAGGAAAGGCAGGCAGTCACCCCTGCCGGACACCATCTTTCCCCTCAGCCTGAGAAAACAAAAGGGGACCTTTCCCTCCTCCCATCCCCGAGACAGCCTGGGGAGGTACCACTGCTGCTCCCCAGCCGACTGACTCCAACGCAGCCAAACGCGGCGGCAGCAGCAGCAGCGGCGGCGGCGGCGGCG
>VXBP01009019.1:429966-495875 GCA_013400115.1 Rhinopomastus cyanomelas | reverse complement strand
ATTGAACAGGACTGGTCCCAGCACCGATCCCTGTGTCCCTAAACACTACATCTATGTGTCCTTTAAATACCACTGGGGATGGTGACTCTGCCACTACCCTGGGCAGCCTGTTCCAATGTCTAGTGACTCTTCCGGTGAAGAAATTTTTCCCAATATACAGCCTAAACCTCCCTCAGTGCAACTTGCAGTTGTTTCCTCTATTCCTGTAACCTGCTGCTAGAAGATGCTGACTGTAACCTCCTTTCAAGAAGTTTTAGAGAGTGGTAAGTTATCAAGTCAGTCTCCTTCTCTACAGAAACAGAAGAGGTTCTAATTTTGATACTCAGCATGCAACAGAGGTAAATGTTGGGGGTGAGAGATATGCTTCAATTTAAGCAATCACTTAGACAAAAGTGCCTGTGACATAGCTACAGACTGTGGCAGCATCTCCCTATGTCCTCAGACCAGCTCATTCTGTGGACACCAAGGATTTCAGAAGAGTTCAGCACTAGTAAAGGTTTCTGGAAATCCAGCTGTGGCAGTAATGAAAAATACGGCTCTGGTGTTTTACGCTACTGATCTCCCATTCCCTGCCATTTTTAAACAGTTTGCCTGATGTAGTTTTCATTGCTTCTCTGTAACAGTGAGATGATACCTCTGACGTCCTGCTGCCTTATACTGCACACTGAGCATACTGTATGAACTGTTGGTGATCTTGCTTCCGGGAAGCTTCANGAGGGAAGTCTTCCACCTCCTTCATCATCTTCGTTGTTCCAGGATGGAATGATGGGCCAGCCATGGTCTGCAGGTCATTAGCGGTTTTGAGTCACCCAGCTACTGTTCCAGCTGTATAAATGTCACACTCACTATACAGGGGGACGTCACCTTGGGCTTTTCTTGTTCCTGCTTCACCCCCATCCTTGGAGGGGCTTACTTACTGTTCTGTTCTCAAAGACTGCCTTCCTGTTTGTTGTGACTGTCCACATTTGCTTGCCCAAGTATAACTTTATATCAGCGTTGGTATTGGTCTTGCTGTTTCATTAAATCCACTTTTATTTCAACCTGTGGGTTTCCTTTTCCAGATTGTCTTTCCCAGCTGGGAAGGAGTCACTGGATGATGGAACAATTGTTATAGTTCAGTTCTGGATACGGGCAAAATGTAGACAGTCCTGCTTTCCCAAGCAGTTCATCCTCATTGCAGGTCTCTATATGCAATTACCACCCCCTAAACCACATTACTGTGCTTTTTCTATCCAGGAAGATGTTTATTTTGAGCCTTACTTTCCCTTTTTCCTTATAGATCCTTTTGTGTTTCTTAGCACTCTCACTGCTGCTCCAAATTTAGCATCATCTGCTGTTGTAATTAATAGGCTATTTGCCTTTGTTTCAGGTCATTAATAAGGATGTTGAATATGAATCTTCTGCCTGATCATTCTGGCATGTTCCTATAAATAGCATCAGTGCTCAAGCACAGTGTGCTTGGAAGCCTAGCAACCTGCCAGCTCCCCAACTGCATGGGAGCTTCAGCTTTGGTATCTTGTCTCTCTTGCATCCTCGGTGTTCTTGGGCACTGGTTCTCTTTTGTCCTTTTGCATAGGCTAACTTGTTTTCTTCTCTCTCTCTTCTTTTTGTTGCCTCTTCTGAATGCTTCTCCTGCTGCAGAAACATTTGCTTATGCTGTGCTCCAGTGTGAGCTCAGACAGAAATGCTCCTATCAGACCTTTTACATCTGCAGAGGTCTGAAGGGACAGCATGCTTCCTCCATGGAGGGCCCCTGCTCACCACAGAGGCATTTCGTACCAGTTACTCCATCAACACATGGTTTGTGTGTTGCAGAGTTTGCAGGGAGGGTGTCAGAGACAATGGAAGAAAGAAGTACAGTTCCTACATTGGAGAGCAATTCTGCACTGAGATCTTAAGAAACAGTAGGGAGAAACAAGGAGAAACCCGCTTAAAACCTCTGCTGCACTGGGTTAAACCATCCTTCTTTGAAACATGTTGGTTTTCCATCCTGCCAAAGACAGCTCTAGGCTCAGTAGGGTTTTATGGACCCCAGTAGTCGTAGCATAGGCTCTGCCATTTCAGGTACGTACACCCATGTCTCAGACTTTGCCCAGACCTGCAGCAAGTCCTAAACCTCCCTGCAGAGTTTTGAGTCTGAATTGTTTTGTGTGTGTTGGGGCAGAGTTCTGGTCCTGGCAGAGAGGTCTAGCACTGCAGCTGTCTGTGCTCAGGGATCCAGCTGGAGGGGTGGTGAGATGAGATCCACTTGTGGGTCTTTCTGCAGAGCTGTGGGCACCCTCCTAGCTGTGATGGGCACTTGGATAAGCATTGCTGAGGACAGCTGTGGGCATGTCTGTGTTACTGTGCAAGAAGATCCAGAGGCTGTGTTTCTGGAGAATTTTCCTGAAGTCAGTATGTTCAGATGAGCGGGAAGAAAGTGGACTTGACCAAAGCTAAACCTGCTGCAATCACAGCAGGTTTGAACTGGCAGTGATTCAAAGCAAACCATAGCCAGCTGAAATCCTATAAAACGTACAAGGCTGCATGGGTTGTCTGGTAGCTGTTGCTCTGCGGAGCAACAAGCACGCACACAGCATTTCATTCCTGACATCTAAGAAAAACAAGGCAAGTTATCTTTTGGGAATTAGTTTCTCAGCACGAAGAAATGCTGAACAAAAAGCTCTGTTCATAAGTTTGAACCTCTGTCTTTGGGTGTAGACTGATAGCATCACTTGAAGCAACACGTAAGGGCCATCAGAGATAAATCTTTGGCACAGAACCACAGTATTCATAGAGTAGCTTTACATTTTCGTCACGGACCTGTGTTTATGTGGATTTAGGCTGTGGGTCTGTACAATGAGTGCTCTGAGACACTGGGGGAGAGCTGGCTTTGTGGGCTACCAGCTAGCCCCCAGCTTTGCAAAAACCTGTGTCAAAGAAACACTTGAGCCTGTGTGTGTTGGCTCGCACACCGGGTAAAGAATCAGTTTTTCAGCATAACATTCCCACGCCTCCCTAGGGGCTAGGGAAGATAATTCAGCTCTTGTTCAGAGTAGATTCTCCCAAGAAACAATTTTGCAGTAGCAGAAATAGCAGTAAGGGCCCTGCAAACTTGTGGAGCAACTTGCCATGTATCCAGGATGCATAGGTGTGTGGGGATGACACCTTATAATACAGTGTCTGCATTAACGGAGTAGCTCTGACATCTCACACTGAACATGCTGGTGGGGAGCTGATGTTGAGAAACAGGTGCCTTTGGGTTTGCATGTGACAGGACAGCTCTGCTGCAGGCATTAAGGCAGACTGCAGGGCCACCAAGTCAGTGCTGGCATGAGTTCTTGGCTCAGTGGCACACTTCAGCTCCCTGCCAGTGACTCAGGGAAGCAGACAGACGTTGCATGCTGGCTTCAGTCCGTGAGAGAGGCCAAACTGAAAAAACGATCGTTAAATGGGAATGGAAGTGACCTGCACATCTCTAGCACCAGAGATCATAGAATCGTAGAATCACTACGGATTGGAAGGGACCTTGAAAGATCATCTCGTCCAATCCCCCGACGCAGCAGGATCACCTAGGCCAAGTCACACCTGTCTTAAGCACAGTCTTTCACAGATCTGTTCACTGGCTGCTCCAGACAGCTTTTTGAGCTTTGTTAGATTTTGCTTTTTCAAGTTTTTCCTCTTGAGGTCTGCATTCCACTACTACTTCTTTCAGTTTCTTTCCTTTCTTCTACTTTCATAGTGGCACGACACAACCTTTAGTTAAGCGGCTTTGGAGCTCCTGTTGGTGACACTCTCATTCCCTACCTCTCTTAGATGCTGGCCCTCCCTGCCCAGCATCTCTGTGTTCTGCCTCTAGGCTTGTTGGTAGTCCTTATCCAGCCCTTTCCCACCTCAGTTTTCCTTATCCCTCAAGCACCCATCACAAGCAACTCTCTCTGTGCACCCAGTGCTAGGGCCAGCTTGGACAGCCCCATGGAAGTGTTTCTTGGCCTCATAGCGGGAGATGCTGCTGGCTTGCTGCACTTCGTAATATGCACCCATGACTGCTGATGACCTCCTCCGCCATGCTGCAGCATTGCCCACAGCCAAGTTGCATTCCCAGCTCTGCAGCACTGGTTGAAGGGAGAAAAAGCAGAGTGTTATTTCTCCTTACCAAGGTGGTTGCCTGTGCTGTGGTTTCAGAGTCTCTGGTACTTGTTGTGGCCTGTGATTGTGTGTGAAGTTGGTGTACGTTGATAGCACAAGTCAGTCTTCTGGTCAAGTGCACTAGTGAGACCGCATCTGGAGTATTGTGTCCAGTTGTGGGCCCCTCAGTTCAAGAAAGACATGGAGCTGCATCCAGTACAGAGGAACGAGGATGATGAAGGAAGTAGAACATCTCCCTTATGAGGAAAGGCGGAGGGAGCTGTGTCTCTTGAGCTTGGAGAAGAGGAGACTGAGGGGTGACCTAATTAGTGTCTATAAGTATGTGAAGGGTGGGTGTCAGGAGGATGGAGCCAGGCTCTTCTCAATGTCATCTAGTGATAGGATAAGGGGCAGTGGGTGTGAGCTGGAACATAGGATGTTCCATATAAATATCAGAAGGAACTTCTTCCCAGTGAGGGTGACAGAGCACTGGAACAGGCTGTCCAGGGGGGTTGTGAAGTCTCCTTCTTTGGAGACTTTTAAAGCCTGCCTGGATGTGTTCCTGTGTGACTTGGTCTAGGTGATCCTGCTGTGGCAGGGAGATTGGACTAGATGATGTTTCAAGGTCCCTTCCAATCCCTAATGGTTCTATGAATCTATGAAGTGTGAAATGCTGCGTTACTGTGGTTTTTGCTTTGCTAAACTAGCTCAGCTGCAGAGTGAGTTCAATGAAACAAAGACTAATGTGGCTGTTTTAGCAGCTTCCTCTTCATATGTTAAGTAAGAACTGTGTCATTAACTATTTGAATTCCAGGTGGTTTATTGGTACTTTCCTTGTGGGGCTTTTATTCCCTCTTTCTCTGCAGTTACTGTGTCTTTTACTCTTTACTGAGGAGACTTGTTTAGTTACAGGTCTAAGAGGGGTATTTCAGTGTAAGGGAGAACTGCTATTGACTGAGCTGCTTTGCTTCACGGTGTAAACATCTTCTGTTTCACAGAAGTGTTCACCACACACACGCTTGCAGAATGATGCATGTCGGTGAGTAGTGATTCTCTTCTCGTGGACTGATGGTAGTTGTGCATAATTAATGTAAAATCACATGCTTATAGGCTGATCTTTTGTTTGGGTTCAGAGGTTATTCTGCAAGGGAAAGCTTGACACATATTTACATGGCAAATATTTGTCATCTTGGCTGTTGGGAATTGATGGCCAAGAAATATTTCTAGACACCCTAATTCCTGTAAGAACTACAAAAATCTGGTGTCACAGTGCATTTGTGTGACAGGATTTGTTTTCTGCTCTGATCACCAAACTCCAAGTAATTTTGTTTGGATGCTTCAGCTCTCAGGATTTATATTAGGAAAATTCCTTCTGTTATGATTCCTCCTCTGTAAAGCCAAAAAATAGGCATGCTGTGTGGGTATAAGCTTCAGCTGGTTTAGCTTGATCACTTGTTGGGACTGCCAAGTCCTCAGAGGAATGGCTAGAGAGGGCCGGAGGATGAAGGTTGTGGTTGAGGCCCTGGAAAAGCCCCGTTTGATCAGGTCAGCATGTTTCTGGAAGGCTTTGGGGATACTTCCTTAGTCTGGTGCTCGTTTTCAGTTGGCCTTTCTGCTTCTCCACATGCTAAGCCACACAAGTGAGAGCCAGCTTTGTTCCCAGCCTTGTCCTTTGGGAGACCCCAGCACGCCATCTGCCCGCTGTGGAACAGGCGTCCCCCTGCGTTTGCTGGGACACCAGTCAGTCCTTGTCCAGGAGGCAGGCTGCCTGCAAGACTGCCTCTGCAGCAATGAGGCTCTTGCAGAAATGTTTCAGATAAACCCTCTTCCCATTTGGGAATCAGGAATGATGCTGGGAAGGATGCCTAGACTGGGATGTTCAGAGATATGGGCACAGTGTGGCATGTAGACCCTGGGGTGGCCCCAGACTCCCAAAATAAAGTTGTGCAGCAGTACCGGTGGTGTGGAGTGGACTAAGTGTAAGGGTCACTGTTCAGCTGAGCACTGTGAAGGCATCAGGTAGCATAAATCCCTTATGTTCAGTGTCGCTATTCCACGTGGTCTCTATGCTATTGTCTGCCAGTCAGTCTCTTGCACTGAAAGAAGAAGGAAAGCAAAACAAACCTTAACGTTGCATTTATCTCATTTTACTCAAGTAGCTTGAATTCTGGTTCTAGGCAGTCAATCATCGTTAAGGTGGATTGGTGCCTTAAGAAGCACTAAATGATCTGTTACTTAGAAGTGGGGGAAAAAGCTCCCCTTTGTGCTTCAAGGAAGCAAAGAGACTGGTGGAGATGGAAGTTTTCAGCCGCTGTGACTGCATGAGGGTAATCAGTCACAAAGCCCACAGACCATATGTTCATGTAATGATTCAGGACTGTAACCTTAATATTTTTATGTTAGCTGGGTAATGTCAGTGTTTGGTGTGTCACAGGGCTGTTTCCACAACTACAGTAATGTGAGTGTTTCAAAAGCCTTTTTTAGTGCTGTTTCTGCACAGCTCAACATCATGTACAGAAGATGACAGGACAAGTTTTTTCTGGTTGTGTGGAAGTCACGGTCCTGGTGCTGACAAGATACGTGCAGGAACTACAAGACTGCAGCAGCGATTGGGGTGTGAGTTGTGGTAGCGGCATTTTTACTGAGCTTAAGTTCAACAAAACCTGTACATAACGTAAATCATTATTAAAGCCGTTGTAAGTCATTAAGGCCAACGATAAATGTGCAGAGAATGCATGATTTTCAGCTTGTTTCTGTGCCTTCTGTCAAGAAGCAGGCAGAAGATTGAAGCTAGACTTTGGCACGCTAAGCACAACTGCCTTTTCTGGGAGTAGCATGAACACTGCAGCCTGCTGAGAAGCAGAATTGCCTCTTCGACAGTGGTGTCCAAAGCAGGTTTTAGTGATGTGTCACCCTTACTGAGACCATTCTGGCTCCATTTGTCTGTTGCGTTTTGTGAGAAGGGCTGTAGTTTGCTGTGCAGATGACAGGTACAGCGCAGGATGTGGTTTAGTGGAGGGCTTGTCACTGTTAGTCATCGGAGACACAAATAGACTGTGATGACTAAGGAGCAGACCTGCTCCCAGGCTGTGTTGGCCATCTGAAAAGTATGAAAATAAGTTTACTTGGCCGTTTTTTTAATGAAGGAAAGGAAGAGGTGAAACTGAGATGCTGAATGCTCTGCTTCCTGGCACAGTTTTATTAATGTGGAACTCCCAGTGCTAAGAGCAGTTTTTATTGTGGAAACTAGCACAGCTTATATCTTTAGGAGTGGGTCACGATGCTTTTAAGTAGCTGACAATAGGGCCTGAGCGAAGAGCTGTCTGGAGGAGGCTGGCAGCGTCCTGGTAGAGAAGATGTTGCTCCTAGTCTGGTGAACTTTCCCTGCACTGTGTTTGGCAAAGGCACACTGTGTGAATGTGTCATAGCATGGGGCTGCTTTGCTGCCAGACTCTCCTGTACAAACAGGCTGCTTAAATGGGCAGGAGTGGGAAGTGGAACGACACGGTCCCTGGGGGCAGCCTGTCTGCAGGGCAGAGATGGGCTCATAACCTCCTCTCCTGCCTGCCCAGGCTCATCTTCTGATGTAGGCAGCAGCAGGAAGGGGCAAGGACCATCTTTACGTCAAAAAAAAGCAAAAATAATGGCAGTTGGCCCCTGGCACATCCCGTGTTTTGTTTTTGTGTCTTTCAGCATATTTCTGTTTCCTGATGACAGCCCTAGGTGTGACAGCTGGTGCACATCGTCTGTGGAGCCACCGTTCGTACAAAGCCAAGCTGCCTTTGCGGATCTTTCTGGCTGCAGCTAATTCCATGGCTTTCCAGGTGGGTTTGTGGTTGCATGTCTGCACTGTTGGCCTCCAGGCAGCTTTCTCTCATGTGCTGGGTGTCACTGAGCTTAGTGACAGCAAAAGAAAACAACCTAAAACTGTCAGAAAGACGTTTGCTGACAACGCACTTTGCTGGCTTGAGATGCAGAGCTGTTCTCACCACGCAGAGTATGCACCAGATGGCCCAGGAGCAGCAGTTCCATTGTGATCAGGTTTAACATGCTCAGATCAGGGGCTCAGCACCCCGCAGCTCAGGCACTGCACTTCCCAGGACAATGTGGGTGGAACCTGTGGTAAGAGTCACCCAGCTGGTGGAAGGAGTTAGCCTAGAACCAGAACCTTACTGGTGTGACTGTGGTTACTGCTTGGCTGTTCTAAAAGCATTAAACTTAGCAAAGTGGCTGCCCACACCTAGCTTGTATGTTGTGCCTTGAGTTTTCAGTTTTGTCCCTTCAGTCTGTTCAGTTGACTTCTCATGAATCTCGACAGAGGACGGACAAAGTCCCTTTGTCCACTTCTGTACTGTTCATGTATCATCTTTGATTTACTTTTTGTTAAGGTGGAAAGAATTACTCTTGTTAATCCCTCTAGACATTACAGAGGGCACAGTGCTTTTCCTTGACTATGGTAGCGAGTGTGTCCAGTTGGACCGTAACCTTCATTCTGAGCCACATTCTAGCCGCTTTGCGCTACTTGATTCCGTGCAGATTTTTACAAGCCCTTTGGTCAGCTTGTTAAAACAACTGCTTTGAGCTTTGAGAACACCCTGGTACTGTCCTCCTGTTTTACAGCAGATCTTACCTTTCATAAGTAATTTAAATGGATGTGTTGAACTGGTTGCAAGTGAGTCTGCATGTTGGGATTTCTTTGCATTCTGTTCCCCTAGGGCTATAAATAACAGAATCACAGAGTTATTGAGGCTGGAAAAGACCTCTAAGATCATCAAGTCCAGCCTGTGACCTAACACCACCTAACATCATCGATTTTGCTCTCAGCTGTGTTGGCCTCATAATGAGTTTCACCGATCTACCTCATGTTGACTTTGTGAGGAAGTGGTAGTATTGGAGATAGCTTCCCCATCCCTAGATGCTGAATATTGAAGAAATACCCAGACTTCTTTTAGGGCAGGGGCAACTCTGTTGAAGAACTTTCGCTTGATGCTGCATGGGCTGTGACTTGCCGTGTTCCCTCTGAAATGCCATCAGATGCGGCCAGTTTTGCCCTGCTGCCCCATGCGTTTTTGTATGGTTGGAGCATGCTGAGCCTGTTTCTTCTCTCCGTCTAGAGTGAAGTCCTCACAATTTTGAAAGACTGCTTCTTGCTGTCACATGTCTGTTTCGAAGTAGGTAATACATGGCTTATGTCTACTTGATCTCCTAGTGTTTTAAGTTTCGGCATTTCAGCTGAGACGTGCCGGCGTCTCCTCTGCTAACTGTGCTGTGCTGTTCTCTCTGGTCATCTCTGAAACAAGCTGTGTTGGTCAGCAGCAGTGGTTGTATAGGAATTTGTGGTAGCACACTGAGGTTGTCACGTAGCCTAGTATGTTGTCACGTATTGGTCTGCAGGTTTGTTAAGGGTCCAGCTAATGAAACCTCATGTCTGTGTCACTTTCACATCATGAAATTGTTAAATTTGGAAGAGATCGCCCAGATCACCACGTCCAACCATCAACCCAACGCCACCATAGCCACTAAACCATAGAATGATAGACTGGCTAAGGCTGGAAGGGACCTTAGAAATCATCTACTCCAACCTCCCCACCATGGGCAGGGATGCCTCTCTACTAGACCTGGTTGCTCAAGGCCTTATCCAACCCAGCCTTGAACACCTCTACGGAGGCAACTTGTCGAGGCAATCTATTCCAGAGTTTCTTCACCCTTGCATTAAGAACTGCTTCCTAATATCTAGTGTAAAGAAACATTTTGATAAAGATGTTAGACAAGACTGTCCCCCAACACTGAGCCTGGGGAACACCACTTGGAACTGCCCACCAGCTTGACTTCACTCCATTCTGCACAACTCTCTAGGCTTGGCCATGCAGCCAGTTTTTTACCCATCAGAGAGTCCACCTGTCTAGGTCTCCTTTAGAGCTACCAGCTTCTCTAGGAGGATACTGTGGGACACTGTGCTGAATGCTTTTTTGAAGGCCAGGTAAACAAGATCCACAGCCTCCCTGTCATCCATTAGGTGGGTCACCTGGTTATAGAAGGAGATCAGGTTGGTCAGGCAAGATCTGCCTTTCATAAACCCCTGCTGGCTGGCTCTGATCCCCTGGCTGTCCGCACTTGTGTGCTCAGGATGAACCACTCCATAGTCTTCCTTGGCACTGAGGTCATGCTGACAGATCTGGAGTCGCCTGGGACATCCTTCTGCCCCTTCTTGTGGATGGGCATCACATTAGGAAGCCTCCAGACACCTGGGACCTCCCCTCTTAGCCCGGAGCATTGAGAAAAGATGAAGTTTGGCAAGCTTCTCTGCCAGCTCCCTCAGCACTCTCAGATGGATCCCATCTGGCCCCATAGACTTGAGTGTCCAGGTGGCTCAGCACGTCAGTAACTGCTTCCTCCTGGATTATGGGCAATGTATCCAGCTTCCCCTTTTGTCCTTCAGGAGTGTCTCCCAAGGGGCCTTAAACCAATGCCTTGAACAGGCTAAAACCTGCCCTCAAGAAGTCCACCGTGATGGTTTTCTTGACACCCCCCGCAAGGATCAAGAACTCAATCATTTCATGATCACTAAGCACAAGAGAGCCTCCGTCCACCATATCTCCCACCAGACCTTCTCTGTTTGTAATCAGTAGATCTAGTGAGGCATCTCCCTTGGCAGCCTCACTTACAGCTGTGACAAGAAGTTATTTTCCACACATTTGAGTAACCTTCTAGAGTTTTCCTCTCTTGTGTTTCCAGCAGATGCCAGGTAGGTTTAAGTCCCAGGCTGGATAAGGGCTAGAGACTGCGAGACATCTGCTAGCTGCTTGTAGAATGCCTCATCTGCCTCTTCATCCTGTTTGGGTGGTCTGTAACAGACACCCAACAGAGTATCTGTCTCATTGGCCTTCCTCCTCATCCTTATCCGTAAGCACTTGACCTTACCATTCGACTCGTTGAGTTCAGCACAATCAAAACATTTCCTAACATGGAGAGCCACCCCACCACCTCTCCTTCCTTGCCTGTCCTTCCAGAAGAGCTTACAGCCATTGTTGCAGCACTCTGGTCATGAGAGCCATCCCACCACCTTTCAGTGATGGTGACTAAGTCATAGTTATCCCGTTGTACAATAGCTTCCAGTTCATTGCTGGTGCTGTGTGCACTGGTGTGGATGCATTGAAGCCAAGCTGTTGATTTAAGCCCCAGTGATTGACTGCCACCCCCAGGTGAACCTCTGCTGAGCCTGGTTTCATCTCCTTTCTCCTTCAGATCTAGTTTAAAGGCCTATCAGTGATCACTGCCAACTCTTAGCAGGAATCCTTTTCCTTCTTTGCGACAGCTCAGCTCCATCAGTCCTCAGCGGGCCTGGTGCCCTGCAAACCTCCCTGTGATGATAAAAATGCACAATTCCACCAGTGGTACCAGTCTCTGAGCCTTGAGTTAATCTGGTGAGCTTTCTCACTCATTTTCAGTGCTCTGTCCTGCCACTGAGGGATTCAGTAAAACACCACCTATGGTCCCCATTCCTTAAGTGGTTACCCCAGTGCCCTGTGTCACTTTTGATTGATTTTGTACCTCTCGCCTCAGCCCATCGTTTCCTGCGTGTATGACCAACAGTGGGTAACAACTGGAGGGTTGTAATACATCAGGGAGTTTCCTTCTAATGTCCCTAACCCAGGCCCCAGGGAGGCAGCAGAGCTCCTTGTGGGATGGACCAGGTTGGCACATTATGCCCTCTGTCCCCCTCAGAAAGGAATCACCTGTGCCAGCTACCATCTCTCTTTTGTTGGTAGAGGCAGCCATGTGTGGTGCTGGCTGCCCTACCCTTGGCAATCCTGAGCTCCATCTGAGCCTGTTTAGGGAAGGCAGAGAGTGGCTCCAGCAGTCTCTGTGTGTCTCACAATCCCCGATGCTCCGCATCCTGCTCTCCTCCTCTCGCAGCTCTGTCTCCAAGCTGAGCAGTTTCCCTACCTGGGTGCATCTCCCACTGGTGAGCTCTTAGCTGCCTCCTGCCCCAGTGCCACAGCTGGGCACCTGCTGCAGCTGGTTCCTGGGGGACTGCGTGTCTACCCTGAACCTCCATCTGGGTAGAAGCATCTATTGTGGTGGGGGCAGCATGTGAAGTGACCATGGCCTTCTGCCAGATGGAGACCATTGCTGCTGGGTACTGTGGGCAGAGCTTGGGCACCTTTCCTGGGCAGCTTGCCCTGCAGCTACTGCACACACTGACAGCCCCTGCCCTGCTGGCTGTGCTGTGGACACAGGACTCCTGCATGCACTCGCCTTGTCAGAGGCACTAACAGAGACACTTCCTTCTGCCCTGCAGGGAACTTCACCACCTTCTTTACAGCCTTTGATCTTTCTCCCTCCTTTGTGCATGTTCAACAAGTGACCTTTTCTTCTACCACCATAATAATGTCTCAAAATCATAAAAGTGTCCGCATAGGGTACTTCACCCCATTTCCTTGGTGCTTACAAAGTCACATTAATTGCAGCATCTTTCTGTTGCTCCTTTAGTCGCAAGATTCCCCCTGAACTTGTCCCAGTACTTCAAAATACATCCCAAGGGGGTCCAATGTTGGGCCACTTTAGGACACAGGTTTCTGTCAAGTTTACAAATATCCCACAACTGTCCCCTGGTCAGAAACTCATTTGAAATGTTTTTTGGCTCTTTTGCTGGGGTTTGGGGGTTGTTGGGTTGTTTTTTTTGCAAGTTTACAAATACTCTGATGGACATTGAAACGTTTTTTTCCCCAAGTTTACAATTACTCCCCTCCAGGGTCTCCTGGCTTGTAAGAAGCCAACCTTTCATTCTTCAGTTTAGGGAGGATTTAGTGTTGCTCAGCTGTCCACTTCAACATATAGCAGAAGTAACTTGTCAGTACAACTGTAGCAGGTTATTTTAGGTTACAATAGTTGGCCTTCAGCATTTACTGCATCAGTGCCTCTCTGGTTGAGTAAAGCTGCACACAGCAGAGGCAAGCACAGTCTGCTAAGCACTCTGATTAAAATTCACACTTGTGTGGGTCTGGCCATTACAGAATCACATTAGGAATTGGAAGGGACCTTGAGAGATATCTAGTCCAATCCCCCTGCCAGAGCAGGACCACCTAGAGCAAGCCACACAGGAACATATCCAGATGGGTTTTAAATGTCTCCGGAGAAGGAGAGTCTCCCACCCCCTGGGTATTGCCATGTTTTGGTGCTGGTGTTGGACAATTCAATTCGTAGAGGCGTGTGGCCTGTGCAGTGCACTGCAGTAATAGTTCAGCATCACTGCGAAAGCTGCCAGTGTAGCCCAACGGCATTCTGTGGAGCAAACAAGTTGGCTGAAATAGCATCACCCGAGTAAAGTCGGAAAATTTCACTCCACGGACCCAAGCCTGAACGATCCCTTTCTCCCTGCAATCCACATTATCCCATTGACAGCTGTAAGGCATTTCAGCAATTCCTATCTGCTGTCAGCTTGAGCAGAGACAAGGCTGAACTCGTTTTGTGTCTGGTGGGGATCTAATACTGAGTTGGTAATATGAGTCTGAGACTTCTACTCTAGCCTGACTGCAAATGCAGAACCTAGTTTCCCGTAAGAAAACGTACATCTCCTTTGATGGCTTAATCTTACAATATTTTGGGTTGGAAAGGACATTAAAGTTCATCTAGTTCCAGCTACTCTGCTGTGGGCAGGGACATCTTTTGAGGTTGCTCAAAGCCCCATCCAACCAGGCCTTGAACACTTCCAGTGAGGGGGCATCTGCATCTTCTTTGTGTAGCCTGTGCCAACGTCTCAGCACTCTCACACTAAAGAATTTCTGCCTAATACCTGATGTAAATCTACCTTCTCCACCACTAACCCATGTCTTATCACTACACTCAGTGATAAGGAGCCCCTCCCCATCTTTCTTGTAGGCCCCTTTGAAGTACTGGAAGCAGTTTAGTACGCATAGAATCATTACGGATTGGAAGGGACCTTGAAAGATCATCTAGTCCAATCCGCCTGCAACAGCAGGATCACCTAAACCAAGTCACACAGGAACCTATCCAGTCGGGTCTTGAACATCTCCGGTGAGGGAGACTCCACAACCCCCTGGGCAGCCTGTTCCGGTGCTCCGTCACCCTCACTGTGAAGAAGTTCCTTCTCAGGTTGATGTGGAACCTCCTATGATCCAGCTTACAACCATTGCCCCTCGTCCTGTCACTACATGACACTGAGAACAGCCCAGTGCCATCCTCCTGACACCCACCCCTCAAATATTTGTAGACATTAATGAGGTCACCCCTTAGTCTCCTCTTCTCCAAAGAAGTGTCCCTGCAGCAGAGCATGAATTTAAATGGAGGTACCAGGGTTTCTGTGGAAGATAACGTTCCTCAAAGAAGGCTGGGAAAATTCAGCTCTTGTTCAGATCAGGAAAAGGCATGTGTAGGGTTTGGCAAGCTGTCCCGTTTTCAGCACTGCATTTGTGCTGTGATGGCATTGGAGGTAGCCAGCCACAATCAGCTTAGAAAAATGATGCTAGGATTGAGTAACTGTGCCCAGTTGTGCACCTCCCCGGTGTCTGGGTCATCAGTGAGCTGCATAAACATGTATGCACCTGCTCCCTCCAGCCTGGTGCCTGTCCTTCGTCAGCGCATGGAGGCCACAGGGCTAGGGTGGACTGATAGCGGGAACTCCCAAGAGGTTGCTGGCCTCCAGCCATCTCCAGCCCTGGGAAGCGTCGAGTCTGTGTCACTGGTTCCCAGAGTATGTTTTGTGTGGGCACCAGCAGTGTGGAGAGCTGGCTGGCTGCAAAACTGGGGTCTCTCAGGAGGTCTTTAGTGAATGACCTTTTCTGAGGAGCCTCAGAGAGGGGCTTGTCACTGTGGGGGGAAGAAGCTGGAAGTGGTGCTAGTGGAGCAGTGGCCAGGCTTTCTCACCCCACCATGTTCTCTCTACAGAATGACATCTACGAGTGGAGCCGAGACCACCGTGTGCACCACAAGTACTCGGAGACAGACGCAGACCCACACAACGCCCGCCGCGGCTTCTTCTTCTCCCACATCGGCTGGCTGTTTGTGCGCAAGCACCGGGATGTCATAGAAAAGGGGAGGAAACTGGACTTCAGCGACCTGCTGGATGACCCCGTCGTCAGGTTCCAAAGAAAGTAAGTAGCAGCACAGGCAAGGTGGAGTGGTTCCTTTGCCTCGTTGTCTGGTTGTACCTCATAAGCCTTTTCTCCTCTAAGATATCTTTGCCACCTTGATTGCTGGCATTAAGACTGCCATTCCTTTGGCCTCCACTGTTGCTGTGTGGCTGGCGCTTGCTGACTGTCACTGCAGGCTCTGCACAGGCACTGAGCCTTGACCTTGCCCCTTCCAAAAAGCAGGTTAAGCTGTTAAAACAGCCACAGCACAAGCTCCTGGGGTCTTGGTCTTCTTTGATCACTAATGCTTTGATCAGTGCTAAATGCTGCTTTGGTCACTACTAAATGCTGTAGTCACTGACTGCCTCACCACAGAACATTAGGGATTGGAAGGGACCTGAAGAGATGATCCAGTCCAGTCCCCCCACCACAGCAAGATCACCTAGATCAAGTCACACAGGAACGTGTCCAAGTGGGTTTTAAACATCTCCAGTGAAGGAGACTCCACAACCCCCTCCAGGCACAACCTCCTTGCACTTGCAGAGTTACCGCTGTGCAGGAAGAACTCCAGGAGTGAGGAGTTCACTGCCCTCCATGCACTGTCACTTTTCTGCTGCTTCCTCACTTGGCAGTGCCTGGTTTGCAAAAGCTCTCTTGTGCTTTGCTGACTTCAGTGGTGCTGGTGAGCTTTGAGTTACTGCTCAAATAAGTTTAGAACCCCATCACTTCAGTTGAAGTTGCAGCTCTGCTCCAGGCACGAGTGCCTGCAGAATCTACCCTCCGTGAACAACTGAGCGGTAATCTTTCATGTTATGTGAAAGAGAGGCTCACAGCTGTTCATGACAAAGTCATCATGTGGTGACAGCAGCTTTGTTCCCCAGGTATGTGTTGAGGCATTAGTTCTCAGTTCCAAGTGAGGTTGTTTTCTCATTCCATGGTGGATGCTTCAGTCGAAGAGGTACAGAGAAAACACAGTTGAGGGCTCACTTGGGCGTGAATGCTAATGCCTTCATCAAATACTTCAGTCTGAGGTTCTTGTGTCTCACAGAACGTTTTAATTGATGCCTGATCAGCTGCTTTCATTTTTTATTTTCCTGGAACCAGAGAGGCTTCAAATGAGTTCTGTGGACTGGAAAATCCTCCAGCTCTACTTAAGTCCCAGCCTTGAATTGCTGAGGTTTGCAAACCGTATCCACAGCCTGATTGAGAAGTCAGTCAGGTGATGAGGAAATTACCTTTGCTGGAGCAAACAATGGGGACTGTTTCCTTTTAAGAATCTTGGCTCTGATAAGTGAAGGTAGAGTTCCGTGAGACACCCGAGGAGATACTCTCCTTTCACCATGGTTGGTGTTGCTGGATCACTGCAGCTCCTTCTGTAGCCTAATGTGTTTGTCGCAACCTCCAACAAAATATCAAACATAATGAAATATTCAACAAAGTTACCAAACTAAGAACTCACAGGGCAAGGAGTTGATTTATTTCATACACAAGATGATAACAACTTGTTGTTATGGAGTGTTAATGGAAACTTTCTTCCAGAAGTATTCCTAATAATAATGTGTTTCCAGTCCTCTGTGGGTTTTATTTGAAGATGCTTTGGTTTTGTCCAACCAAATCAACAGTTCTTTCTGCATGAAAAACTTGTAGCAGTTGAGAAGTTCTAATACCTTCTAAATGAATCCAGACTCTGTTCTTCCTCATCCATTCCACAAGGCTCAGCAAAAGCAGCAGTTTATTTTCACCCTGCTGTATGGGCACAAATAACATGAGTCTTGCTACATGTTCCTTTTCTTTCTGCACCCTTCAGAATCCTGCTTCAGTTTCATGTGGCAGTTTGTTCTGATGACGATACCCCTGAATCACTGCAGGCTGTAGGAAGTCTGGGCTCCAGGGATGTGGAAGGGCAAAACAGGGAAGATGTGGCCTGGTTTCGTCTTGAGCTGGGGGCGCACTGTTAATGGCTCCCATGACACACTCTCTTCACTCTTTCTGCTTCTGAGCACCATTAGCCTGTTCTCATTTAGACATTTAGTGACATTTAGAGTCACCTATTTCCTGTCTCACTTTCAGCTTTGCCTCCCTGGTTCTTGCTGAGCTGCCCTTCTCTTTTCCACTTGCCTTGGGTTAATTCTTCCAGCATGATTTTAGTTCTTTGTTTCTCCTACTACAGTCTCGGCTCTTCACCTCTGTGCTCCCTGTATCTTACACTCCCTCTTCTCTACCTTGCCTGGAAGTGTGGCTTTAGCTGTGCTACAAAGCTTTCGTGTTTGTTCTCAGACTTCTCATCTTCATCCCTCCCCATTTTGCACTGCAGTGTTTTTTGTCCAATATACACAGGGGTGGCAGAGCAGCAGTCATCCGGCCCCCAGGCTGAGATCCAACTTTCTTCTCAGCCTTGGCAGGTGCCCATGGTCTCTCAGCATCTTCTTTGGGCCTGCTGTTACTGTTGGAGGTCAGGCAGCAGCAGCTGGAAAGTATAGAAAGGAGTCAATCTTGCCTTGTGCTGCAGGTCCCTTCTGAGCTGAACACAGGGGAAATGTTTGCCAGCTCTTAGCCATGAATGTTTCCGACACAGCTTAGCTGATAACACACCAAGCCCCAGGCTCTGTCCCAGAACCAGACCCCAGGTGAAGGGTGTGCAGCCAACTCTTATGTCATGATTGTGATGTGTGTGAAGTGTTCCCTGCTGCCCCGATTACAGGGCCGGTTTAGGTCATGCTAAGGGTTTTTGGCAGAGCCGTGTCCCTAGAGATCCAGTCCCACCCCGGCAGTCATTCCCAGCATGATAACAGTGTCTTTTTCTTTCCGCACAGGTATTACAAGAGTTCGGTTGTGCTGATGTGCTTTGTGATTCCTACCTTTGTGCCGTGGTACCTCTGGGGGGAGAGTCTGTGGAATGCCTATTTCCTTGCCTCCATCCTCCGGTACACCATTTCCCTCAACGTCACCTGGCTGGTCAACAGTGCTGCCCACATGTACGGCAACCGCCCTTATGACAAGTTTATCAACCCTAGGCAGAACTTTTTGGTCACTGTGGGAGCCATTGGTAAGTGGTGTAGCCTTGCAAGTGGTGAGCTTTGCAAACTGGCATCCCATCCTTTTCACCCTCATCTGGGCTATGGACACCTGTAACTGGACTCCACTTGTTGCCAGGGCTCGAAGGAGGCTCTAGCTTGCACGCCGTAGAGGAAAGCTTCCTTGCTTTACTGATGGTGCCCATGTTGCAGTGAACATAGAATCATTAGGGATTGGAGGGGACCTCAGTAATGCCATCTACTGTGTCTCTTCACAGCAGTGGGCTGTGGACACTGCATAAGAAGTGACTTTGCTCCTTACTTTGTTGTGCATCTCCCCTCTTGCAGGGGTTTTCTTCCCTGACATGCCCCTTTCTACAGAGAAGAAAGGCCAAAGCACTGAGAGGGAGTCTCTCATTGGTCTGCCTTAAGAGATCTGATTCAGGTCTTGGGAAGTAGACATTGGGTTGTCCCACCCAAGCATATTCATAAGTTCAGAAACATGCCAGCTGTGTGACCTTTAAACTCCCTCTCTTTTTTTCAGGTGAGGGTTTCCACAACTACCACCACACCTTCCCGTTTGACTACTCAGCCAGCGAGCTGGGCCTGGCATTCAACCCCACCACCTGGTTCATTGACTTCATGTTTTGGTTGGGGTTGGTCACTGACCGCAAACAGGCTCCGAAGGAGATGATCCAGGCTCGTAAGGAAAGGACTGGAGATGGCAGTACTTGAAAAGCAACGTTGTGATGTCCGGTGCTGTCGTACATGTGGGAGAGTGTGTGTGCGCACGCCCCTGTGCCTGTGGTGGAGTTATTGAATACAATTATTTTCAGATCAGTTGGGCTGAATTCATTCCCCGGGAACAGATTTGGCCCCAGCTCTTTTTCCTTATTAGCTGTCTTATGTCAAAACTTCAGCCTATTAAGTGTAAAAATGTTATATTATTTAATATTACAGTTAACCAGGAGAGAGATTTTATTTTAGTCACTGTAGTTCATGTCTGAAATATATTGTAATTTGCTCGTTCATGGTAAATGTTGGCAGGTTGGAGGAACTATCGTTTCCAGGTGCAGCTAGGGGCAATTTCTGCTTCTACTATTAAATACACTTTTGAAGGCATCTTTTGGAGGGAGTGGAGCAGGGTCCAACGTGCTGTTTTAACCACAGACTGATGGAAAGGACAGTGACGGTTCTGCTGTAAAACAAGATGTCCAAGGGGAAAACTCAGCTTAAATTCAGTTAGACGTTAGTTTAAAAACCTCCTTTCACCTTTCTGTTAGCCCTGGTAGCCAGCCCAGTCTGCCGCTGTCTTTGCTAAGTGTGAAAACCACGTACAGCTGAGCAGGCTTTTGTGTTGAAGTTGGTCTCTCTACAGGCCAAGATACTAAGCAGTGCTGTGTTGAGACGACTCCTTTGCTGTCACATTCACATTGTAAGTCGTACATTTCTAGAGCTCAGCCATGTCTTCAGCCAAATAAAGCTTCAGTTTCAATGTTTGGAAGCCCAAGTTATGTTCCCATTGATCATGGTCATCTGTGCATGAATATTTTAGCTCCTTTTGCACAAGAGGCCTCTTAAGTTCTTTTTCTGCCTTTGACTAGAAGGCCTTAGAAGACTGACCTTTCTCTAAGTCAAAGTCTGTATTAATATTTCAGCTGCATGTAACATCCATTGGTTCCTGAGCAAAACACACAGCTGCGTAGCTTCTGAATTTTAACAGTTGCCTTGTTTTAAAAAATGTGAAAAGCATAAAAAAAAAAGCATGTGGAATTAATGGCACATATATCCCTTTGTGTTAGATGTTAGCCAGTGTGTGAGCGAGGCTTTGTACTGTCAGCACTGGAGCACTTTTGAAGGTAGAGAGCATGGTTTCCGTTTGTAAGGAAGGTTCCCACCTCGCTCCTCGGCGAGGGAGTGCCCGCCTCTCCGCTGGGCAGACCCATGCCCCAGCGAGGCAGGGCATCTTTAGATGGCTGAGACAGGCCCAGCTGTTTTCAGGAAAGATGTAGAACTGGACAAACAACTGTAAAATGGTTTCTTCTTTTGTTCTGTTTCTTGTTTTTTAAATTATGCCGTGTAATAGGCAGGAGTTCTCTCTGTTCTGTATTTCATTCAGCAGGTGTTTTACAGTGTTACTTTGCCATTAATGATGTGTAAACTCTGGAGTGATTTACAATAAACAGCTATGGGTTAGACTAGCCACTGTGCTTCGCTTTGAAACGTCGTGTTTTGCCTGGTGTTGCCAGCTGTTCATTTGGTGCAGCGTTTGTAAAGCACCTGCCCCCTCAGCGTCTCTGGTTTCCTTGTCAGTAGAAGGGGCAGTGGATGTGAGCTGGAACAGAGGAGGTTCCACATCAATACGAGAAGGAACTTCTTCACCGTGAGGGTGACAGAGCACTGGACTGGGCTGCCCAGCAGGGTTGTGGAGCCTCCTTCTCTGGAGATGTTTAAAACCTGCCTGGACATGTTCCTGTGCGACTTGCTCTAGGTGATCCTGCTGTGGCGGGGTAATTGGACCAGATGATCTTTCTAGGTCATAGAATCATTAGGGATTGGAAGGGACCCGGAAAGATCATCCTTTCCAATCCTTAACATTCTGTGATTCTGTGAAGAGCAATGTTGCCAAGCTGAAGGTGCGTTTGGTGCCAAGGGCTTCGTGGCCAAGCCCATAGAGAGGGGAAAAGAGAATTCAAGCAGACATAAGCTTGAAAGGAGACTGTGGAAAGTTCTTGCATGTGAAAATCTCGCTTCAGTAGCAAAATACCAGTCCAGTGTGACTGCAGGACAATGCTTTGACAAAAAGCAGTAGGTATTTTGTTTAGCTTTTGGTGTAAGTTCTCCTTGTTTCTGTTGAGATGTGCCTGAAGACCTGGGTGTGACAGAAGGCATGTCTTGGTTTGCATTCCTCTGCAGCTGCGGCCACTTGACCCACACAGGAATCACACACAGGTGAGTAGGAGACGTCTTACCACCACCCCCCTACAGGATCTGCAGGAGCAGATGGAAACAGGCTCCCCTGAACCGTGTTTCCAGCCTCCTGGTTAGAAAGATTTCCTGTGTGACTGGATCCTAATTCAGTGGCGGGATTGGACCACATGATCTTTCGAGGTCCCTTCCAATCCCTAATGTTCTGTGATTCTTTGTGCAGTGGATAGGCTGTTGGAGAGTGACAGAAATAAGTGGGAGCCTGCCTTCAAAAGGATGTAGGCGCTGGGTTGGCACTTGGTGTCCAGGAGCAGAGCTGGGAAGATGTGCAACTGTGTTGTACTAAGCCTCTCTGACTCCCTGTAGTTACAACTAGGTGACTTTCCCTCTCCTGCTCTGCAGGTAGAAGACTTCAGCAGCAACAGCAGTTCCAATGGGACTCAGGGATCCGAGATTTTGCAACTACTGGCAAGTCACCTGTGTTTTTGAGAAACTGAAAGTAAATAATCATCATCCAGAAAAGGAAACCCTCCATCTTACCTTGGCACTTCCACTACCTGACTTCCTCTTTCTGTAGGTTGTCTTCTCCATGTGGTGATGTTGGGCAAAAACTGTCAAGTGAGCCTTTGCAGAAATTTTGGGAAAACGATGGCTACCTACGTGCCTTTTCTTTTTGCTGATTTGGTTTGTTTTTTCACGTTTGTCTTGATGTTTTGGCTTAAAAGTAATTTTATGTGTGTTCTCTAGTGTGGTCTCCTCTTAAGAAGATCGGGGGTGCCCCTTATGTGGACGAGGTGTCACAGGTAGTTGTTTGGCTCCTATTTACCACCTTCCGGAGCACTTCTGGGAATCAAGGAACAAGGGAACAATTTCTCTTAGGATCTTTTAAAAGAAGAATGAGAATTGAAAGTAAAAGCAGAGCCCAGACTGAGAAAAACCATTTGGTAATACTCTTAGCTCCTGCAGTGGCCCTTTTTGCTTTAACCCTGGCTTGGCCGTGGCTTAACAGACTGTATCGATGGGCTGAGGATAACTCTATGAATAGTTTCAATCATAGAATCACTACGGATTGGAAGGGACCTCGAAAGATCATCTAGTCCAATCCGCCTGCAACAGCAGGATCACCTAGACCAAGTTACACAGGAACTTAATCCAGTCGGGTCTTGAATATCTCCAGTGAAATGTCTGGTCCTGCATTGTAGTCACAATGATCCCCTGCAATGGCACAGGCTTGGGGCAGGGTGGCTGGAGAGCAGTCTGGCAGAAAAGGACCTGGGGATTCGAGTTGACAGGTAGCTGAACAGGAGCCAACAGTGTGTCCAGGTGGCCAAGAAGGCCAATGGCATCCTGGCCTGGATTAGAAACTGTCCAGCAGGAGTAGGGAGGTGATTGTCTCCCTGTACTTAGCACTGGTGAGGCTGCACCTTGAGTACTGGTTCCAGTTTTGGGAGTGAGTGCAGAGAAGGGCAATAAATCTGGTGAAGGGCCAGGAGAATAAATCTTATGAGGAGAGATTGAGAGAGTTGGGGCTGTTTAGTTTGAGGAAGAGGAGGCTGATGGGAGACCTCATAGCTCTCTATAACTATCTGAAAGGATATTGCAGGGTTGTTCATACTGGTCTCTTCTCACAGGTAATCAGTGACAGAACCAGATGAAAGGGCTTCAAGCTTCAACAGGGGAGGTTTAGATTAGATATCAGGAAAAAATTCTCCACAGGGAGAGTGGTCAGGCACTGGAATGGGCTGCCCAGGGTAATGGTTGAGTCCCCATTCCTGGATGAGTTTAAAAGTTGCTTAGATGTAGTGTTGGGGGATCTGGTTTAGGGGTGAACTTGTAGAGCAGGGTTGATGGTTGGACTTGATGATCCCAAGGGTCTTTTCCAACCTATGATTTATCTGAAAGGCAGGATATTTAAATCAAACAAGACCAGCAGACTTAGAAGGAAGAGTATCAGCTACATTCCTCCAGTGCAGACAACAATGGGCAGCTTGACCGAGGCTGCAGGAGACAGCACACTTCAGCAGTTATGGAACTGTTCTGCATATGTGGAAGTAAAAACTTTAGAGGTCAACCAAAAGGACCACTGTCTCAATTCACCAGGTGCGTACAAGAGGAGGAGACTGTGTAAATTAAGTCTGGAAACGTATTCGCATGTAACTGCCTTTTATGTAGAAAATGATGAGTGTGTAACGTACACGATCTCCATAACCTGCGTATTGCCTGCTCTGTGCTGTGTGCGCTTGGAGAACTCGTTCCTGAGCACACTGTCATAAAGGAGTGCCTGCCCCCTACAACTTAAACAGAAGGGTTAGAGGGTTTTGTCTTGTCAGATTTTACTGTATCACTCCACTCCCTGCAGTTATGTGGGCGAGCCGTGAAAAGGGAGCACTTCCTCAGGAAAAAATCTGGAGATACTTTCTCAGGGCTAAAGAGGACGCTTTGCAGGGGACTGCCTCTTCAGCAAATCCTGTGCAACACTTGTAGATGCCAAGCTGAGCGTGCGCACACTCAGACGGCATCTGTTCAGCAGGGAGCGTTTCAGGGAGGTAAGTCTAGCACAATATTTTAAAAGCTAGATAAAGGAACAGATGGCTTCAGTGAGAGATGATGTGGCTGATGAAGAGTGGCTTAGCGCACCGAAGACAGTCTCTATGGAGTATTTTGCCCGTGCATCAGCGTAGGGAGCAGGTGTGATGGTTGCTGCTGAGCACCTTTCGGCCGCCACTCACGTTTCTAGGTGGGTCATGTTTCTTGCCAAGCTTTGCTCTAGCTTTGGAGCAGGCAGGAGCAGACTAAACCAAGCAGGAAATCTATTTTCAGAATCTGTTTTCCTGCACCTCTGATGTGCTCTGCACCTCTGATGTGCTCTGCACCAGGTGGGCTCCAGCACACCTTTTTGATTTGTGAGAGGCCTTTGTCAGCACTGCGCGTTTTCCAGCATGCAGAGGGACACCATCTGTTCAAAGAAGAGCTGTGAACAAAATGTCTCAGACGCTCCAAGTTTAGCAAAAACGAAGTAGCTTTAACGTCCCACATGCTGCTTTGTTTTCCTTCGTTTCACCTTTGGCTAACAGCAGAGGTGAAGTGACTAAAGCCATTTCTGATGAGTTGCTGTGCTTTCCTTTCTGGCCAAAATTGCTGGGGCTGAGCATTGTCACTTCTCTGTGGCAGTGACAGGTTTTCAAAGACTCACAGAACATTAGGGATTGGAAGGGACCCCCACCACAGCAGGATTCCCTAGACCAAGTCGCACAGGAACATGTCCAGGCAGGTTTTAAATGTCTCCAGAGAAGGAGACTCCACAATCCCCCTGGGCAGCCTGTTCCAGTGCTCTGTCACCCTCACTGCGAAGAAGTTCCTTCTGATACTTATATGGAACCTCCTCTGTTCCAGCTCACACCCATTGCCCCTTGTCCTATCATTAGATGACACTGAGAAGAGCCTGGCTCCATCCTCCTGACACCCACCCTTAACATATTTATAGACATTAATGAGGTCACCCCCTTCTTCAGCCTTGGCTACTGAAAGCCAGAGGTTGCTGAATTCAGAGCCTTCCCCTCATTTGTAAAGTGAACTTGCTTGACTCTTGCTGTGGCAGGAAGCCTTGGCTGGGGTGTGGCTAATGCTGGTAACTTAAAGCACACTTTTTTTCCAGTTAACTGATTTTAGCCCTTGGTGATGTGGGGGCCAATCCCTGCTCCTTGCCGAACGAAAGGCGTGTCCAGAAGTCACTTGTGGCCTGCAGCAACTTAGTGTGGCACTGCAGAGGGAAAGCCTGGCCAAGACTCTGGAGTTTGTGCGGCTGCAAAAAGCAAATGCTGTGAGGAGCTGTTTATTAGTCCAGGATGATACAAGACTTGAAATACCTAAACTCATAAATTCAACTCTAAAAATAGTTCCCTCAGCCTTTGAAATGCTGAGAAGTGTACACAGCCATTGCCTTCCTGTGAGTGCAGAAGCACACAGAATCGCTCTAGTTGGAAGAGACCCCTGGGATCCTTGAGTCCAACCATCCACCTGACCTTATAATTTCCCCCCTAAACCACATCCCTCAACACCTCATCCAAACGATCTTTCCAGGGATGGAGACTCAGCCACCTCCACGGGAAGCCCATTCCAGTGCCTGACCACCCTTTCTGTGAAAAAATTCTTCCTAATATCAAGTCTAAACCTACCTTGCTGTAAGTGGAACCGATTCCCTCTTGTTCTATCCCTAATTGCTTGTGAGAAGAGACCAGCACCAGCCTCACCACAGCGACCTTTCAGGTGGTTGTAGAGAGCGATGAGGTCTCCTCTCAGCCTTCTCTTCTTCAAACTGAAGAGCCCCAGCTCTTTCAGTCTTTCCTCATGAGCTTTACTCTCCAGGAAGCAGCTGTCCTCTGCCTCGGTGGTGCCACCACACCAGGGATGTGGCCATTTGGGTAGGGGCTGGAGGAGCCTGCTGGTGCTGCATTTGCTCGGAGGACCTGTGCTTTGATGGATTTGTAACCCCAGGCGATCAAGGTGATGACACCTCTTCAGGGTGTGACACGAGGGCCAAAACTGCAGGACAAAGGAGCTTTGCTTGGCTGCTAGAAAGATTGTGTTTAAAACGCTGGGGCTGACACGGATTTAGGCAGATGGTTGCTTTGCGTGTCTCACGATCGACAGCACCAGGGCAAAATGTAGAGTAAGAACCACCTTATCTGGATTTTAGGTGAAGAAACAAGGCAGTCAATAAATAACATCTATTTAGTCGTAGTGCATCCGGGCAGAGAGATAAAGGAGGGTTTCACTGGGAATGCTTCCTCTTGAAACACCAACCAGAGAAATGCTTTCCCGGTATGAAAAAGAAAGGAGGTGTAAAAGACCATCCTGGGTTCAGGTTGATTCTGGGGTCTCTTGCCGCTAAGTGGCTGATTCTTTCAAGTCTCCCAAAAGTAGATGGGCACCACTGCCCAGGTGTGGGGCCTCCTCAGTGCCTCTGCAGGCTTCGGAGCAGAGCTGGGTGCTGGGCAGGTGCTGTTGGGGCTGTGGATGGAGAACAGGGAACGGAACAGAACAAGAAGCCATCTGCAGGCAGCTCACGGCGAGCCAGCGCGCAGCCCCAGGCTCCAAGCGCAGTGCTGGGACTGGACTCCCTCGGCTGGCGAGGACGAGCCGTGCCCAAGGGGGCCCCGAGGCTCGGGGAGGGGCTGTGGTCGCTCTTCACCTCCGCAGAGCCAGCCGCCCGGCCGGCAAGGCGAGGCGGGCTTCCCGCGAGCCAGCCGCCTCCGCCGTGCGCCAGGACCCTGCAAGAAGTCCCCGCCCGGCGGGGGCGGAGCAATGCGGAGCCACCTCGGCCCGGCTCCGCCGCCGTTGCGGTCACAGCCTGGAGCCGCCCGCAGGTAGGGAGCCGCCCGCCCCTGCAGCGCTGGGAGCAGCCGTCGAGAGGGTGAGACCTCCTGCCCCCCCACCGTCTGTCGCGCTGTCGCCCCGCCCTGTCGCCCCACCCTGCGGTCGTCACTGCCCCTGCTCCTGCCCCTGTCGCTGAGCGCAGGAGGTGGCCCTGGCTGGGGTCGGGCCCCGAGTACCGGCGCGGGGCGGCCCCGCCGCGGGGCGCAGGGGAGCTGCCGGCGCGGCACGCGCAGGGGCCTCTGTTGGCGAGCGGCCGCTCCGTGGGGCTGGCGGCGGGAGCGAGGGCTACATAGGGGTTGCCGCTCTCGGGCAGAGCCGGAATCCCAGTGCTACCTGACCCGCTGGCTTACGGCAGGTAGACACAGGGTAGGTAAGATGGCGAGGTGGCCTGCCACGACGGACCCAGCTATGGAAGAAATCGCCCTGGTCACGATTTTGGCTTCCTCTCGCCCCCGAGTCCCTCTAAGCAGCCTTTTGGTGTGCCGGGATGGATGATGATGGAGCTGGGCAGGGCCGTCTGACAGATCGCTGCTTTTTCGGACGGGGGTGAAGCTCTCCTGGCTCGAGGATGCGGCGTGGGGCGTGCCCTGCCCTCCCCAGGCGCTGTGGGGATGCCCGACGTGCCACCTGTGTCCTGATGAATTCCCTGCAGAGGAAGAGGGTTTGGGGGAGCCCTTTTGCCCCTGTTGGGGTGTCAGGGAAGGAGGGGCAAGCCCCTGCCTCTGAGGAATAGAAGCTCGTGCTGGGTGCTAATGTCTTGGGGTCACTCGGGATCTCAGTTTCACCTTTTTCTTGGAACAGTGTGCGTGTGACAGACCTTTGATTCAGAGCTCTTGGGCTGTAAAGGTCGAGAAAATTCTGAGCTAATCTTCCCTTCAGCTTTTTTAAGCAACGCTTGTTGGGAGAATGACTTTAGGAACTCTCTGATCAGCAGTAGTCCTCATGCCACAGCAGTATAAGTGTGTAGGGTTAATTATGAGTAGTAACTCGGTACACAGGAGCGAAGTGTGGGGAAGTTCCCACACAATGACTGACTGCTGTGTCCTGCTCAGATGGACAGAAGTGCTTGAAAGAGAGGCCCTTCATTCTTGCTGACACTCTGCCTGTGAGTAACAGAGTAAAGAATGGGGACTAATGTGCTTGACAAACATCTGGCTCCTGTTTTCACTGTTAAAACCGAAATTGTCTTGTTGTGCTGTTCTTCATATCCAGTTACCAGTGTTTTCTGAGCCTAGGTGGGGCAAGTCAGTGCAGTTCTTTCATTTCCCCTTTTAAGACTCTGTGCTGTAGTGTTTGCTTTTCAGATACAGAGATGTGTGCTTGTGTGAGCGCCAGCATTCTGCATTTGTTTTTTCCCGTCTGTGGTTTCCTCCTTGTCCCAGGCTGGGATTGCAAGATTGTGGTTGGCCCAACAAAGAAACCTTAAGGTCCTGATGCTATGGTCCGAGCTGAAAAAATGAGCTCTGAGTGTAGAATAAGTGAGATCAAATAAGCAAAGAAATGTCTGTGGGAAGCAAGTGATCCTAAACAACATACTGTGAGGAATAAAACATGAGGGGGGATTACTGGCAAGTGAGGAGGCTGCTGCTGCTGCAGTAGAGAGCTTGGACTGGGACTCTGAATGTTTGCTTCTCTGCCACTGATTTCCAACATGACCTTCTCAGCAAGCAATTGTCTGAAGTGGGAATAATGGTATTTTTTACTGTGCTGTGAAAACATGTTGGGAACAGGTGGAGAGAGATGGGTGGAGTGAATGGGAGGAGAGAGAAGAAGGAGAGAATACTGATGAAGCTTCAGGAAACCATGAAAGGGACTGTTAAAACAGCTATAGACTACTTTGCATGGTGCTTAATGTAAATTCTTATTGCTGAGGTTGTCCCTGGATGGTTGTGACTGCAAGGGAGAACGGCTGCTAGAGCAGCAGTCTCAGTGAGAGTGCTGTTTGCTCTGGAGAGAGGTGTTTGCCTTTGGCAGGCATGCAGACTGGCTTCCTTGATAAGGGCTGATAATGGGAGGAAAGCCTGCTCGTGCGCAGAAAAGCAGAGGCCTCTTATCTCAGGACCCAGGAATTGCTGGACTGGACTGTGCTGTCCTGTGAAATGTGTGTTTGGCAAGTGGTGGCAGAGGAGGTGTCATTAGAAGTCTGGACTTCCTCTCCTGCAGGGAACAGCAAGAAGGGAGAAAAAGCCTGGGGAACATGTGCTGGTCTGCTGCGATGGTGGGGGAGGTGCCCAGTGTTCTTGTTCAAATTCATGAGCTAAGGAAAATCCACACAGTTTGGGAGGGAACTTCAGCCCTCCCTAATTTCCTGCTCCCCCGTGAGGAACTGCTGGATTAGTTGTGGTGGCTTCCTGAACCAGAAGAGCCAGTGGCCCATCAGTTTTGGCACTGTAGGAGTTGATCGTGCCTGGCCAAGCCACTGGAAATGACTACAGGTTTGTCACGGAGAGCCTCATTAGTGTTGTCTTGGAATAACTGAATGCTCTTAAACGCATTAGGTTTAATGTGGCCTCTTGTGCTGCATGAAAACATCTGAATGCATTTCAAAAGACAACAGAAGCTTTTTATCCTTCTGGATGTGGTGGAGAGTCATGTCAAAGCACGCTTGAAGCCTTGGCCCCAGTTAAACAGGTGGTCTGTTCCCTGGTCCCCTCTGTTGTGTTTGGAACACGCTTGTGTGAAGGATCACTCTGTGTGGCACCTTCCTCACCTGAGCACCCTGCAAACAGCAATTTATTGCTGCAGCAGCAACTGGAGCCAAAAGGCTGACGTGGTAGTTTCGAGTCTCTGTGCCAGAGAGGGCTACTTCAGGGTAGTGACAATAGCCAAGTCACAGGTACTGCATGTTCATTCTTTTTAAGCTCACCCTCTGGCCCATCATCTCATTCCTGCTTGTCCCTCAGTTTGCTGTGAGAGTAGTGGAGGAAGCACAGGTCCTCAGACTGAAGAGACTGGTCAGGGAAAACTGTCCTGGGAAATCTCAGCGTGCTGTGCCACACTTCCCAAAAGCTTCAGATGTTTTCCTCATGGCTGACAAGTGCAGACCACTTCTGCTGGTGGTGCCCATGGGTGTAGCTGAAGGAAATGCTGCTTTGAGTACAGCATGCGGCTCTTCAAAGGCATAGAGCTGCCAAGGGCAGAAAGGAGCTCCTGCTTTCCAACACGACATACTAGAGGGGCAGAAGAATAGAGGTGAAAGATGAGGTGTACAAATGAGAAAAGCCCTGTTTATTCTGTATGGGAAGCTCCAAAACATGCACATGTGATTTGTTGGGGAAAAGCAACAAATGTTGGTGGCTGTGAGGCTGGCAGGTGAGTGAGTGCTGGACAGTGTTACTGGGGTGACCATGGGGCTGTTAAATGCAGTACTACTGGAAGGAGCTAGTCCTAGCAGACTTGGAGGTGCCCTCTGGGGACATCCAGGTGCATCCTGCACCTGCTGTGCTGTGGATGCAGGACAGGGCAGGGCACAGCAGCTGCAGAGCAAGGCACACAAGGAAGGTGCCCATGCTCTGCCTGCTCTACCTACTCTACCCAGAAGCAACAGTTTTCCATTATCACCAAGGATGAGGACAAGGCTGGGGTACTTAATGCCTTCTTTGCCTCAGTCACAGATTCATAGAATCATTAGGGATTGGAAGGGATGAAAGATCATCTAGTGCAGTCCCTCTGCCACAGCAGGATCACCTAGACCAAGTTGCACAGGAACATATTCAGGTGGGTTTTAAATGTCTCCAGAGAAGGAGAATTCACAGTCCCCCATGGCAGCTTGTTACTGGTTCAGACAGTTGTTGCTAGATTGGGGTGGTTAAGGTGGAGGACAATCGCTGGGCAGGCTCTTTGTGTGATGCCTCAGATTTTCTGGGCTTTGCCACCTCAGCGTGCATTTGTGTATTACTTGGAGAGCAAAGAGGTGGTTTGAGAGAGTCTCTCCTCACAGCATAGCTGGAGCAGGGAAAACTTTGATGTCTTCTGTTTAATGAGGGAATAAAGAGCAACTTTGGGGTTTGGCTGGGACTTTGGAGTAGGTTTTGTTCTCAGAAGCATCCCAGACCAAAGTGGTGGCTAATTCTGCCCTTGTGGTGTTAGTGTGGCCCTTGTGGCGTTAGTGTGGCACTGTGGGGTTGAGTCTGTGTTGAGACTCTCTGCTAGAGACTTCGCTTGCATCTCAGGAGATGCTTAACAAAAGGAGCCCCAGTCTTGAGTATCTGTACTCTTGTGGAGATGGTAAGGTATTGTGCACTTCAGGCAAAAGAGAAGTACAATGCATTTATTGATAGAAAACAGAGATTTAATAAACTTTGACCAGTAACTGTGACTTTTTGACAAGATTTGATGGTGAGGTACACCAGATTGTTGACTGCATGGAGGACAGGGTTAGACCAAGCTGGCAGGAGCCCTTGCCATTTAAAAGGCTGTATGTGCACAGTATAAGATAATGCCTATGTGTTACCTAAATGAAGCTCCAATGTTTTGCATGGTATTAGCCACTTACCAAGGAACTGTTGTGGTAAGGACTTTCTCAGCCTCAAGGAGTGCCCTTGACAGGTGTCCCTGCCCAAGGGGAAATCCTGGTGTGTAGCCAGCTGCCCTGGTTCAAAGGGCTCTTGCACACTTGGTGGGGGTAAGATAATTGATTCTTGGCCATATTTACATACATAACTTGCTCTGGGCTTATTGCTCAAGTTAGCATTTGGCTGTTGTGCTGTTATCTCTTTCATAGAATCATAAGGGATTTGAAGGGACCTCAAAAGATCATCTAGTCCAATCCCCCTGCCAGAGCAGGCTCACCTGACTGGAGAAGCCATGGAATCAGAGTCACTCAGGGTAGGAAGGAACCGTCATCCATTTCCAACCCTGCCAGCACAGGGTTGGAACAGCCAGCACCCTAGACCAGGCTGACCAGAGCCCCATCCAGCCTGGCCTTAAACACTTCCAGGGATGGGGCCCCAACCACCTCCCTGGGCAACCCATTCCAGGCCTTCACTACTCTCACGGTGAAGAATTTCCTCCTCACATGCAGTCTAAATCTACCAGCTTTGCTCCATTCCCCCTAGTCCTGTCGCTACGTGCCATCTTAAATAGTCCCTCCCCAGCCTTTTTGTAGGCCCCCTTCCGATACTGAAGGGCAACAATAAGGTCGCCTCGGAGCCTCCTCTTCTCCAGACTGAAGAGCCCCAATTCTTTCAGTCTGTCCTCATAGGAGAGGTGCTCCAGCTCGTGGCCCTCCTCTGCACTCGCTCCAGCATCTCCACGTCCCTCCTGTAATAAGGGCTCCAGAACTGGTTGCAGTACTCCAGGTGGGGTCTCACCAGAGCGGAGTAGAATCCCCTGAATCCACCTTGAGCAGGATGCAATCATCACACCTACAGACATCATTATTGCATTGTTGGCAGAGTACAGGAGATAAGGGTCATGCTGATGGAGGGGTGAAACACACAGTCACAGGTATCTGCCTTGGAACATGAGCAGTCCAACACATTTACACTGCAAGGATTTGCTGGGGCTAGTTACTGCCTGACTCATTCAGCTTCTGAGATCAGAAGGATTAGAGCACAGCGCTGTCAAACCCTGCAATGCACCCCTGTAGTTCTGAGGTGGTAAATTATCTTAACCTTTCTTTTAACACCCAGTAGCCTGGTCTTGCAGCAGGATGTCTCTGGGTTGTACAACACCAAGAGTGAGAAAGACAGACACAGTCCACAAGAGTTTACAGTTGGCATCTCTGCCACTGTTTCCTAAAAGGCCTCGAAATACTTATGTGTGCATGTGAGGGTGAAGGCTGCTGCAAGCTTGCCAAGGGCACAGTAGGGTGCACAGGGCTGATAGTGGCCTCAGGACCCAGCAGTACTGCCGGAGTATCTCTGGATAGGACATGCTGGTGGACACATGATTTTCTTACCAAGACACAGGAAAGACTCTGTGTTTTAAAGAGTCAACAGCAAATTCATTTTGCACAACCTCAACTAACAGTTTATACTAGGGAAACTTGGAATCATGGAATCACAGAATCATTCAGGTTGGAAAAGACCCTTAGGATCATTGCGTCCAACCATCAATCCTACTCTACAAGTTCACCCCTAAACCAGATCCCCCAACACTACATCTAAGCATCTTTAAACTCATCTGTGGATGGGGACTCAACCACCACCCTGGGCAGTCCATTTCAGTGCCCGCCCAGAGTGATGTGGACAGGTAGATGCGTACGCAGCGTTTTTTGCCGCTGTATTTTGGTGACTTGAAGGTTCGATTTCCTTTGGTGTGCTTTGCCCATCTCTGTTAGGTTTGTGTTGGCCTGAGAATTTCATGAGCACGCTGAACGCAGCTACAGAGCACGAACTGCTGCGGATGAAAGCCCTGCATCTCAGGATTGTCAGAGGAAGCATCTCCTACTTCCCCCAGTGCACAACCTGGAGATACACAACCATTTCCCATTCCCCTCATATAAACAAATGCAAATGATGTTTCTGCAGACCCTTGAGGTGGGTAGCAGGAGTAAGTGGAGCACCCTGCTCTGCTGATGGAAGGAATCACTTCTTTACCTGTTACCCCACTACCGTGTGTTCACAAGCCGTTGGCATGCCTTATTGTGTGCTCAGGCTGGAAAGCTTGAGATAAACCTAAGAATGCTCTGCACTGTTGGCATTTGTGACTTGTGGGTGGCAGGTTTGGTACTGTGTTGGTTTATATTTGTGCAGTTACAGTGGTTAGTTATCAAGTGACTGATTATTTTTGCTTTTAGAAGCAACGGATGCCGGTAGTGCGCTCCTCCAAAAGACAAACCGTGTTTGTGCCCCATTGATTGCTTCTGGCCGGCAGCAATTCTTTATGACTTGTCATATATTGTGAACAGTGTCCTCCCTGTCCCAGGGCTTCTGGCCCTATACCTGTTCTCTGAACCGGCTCAGTGGCAGAGCAGTGTGAAATGTAGGCCCACAGCTCAGGCTTAGTATGTGGCCCAAGGATGTGACCTTGAAATTCGTCTGCATGCTCTATTCTTGAAAAGGCCATATGGCTCTGCTAATGTGGTAATTCTCTCCTTCCTTACATTCATGTTCTTTGGCAAAAGAACTTCAGGAAGAGCCTTTGTTTGGCAAATGAAATGACAACACCCACATTAAATGAACCTTGAGCAAGCAGCAGTTTGTGTTTGGTAAGCTTCCTGCTGTAATTTAAGCGAGTACATTAGCGGAATCAGAGCTTAACTGGTTGAGGCAGGCACTGGAGCACTGAGCCTCATGTCGTTCCGTGTCTCTTGGCTGTACCAGTGCCTGAAGTGATAAGGATGGTGTCTTTGCCAATCAGGATGGGTGCTGTAAACTTTGGCCAGGTGAGTGCTGTAAATTTTGACCATGCAACTTAGAAGAGATAAGGGATCCTTCAAAGGAGGCACTAAATCAGAATCGGATAAATCTCACCACATAGCTTAGAGGTGCCAGGTATGGAAGCCACAGATAGCTGGACTGAGATGGAAAAGAAATTAATTGCTTGAGTAAACTTTTGAACTTTTTAGTTTGGAGCACACACCTAGTAGAGCTCTGAATATTAACTTCTCCGCCCTGGGCTGCAGTTAATGATCCATGCTGTGTATAATGAAAAGGGGGTACATGCTAAGTGGCATATATAGTAGGCACACTGCAAAGTCTGCATGCCCTGAGTACCTCAGCCAGTGGGGAAAGGGGGATGATGACGTGCTTAGGAAATGAATCTAACATGAGGCTGTGTCCTCCAGGAATCTGGGAGACCCCTTGGGAATATTTCTCCAGTGGACTCTCTATTAGAATAAAGTTAATTTTTATAGGGTTTCTCCGTCTCTGTTGTGAACACTGACCTCTGACAGCATGATTTTCCACACAAGAGGAACGTTTATGGAGGAGAACAGAGCATAAAGAAATACTTCATCCACTTCATCCAAGTCAGAGGACTGGGAGATGTAGGGCTCTGTGTCCACAGCACAGCAGCATAATAGTGTTTCTGAGTTGCATGTTACAGGAACAGCCCTGGTATCTGAGATGCTGATGCAGTGTGATCTTGCCTAGAGGACAAACGTTCCCCAGGAGGTGGTGAACACAGCAGCCTCAGGCCCTGCATAGGGTTTCCCAGCACCTGCATGTCAAGAGCTGACCCTGCTTGTAATGCCTTGTCCCAACAGGACTCTCTTTGGGTGCCAGTACTTGAGCTTGGCTCTGCGCTAGGTGCAGACCTGCTATTTTTAGCCAATTGCTGCAGCCGGGATGGGAGCTGGGCCTGTGCTTTGTGGAGATGAGAAGACAGTATGTGCATCCTTCTCCCTTCTTGCTGCAGGCTTTGCTGAGGCACTGTGTGTGGAATTGGTAATGATCCTGTCTTACAAGTGGGTAATGCAAGGCTGTCCTGCTTGGTGCTTATGGGAAGTGGCAGGGAATTAGGGCTTTGGGTCTTGCAGTGTCACCTTGTGCAAAATACTTTGAAAACCACTCAAACGCTGTAGGTGTGTCTGAAAATCTCTGCCTCTGCAACGCTGGCTTTTGGTACCTTGTTTTTTGTGCACAGCGCAGACGGTGCTGCCTGTGTGCAGCAGCTTAACCCCTTAGGCCAGTAATGACTGTCAGAGATTTTCAGCACCTGCTGCCTGGCCATTAGGAGCTTGATCCTGGGCTGCTTTGTCACCTGGAAGCTCCTCCTTCTTTCAAAAGAGGGGGATGGAGGCAGGTGGGCACCTCTGCTCTCTTTTTTGCGTTTCCACTTTCCTATTTTTATTTTCTGCAGGTATGAATGGGAAGAAGTGCAGCGTGTGGATGTTTTTACCTCTGGTGTTTACCTTGTTTACATCAGCTGGATTATGGATAGTGTAAGTTACCTCCTGCTGGCTTTTTGGGAGGGCAGAAAGAGTGGTACTTGGAAGTGCCACTGTGGTATGGGTGGCGTCTCAGCAATGAGAGCCTTTTGAGGGTGCTATGTTTTGAGTTGCTGTGGGGCTGGGAAGGCACATAACAGCAGGGGCCAATCTCTTTCACTTAATGGCTTGGAAGATCACATTTTTATCCCTGAGTTTCTGCGTGTCCCAGGCCAGGTTTCTAACCTTGCCGCCTTCTGGGAACACGGTACAGGGAGCTGCCGGAAAAGAGACAGACGAAAATAGATTCCTTTTCAGCATGTTTTCTTTGAATGATTCAGCAGAACTTTGGCAGAAGCTCCTGGGCTCTGCTTTAGGGTGTAAACTCAAAATTCGCAGCATCTGGCACCACACTGACAACCTGCCAGCAGCTTAATGCTGACACCTCGCTTTCTCACTAACGCTTCTTACCAAAATGCACAAGACATCAATTTCCCTGAGCTGGGTGCTCTCTCAGCATTCAGGCAGATGACTGCAGCATGAATTTGGGAGTGATACCAGCCAGTATGCTCAGCCTGAGAAGCCGTTACATCACAGGATACGGCTTAGGCCATGGTCTGTGGATGTTTTTCAGCAGCAGGGGCAGTTTAAGCCATTTGTCTGACCACTGTTGCTTGTTCTTCTAGACCCGTCCCCTCTGTTTATATTACAGCAGTTTTTGCCTGGTAACTTATCAAATGATCCAGATTAAAAATGAAAACATTCCCCTGGTTGGTTATGGCAAAGGAGGTCTGTTCAGTGACCTTGTTTGTCTGTCGGACCTGGGAAGACAGATGCTGCACAAAGCAAGGCACGTTGCTAGGCTGGGAAGTGAGCACAACTGCTGGCTTGAGTGAGAGAAACACAGGCTGCCTCCAGCAGATCCTGTCAGTGGGCTTGAGACACTTAATCCGTTGTTTGGCTGATGTTTGGAATTGAAGCCAGGATGAGCTTTTTTACACAGTTTTCATCATCATCTTTTTCTTTCTTTTTTTTTTACAGTTACTTTATAGCAGTGGAAGATAACAAAATTCTTCCACTAAATGTACCAGACAGGTAAGAGCTGGCTGTGGGCTTTACGTTCAGTTGGTTAACTCTTTAAAATAATGAAACAACGAAAGCTAAATGGTAAAGAAAATCTTGAATCTTTGTTCCTGTGCATTTATTTCTCTTAGAAAGCCTGGTCCCAAAAGAGTACCTTACATAAGGTAAGTGAATGTTTTTATTTCGATTACTGCTCTATCTGATTAATGGCTGTAATTGATGTGTCTTTGCCATCCTAGCGCTACAACGACGCACTTTCTATTTTCAAAGTATTGCAGGTGATGCACCTCCAGCAAGCTGTGTGTTTAGCCAGGTCATGAACATGGCGGCATTTCTAGGTAGGAACCACAAGGGCAACGTTTCTTTCTCTTCCATAATTCAAGAAGTCACTGAAACATAAGTAGTGTCCCATACGTGTTGTTCCTGAATATGGTGACAGGAAAGAACTTAAACTGTGATTGCTGTTGATTAAGACAGTATTATTTTGTCTTCATTCGTATAAAGACAGAATGAGTCTGGATGATTGAGTTTTCTGATCTATTGTCATGGTTTTGTCTCATTCTGTCTTACCTTTGAATCTGTGTGACTGTTTTGAATTGTGTGCTAGCTTTTATTATATACTGTGAATGCAAGGTAGTTGTATGGGATCTCTGTCAAATGCAGTAACTGATTATGCAAAGTATCACCAGTCCTGAAGTCCCTCCTGCCCTACCCCTTCCTAAATTTCATTACTAAATCTGTGGAAGCTGACTGTCATTTTCAAGTTGCAGAAGTTGAAGAGAAACACCATAAAGAGAGGAAATCACTGAAAAATACTTGAAAAGAGGTGTCTGTTTGGATCTCAAAACTGTTACCTTGACCTGTGTGCTTTTGAACAAATCGTCTCAAACTTAAATTCAAACAAATTCAATTTGAATTCATATTTTAATTTGAATTAAATTATTTAAACAAGAATAGATTCAAACAATTCATATTTTAATTTGGATTTGCTCTTCTCTAGTAGCAGGTGTGTTTATCTGTTCCAATATGGGTCGATTTCTTGTCCTTTCAGTTTTGCTGCGAGATACTCTCTCAAAATGTGGGTTCCATCCCTGCTGTCTGTGAAAGACATAGAGCTTCTTTTCAGAAGCATGAGAAATTCAGTAGGGTAACTCTAATGAAATACGTTTAATCATGAATATCCTTATCTTCAAATATCACTTCAGGGTGGATGTTAGGCAGTTTACACTTGGTTTCAATCTATGTCTTTGTTCCAAGCTGAGTTCTTGCTTTACATAATGAGACAGAATCTCAATCAGTAGAAATAATTCTGGCTCCAGACAGCGCTAAGGTAGGGACTTGCACACATTTTTATTTGTACCTCTAACACCCAGAGCAACATGGTTATGATGATACAAGGGGCAGTGGGTGCAAGCTGGAACATAGGAGGTTCCATATAAATATCAGAAGGAACTTCTTCCCAGTGAGAGTGACAGAGCCCTGGAATGGGCTGCCCAGGGGGGCTGTGGAGTCTCCTTCTATGGACACGTTTAAAACCCGCCTGGATGTGTTCCTGTGCGACTTGGTCTAGGTGATCCTGCTTTATTGGTGGGATTGGACTAGATGATCTCTCGAGGTCCCTTCCGATCCCTAACAATTCTATGATATGATTTAAACTTTTGACACCCTACTCACTTCCAACAGCATGTGCTGTCTCTTGTGATAGTGTGGCTGCCTGATGAGTGTAATAGGGCCAGGTATGGCCCTGTTGCTGCAGACCACTCTGTTCAGGCAGCTTCTGTGGACCTGCACCAAGTCTGAGTGAGTCCGAGACAGGAATTGAAACAGGTGAAAAAGCAAAAGGGCAGCAATTGGCTTGATGTTCACTCACCCTGTGATCGGGAAGGACATGAGGATAGCGGTCATGCGAGTGTGATCAGCTGGTGTGAAGAAAGGCAGGCAAACAAAAGACATTCAGCTTTTTGAAGCTAAGCTGTACTGTACGCTTTTGTTGCTGCTTCACTGTGTTGCAAGAACAAATACAATGCAGGAACCTCCAGGCTACAAATGTGTTGTGAGAGGTGTGATGATAGGTGGCTGTTCTGGCCACGGTGATCAGGAAATGGTCGAGTTAAAGGACTTAGGTGTAATGAGGGAGCAAGGACAGCTGAGCCACTGCTCTGGATTTAAAGAAAGCGGAAACTGTGAGTTATTCAGGGAGCTGTTTAGCAGAATACTCTGGGAATCTGCTTTTAAGGGCTTGGGATTCCATAAGTGCTGGTCACTCTTTAAGAACCACCTGTTAGGTGGGCAGTTCTGCTGTGTTAAATGTAAGGTGAACAAGTGGGTCAAAAGACCAACTTGGCTGAGCAGAGAATGCCTTATGGCACTCTAGAGGAAGAAAAAGTGTGATCTCTGGAAGCAAGGTCAAGCTTTGCAGGAAGATTACAGAGCTGTGGTTCTGTAAGGAAGAACCACCATGTTGTTCCTGCAGGGAGGAGAATGAAAGACCAAAGCTTAATTAGAGCTGAACCTGGACATTGTTGTTTCAGGTAACAAGGAGGGCTTTTTAAAGTGCGTTAATAGCAGGAGGGCTAAAGAAAATATTAGACTGATGTTTACTGAAGATATTCATCTGTCTAATAGGGTTGAAGGGAAGGTAGAGGCATTAAATTACTTTTTTTGCTTCAGCTTGATGTAACACTGACAGACCTTGGGCTGTCTGGTTCCCTGAGTCAGAGGACTGTGGGAATGTTGACTTTGCATTTTAGGACTGGCTGTATCTGCTGAATATTTACACATCCATGGGGTCTCGTGGGATTCATCCCAGAGTACTGAAAATGTTAGCAGATGTTATGGCGGGACTCCTCTTGACCATATACCAAAGGTCTTGGAGGTCTCTGCTTACTGGAAGTTAGCCACTGTTGATCCAGTCCACAAAAGGGGCGTGATTGAAGAGCCAGGGAGCTACAGTCAGTCTAACCTCAGTTCCTGGAAAATTTATGGAGAAAACCATATTGGGTACGTTGAAAGGCAGTTAGAGAATGATGCAGTCGCCAGGCACAGTCAGCACGGGTTCACAAAAGGAAAGTCCTGTTTAACTAATTTGATATCCATCTATGATGTCCCTAGTGGATGAAGGGAAGGTGGTGGATGCAGGTGGATGTAGGATGTAAGGCTTTTGTTACTGTTCCTCAGCATAAGTTGCCCAGCTGCGGGCTGAGCGGGTTCGTGCTGCACTGAGTGAAGAACTGGCTGAAGGGCAGGGCAAAAAAGATTGTAGTGAATGTGGCTACATCTGGCTAGTGACTGGTCACAAGTGGTGTTCCTCAGAGTTTTCCTAAGGATTTGAGGTGGATTGATTCACAAGAGCAAATTGTGAAGGGAATTAAATTCAAACATCTTTTGCAATTTGAATTAAAGTAGGTATTTTTCATTTGCTGTGACCCTTATTTTTCTAAACCATGTCTTTGGTATAATGCCAGGATTTTTGTGGAAATACAGATCTAGTTTGCTAGCAGAGACAATATAGAATAATGTGCTCTGCAGGCTCTCAGTTTGAGTGTAAGAAGGGTCTTAAGCAACAACCAGTAAATTTCCCTGTTCAGCTGTGTTAATTTTTAGGGTCTTGCTTGAATCCCATCTGAATGCAAACCGGTTGCTGTGGCTTCTGTGTTCTTCCATGCCGCAGTTCCCTGGAAAGGGCAAGAATAACCACTGTGAATATCTCCTCTGTGTGTGTCCTGTCATATGGCACATCGCATATCGTACATGGTATCGTAGCCCTAATTGTAAGCTTGGAAGAACTTCCAGACTTCATGTAAAATTAGTGCAAAATTTTTGTTTGTGTTTGTGACACCAGCAGTTTGTTCCAGAGGAGGAGAAGAGGCAGTGGGCACTGTGGCAAAATCTGCACACATACGTGTGTGCTGTTCATATGTTGTCTAACACAGGTGGAGTTTGACCTGTGTCCTCCAAGAGAACTCGGTGCTCACGAGTGTAATGAAGTGTGATGCAAGTGCAGCTGCCACAAAGTACATGCACAGTGTGGACACGATAGGCCTGCTGAGACCTTCACAAGTCACTTCTTTCCTTTAGAAAATTTGCAAGCCATCACCTAGACAAAACAATGTGAGAAAAGGAAGCATGGGGGCTCAGCATAACTAGATTATGAGAGAAATGCTTCTTATGCCTAGTCTCATTGATGATTCGTAGTGCTAAGCTAGTTGTCCTGCAGTGAGCTCTCCTCTCAGGGTAGAAAGAGGGTGAGGGATCTGTGAACCCCCAGCCAGGTGCTTACTGCAGGACTGTAATAATACACATTGCATTCTGTTTCCTTCTCAGCACTTGTCGTGGCTGTCCTGCGCTTTATTCAGCTGAAGCCGAAGGTGCTAAACCCTTGGCTGAATGTCAGCGGCCTGGTGGCATTATGCTTGGCCTCTTTTGGAATGACCCTGCTCGGCAACTTTCAGGTACTGTGTAAGCTGGAACTGGTCTCGCCATGGTCTTCTCCACAGGCTGCAGCGGAATCTCCGCTCCAGTGCACCTCCCCTACTCAGAAGTTTATTTTCTTCTTCTTGTTAAATGTGTTATCGTAGAGGTGCTTCCACCACTGCTTGTTGGTTTGGCTTTGGACAGAGACAGGTCTGACTTCGAGCCAGGGAGCTTCTAGAATCTTCTCACAGGAGTTCACCCCTGTAGCCTGCCCTCCACTAGCAAAAACTCCAGCAGAGTTACACAAACCCAAGACACTAGCCCAGCAGCAGTCAGGGGTAGCCCAGCAGATAATTCCTGTTGAGTCTAAACAATCACCGTTATATTTGTTCCTAGCTGTCCAACGACGAGGAGATACACAATGTTGGCACATCGCTGACCTTTGGCTTTGGGACTTTGGCGTGCTGGATCCAGTCTGCCCTCACCCTCAAGATCAACGTGAAGAATGAGGGCCGGAAAGTCGGCATTCCACGAGTCACCCTGTCAGCCAGCATCACCCTCTGTGTGGTGCTCTGTATCCTTTTGTCCCATTCCTCAGGAAGTCAGGTATGATCATGCGTGTCCAAAACGCTGGCTCTTCTCACAGGGTCTCAAACCATTTGGCAGTGCTACCCAGCTTGTCTTCATGGCCTGATCCTATGGCTGGTGCATTCTGCTGCTTCTGTTTCACCAGAATGCACTGCTTCACAGCTGGGCTCACTTCCTGCACAAACGTGTCTCAGAATTTAGTGATATCTGATACTGAACGGTATCTGCAGGATTTAATGGCACCACTGCTTACCTACACCGTAGGATGAAGGGTGTTCCCACTGCCTGTGGTGCAGAGCTCTGATCTAGTTCCTGCTGGGAGGCTTCTGTCAGGTAGAAGCCCACAGCCAGATCCCCAGCTTCCTGGCTCTGTCACTGGCTAGTTGGTGTTCAAGTACGTAGTTGACTTCTCTGCACCTAAGTCTTTCCTGCTGTAAATGTTGGTCAGTGTGAATTGGGAAGTCCTGCTCTGTGTAGGAGAGTGGCTGTGCTCCTCGAGCATTGTTGGACACCTGATGTCCTTTCCACCTCTAACACCACATTCATGTACTCTTGATGGTGCCTGTCTGGGTTGACTGTCATCTGGATGACTTTGATTGTGAAAGTTTTGTCTTCCCAGTTGGCTTTCTCTCATCCTGTTGGTATCTCTGCTCCCACTCCCAGTAGTTCTCCTTGACTTTCCTCATCCAGATTTCATTCTCATGGCACAGGGCATTCACATGCATGCTTCCAGGATCCAGTGGGGCCTGGTCATGTGCTTCCTGTGCTACTTTGGCACCTTTGCAGTGGAGTTCAGACACTACCGATTTGAGATCATTTGCTCTGAGTACCAGGAAAACTTCCTGAGCTTTTCTGAAAGTTTATCAGAAGCCTCTGAATACCAGACAGATCAGGTGTAGCCTGCCCTCTGGTAGCGGGGAGGGGAGCAGGTGTGGTCTCATGGGTTAAACATGACCTCATTTACACTTTTTTTGATGAGTTTGTTTTCATGTGCAATCATGATCAAGTTGCCAAAGGGCCAGAGTCCTTTGGGCATCTTTCTCAAGAGCCAAACAAAAATAGCTGTCTGCTGGAAGAAGAGCGGATGCTTCTCAGAGGCAGCATGAGGCAGCACACGCTGTTTTGTGCCACCAATGACTTTCAGAGCAGCTCTGTGACATTCGTGTTATTCAAGGTATTCAAAGCCAGTCCTTGTGATGCCCTTCCAAGACAGGCACTACTCAGCCTGTCCTGCAGTGGAGGAAATGAAGGAAAATGGCTTCTCAGGGCACCAAGAGTCATCAGGAGTCGCTGGTTCCCAAGTCACCTGACTGCATCTTTCTTGTGTTTCTTACTGCCAACTGGTGTAACTTAGCAGGGTCAGACGCGGCTTCTTTCTTCTGGACTTGGAATTGGGCAGTGGAAGACATCAACTGACTGGCTTTTATAATGAGGAGCCCAGAAAGCAGCCACCAGCAAAGCCAGGTTTGGGAGAAACTGTGCTGAGATATGGCCACACTGCCTTGTAGCTGGGCAGACAGCAGCAGATGGCACATGGAGGTACTGTGCTTGGTGTCGTGAACACTAGTGGAACAGAGGCATTCCCATCCCAATTCAGCACCTCTGCGCTCAGAAGATGACCCAGAAAAGGCTGCTTTTTCTAAGGGTGTAGTGCTGCCACCACTTCCCATGTGCAGTATTTCAGGGGTTTCATTTTTGTTCACTGAGAGAGGAGACATTGTGTTAGACACTGGGTTTGCCTGTACCAAGAACAAGAACAGAACTGTTGCAGGTGGTTCTGGGCATAGGGTTTGGTTTTGCTCCTTGGGCACTTACAAGTCCAACTTCAGGTGTGCTGACACTAGGCCTGAGCTCCAGACCCCTCAGTGAAGTCTACCACAGGTTTATGCAGGCTTCCACGATGCAGGGAACCAGTTCTGTCCTTGAGGCTGGGTCACATGGCCTGAGAGCTGGAGGTGTAGGGTGGGAACACCAAAACCAGAAGGGCTTCTCCCTCCCTGAGAGAAGGTTTTCAAACAGAAGGTGTGCTTTCCAAGAAAAGCAGGAGCTCAAAGGCCCCCTTTGAAAACTTGATTTTGGGAAAGCCTGCTCTGTTGGCTGGGCAGAGGAGTGATAGGAGTTACTTGTCATGGGTGTGGCTCCTGTTTTTCTCCCCAGGTCAGCCCCAGCTGAGGTTTGCATCTTACCTAAGCTGCAGGAAAATAAGCAAAAATTAGAGTGGTGGCAGAAGGAGAACGTGTACCACACCATGGTATTTCTGAGAGAGGGAAAAGATGTGAGGGCATTATCTTCTGCAAAGGTCAGAAACCCCTTCTGAAAGGAGAAACAGGTGAGAATAAATGTCAGTCATTACCATTAGGAGTAGAAAAGTTTCAGCCAGGCAGGTCTTGATCTTCCAGGGGCAACAATCTGTTCTCAGGCAGCTGTTTTATAAATCCAGGGTATCTCCAGCCAATGGAGAGTTGTCACCAGACTGCTGAAGGCCCCCTCCTTGTAGCTGTATGAGTACTGGGAAGCTTTCCGGGAGGGACTTGCTGAGGGTGACCCCAGGGCATGGCAGCATCAAGCACAGGACTCTCAGGGTGGCATAAGGGCACAGCAGAGTAAGGCATGGAACTCCCCATCAGCCCATCCAGGGTGAGAGTAGCGGGGGACAGCCTGGAGAAGATGCAGGTAGGGACCTTGCACATACACACACACACACATTCTCACTGCAGATGGAGCACAAGCAGCTACTTATTTTAAGGGTGTTTTATTGTAAATAGTCCACTGTATGTTTTTAAATCAATTAATACTTTGAGTCTATCATTTTATATTTTGTAATTTAATCAAAGGGAGAAAAAAGGATGTGATTTTTTTTTTTGTCTTCTTTTTCCTCTCTCTTTTTCCTGTATGCAATCCAAACTGAACTTCAGGGGTTTGGTGAGAACTCTGTACGTTTCTTAGAGTCGACCTAACGGCACATTTCAGTACAAGTGAACGACGACTGCTACACACTGCGACATGACCACTAAATAAAGTGCTTTTGTGAAGAAAGCAAGTTGGTTTATTTGTTCCCTTACCCCACGTACAGCAATTTGATGGCAAATGCAAAACAAAAGGTCACAATTAAAATGAACATTTCGGGAGGGCAGACACTATTCAACCATGCAGACAGAGCTATTCTAACGGTGCCATTGGCACGTTCTTCCTCGGAGCGTCACACTCGTTACAGAGCCCAGAAAGACGTTTGGACTATCTGCCTCGCAGCCTTACCTGCTGCCATCAAAGTTTTTGAAGGCAATGCTGGCAAGATGTGGTTTCCTCGCAAAATACCTTTCTTGCTTGTTCTTTACAGGGCAGCCTCCCTCAACAGGGACAGCTGTAGATGTAGATCAGAATTCAGAAAGCAGCAAACATGTTTGTATGCTATTTCAGCCACCCATGGGGGTAAGCTCAGGCGCAGCCACGCAGGAATTAACAAGTGACACCCATGCACAGACTGCCAGCAGCAGGGAACTGGGGTTTCACACTGCCTCTGCTTCGACTATGACTAGATAAAAACTAGCTGCAGCTCTTACTCTTGCAGCCCCACTGAGCCCACATCTAAATCGTAAGGCGACTGGGGAAGTAATGCAGCTTCCTTAGCAGGACAGGGTGCTTTGCCTCCAAGAAAGGACTGGAGCAGGGGAGGGGAAGCAATACAGAAGTGTTCACAGGTTTAAAAAGTAAATTCCCTTTAGGTGCTGGGATCAGTGTGATAGAGTAGAAGGCTAAATACAGGGATGCAGTGAACACAAGGAAAGCAAGGTTGTGTTTTCATTCACTATAGCAGGAAAAACTCCATGACCACCTGATACAAATTGGCATAATAGAGGTTGAGTGGGTGGGGGAAAAGGTCAGGGGCTTAATTCTCATTACACAGAGCAGGATGTGTCCCTCAGGAGCACTCGTTTGTCGAGGTTTGCTCATAGCTGACCAGTGCTATGAATCATTGTGTGACAGGGTGATGTTAACTACGGGGAAGAAGCTCCAGGGGTTAGGGCTTCAGAAATGTGGTCAAGTTGACTTTGGTGTTGAGCTAGTTGAACCCCACAGCCCAGCACCAGATGCAGCAGTGAGGTGGGTCTCAAATTTAATTTTTTTCAGTTACACTGCAATATACTCCATTCTGGTAGGCTTGGTTCTGTAGGTCTAAGCAGCTTCCCTATGTGGACTACCTAGACCTGCTATGGTTACAGCTAAGACTTAAGGTGTTCCTGGTGTGCAGAGCCTGCCTGCAGCAAGGGCTGACTTCTTCTGTGGCACCTCAAGCCTGCTGTATTATAGCCCACATCTTGCATTTTCCTTTGAATGTCCTGATCCCCTGACTTTAGAAATGTTGATTAACCATCAGGGACAAGCTCATACTCCCTCATGGTCCTCAGATGTCTCTCTGGGACAAGGGGACATTTTGTTTGCAGGCTGGTTTTTAAAAACAACAGAACTTCTGGTGAGGTGTCTCAGAACCAGATTTCAATGGGCGAGTCTGAAGGAAGCATCCCCGAGCTAACTGCTAACTGGGAAAGGTGAGGAACAGCAGGGCTCATGGTGCTGCTCCCCACCCTGTTCCAGGTCCAGCTGGCTGTAGAGGCCTCTGTCCTCCTGCACGAGAGACCTCACACCATACTCTCCATCCATACTTGCTTGCACTAATAGTTGTGGCTCCAAGACATGATGTGGACTTGATTTTGAAATTCTGATTAGGGACAAAATTGCCTACCGTTACACAAGGACAGTTTGGGTGAATCTCAGTTTTTGTATGTTGCTCCAGTCTCCCTAAGCGGAGGAAGGCAGAAAAAGTTCAGTGAAAGATGAGATGAGGCTGTAATAGGATTTATCATCATCCGTCAGTCCTGCGTTGCCTGGTCTGGTCACCACAGCCACGTGAGTATCTGCTTCCTTGGCTGCGCTGGCTTCTAAAACCGAGGAGGGAGAGTGGAGAAGAGATATGCTTACCAGCCTGTCCATGTGAAGGTCTGTAAGGCTCGAAGATGCCCCAAATTATTACTTTTAAAAGAGAAAACACTGCACAGGAACCAGCTCCCAGCAGACCTGTGGATGACTCTAGCTGCTGCATTATCATGAGCTGACAGGAGCTGGCTGCTTTGCCATCTCCTCCCCTCTCACAGCGGATGACTGTCCAAAGCACTCTGCAGGCAGCACTAACCTGCAGCTTCCTTTCTGTCAGGAAGAAGCTGGGCTGTGGCCAGTCTGTGGTCTTAGTGAGTCAAACATCCCCGCTGGGAGCCACTTCTCACAAGCTTTCATCACTCCCCAAGCACAGCAAGAGGCCAAAAGATGATACAGGCAAAAGCAGGTAACTGCCAGCTCCCACGAGGGAGCTCTGGAGGAGGTAAGGGCTAGCTTCTGAGGACTAAGCTGGCTTAGCCTGACATCACAAGCCAATGCCATTTTGGCTAGAAATATGTTTCCAGCAAAGACAGGAAATCAGTTTCCATAAGCTGGCTTTCCAGGGGTCATCTTGGCGACCAGGAACCAGCCACATGTGCCCATGCAGCAGCACAGCAGACACTGTCATTTCCCCTGAGCCTGGGTCATGAAAACCACAGTGTGTGGGGCATGCCACTTGCTTCAGCAAATGCTCTGCTCCACTTTAACAATCTCTCCTTCCTTCCTGGTGCAAGGGCAGGTTTTCCACTTAACACGTTGTCCCTCACTGAACAAGATAGGCTACTGCTGTGTGAGAGCCTGGATTTGTCGGGAAGGAGCACGGCAGCAGCTAGGGGGATGCTTCCTGAAGCAGGGTTTTCTGCAGCATTAACAGGGTGCTCGTGACAAGTCAGCAGCATGCATAAGATGCCCCTGCCACTTTTGCCCACGTGAAAGCCAGCAATACTGGCAGGTCACCTACCTTGAGGGACATCTGTCAGGAAAAGGATGTTGTTGGTGGAGCACCCAATACTGGCAGCAATCCTTCTGTAGCTCTCACTTTCTACCTTGGGGCCTATTTTGGTATCAAAGTGGCCATCAAAGAGCTGAAAGAAAAAAGCAAAGGCAGATGGTGAGTACCTGAAGAGTAGGGCAAAACCACTCTCCTGAGCAAGCCATCCCCTTTCCTTCCTACCACAGTAACAAGGGACAGATACAGCTAGGCAGCATTTTCAGTTGGCTGAGCAGGTCAAACCCACTGCCCTACTTTCCCGTTCCTATTCGCAAAGTGTTATGACAAAGGCACTTGCGGGGAAGGGAGTGCTCTACAGAGGGAGAAGCAAGATTATCTACCTCCAGGATATCACCTTCTGTAGAGTATCCAAAAAGAAGCTTCTGGGCTTCCACGCTGCCTGAGGAGTAGATATAGACCTTCATCCCTGCTTCCCGCCACTTCCGGATGGCTGGAACCACGTCCTTGAAGATCCTAGAGCAAAACAGGGGAGTAGGTAAAGGCAAACCCAGAGACACCTGGACAGGGATCTTTAGCCAGGCACTGTCACAACTGTCCCATTAGCCTGCAACTTAATTCTAAATCTGCTCAAGGCTTCCTCAATCATGGAGTCTATTTCAGCAGCAGGTGACACATTCTTAGGTCCAGCCAGCTTGGCAGCTCAGTGACTGCTGTGCTTACACAGCAGCTCTAATAAGCTGTTTCAGACACTTAGTAGGAGTTGTCTGGCAGAAAGTGACCCGAGGGGTGCTGATGCTGGTTGACAAGCAGCTAGACATCAGCCAGCAGTGTGCTCAGGTGGCCAAAGGCACCCTGACCTGCATCAGAAATAGTGTGACCAGGAGGACTAGTGAAGTGATTGTTCCCCTGTACTTGGTACTAACCCTGGCTCCTTCACAGACCTTGCCCAAGTGGCTGGAAAGCTGGCTGTTAGTAGCACATACCTGCCAATTACTCCTAAAGGAGAAACTCTCCCCCGCTTATCTTCCCAGTGGGGACTGAGACAACTTGATCAATTCCCAAGTCAGTGTAACCTCTTAGTTCCCTAGATTCAAAGATGAAGGTCAATGGATTTGTGTGTCACGGTATGATCAAGTTCAAACTGAAATATCTGCAGCTGATTCCACAACAACAGTGGCCTTGCTGAAGCAGTGACAATGTCAGTATGTTGGCTTCTCCACAGAAGTAGTAGCCCTACTGGCATTTGTATGTGGGGACAGACGTCTAGGAAAGATGCACCCAATACCAGTCGCAGGGGAAGGGACACACAGTCACTCACTCTCCTTTGATGTGCCCAGTTGTATAGGCTGCCCTCCACATGTGACCCTGCAGCTGCTTCAGCGCTGTGGTCTTCCTGTCCTGAGACATCTGCCATTGCACATTGTCTACGATGGCCTGGATGACCCGCTCCAGCTCCTCTTCTCCACTTTCACTCTCTAAAGGGATCAGCACGGCCCCATCCAAGCTGGAGTCCTCCTGAGCCTGGAAATCATCCATGATAAAAAGAGGTGAGGGAAGAGGTGGAGTGGTTTCAACACCTCAGTTTAACAAACTGTGAACAACTGGAAAGAAATAGTGTAGTTCCATCACTTAACCTGTTTCTTCAGAAGTCTGATGTCCTGCTGGCACTCCTCCTCCCCCCAGTGAGCATGCAGATACTCCTTCACGTTGTCTTTGATGTAAGGGAACAAGGTCTCCTGCAGCACACAAGAAAAACAGGCAGCGGGCACGAGGTAAGGCTGACTTGCTTTCACAGCAACCACTTGCACACGCTGGTGTGCACGGCCACTCTCCCTGCTCAGGCTTTCCCTACAGTACTGCAGCTTGTGAAACTGCTTGCCAAGGGTGGATGCCTGGTCGCGGGCCAGAGCCAACCGTGGGCCAAGATTCGTGCAGGTAGAATTTTTGCACGAATGTTTATGTGGCTGCAGCTTTTAAACCCCAGGATAGAAAGCAGGGTCATAACTGTTCCTGGGCTTGCAAAAAGAAGCGTCAAATGGCAGACAAGACCCCAAGTTCCCATCAGCTGAGGAGTTCAAGGCTGACCATGTAAGTATTCGTAACGGACAACTTACACTACTCTATTTTTGATGGAGCACTTGTCCTAATGAAGATCATGCTGAAAACACAAGTGTGGCTTAACCCCAGCTGGCAGCTAAGACCACACACCTGCTGGCTCACTTTCCCCGCCTTGGTGGGATGGAGGAGAGGATTGGAAGGACAAAAGAGAGAAAACTCCTGGGCTGAGATAAAGACAGTTCAATATGTAAAGCAAAAGCTGAGCATGCAAGCCCAACAAGGAGTTCATTCTCCACTTCCCAACGCGTACATGTTCAGCCGAGTCCAGGAAAGCAGGGCTCCATCATGCTTAATAGTTACATGTGAAGGCAAATGCCATCTCTCTGAGTGTCCCCCCTCCTTCTTCCCCCAGCTTAATATGCTGAGTATGATGGCAGATGGCATGGAATAGCTCTTTAGTTATCTGGGGTCAGCTGGCCTAGCTGAGTCCCCTCCCAATTTCTTGTGTACCCCCAGCCTACTCACTGGTGGAGTGGTGTGAGGAGCAGAAAACTCAGTGTGAGCACTGCTCAGTAGTAACTAAACCACCCCTGGATTATCAACACAGTTTTCAGCAACAATCCAAAACACAGTCCTGTGCTACCTACTACAGAGAAAGTTAACTCTGTCCCAGCCCAAACCAACACAATGTTTGGCTGGACTTTCTTATCACTTCATGCAGTGGCTTCTCTTGAATTTATGTTCTACAAACTGATGCTGTGAGTCTTCTACTGGAAGCAGTGTTTCTATGCTGTATTTTTGTGCCACTTTTTGTGGAGTACTGGTAAAGTGTTTTATTTGAGACACATACACACACACACACATATATATATTAAAAATTGTCACCAGAGAAGACCTTTTTAAAAAGTCCTCTCTAAAAAGAAAAGTCCAGTGACACTGAACTCCATTGTGTTGCAAATGAAATGAAACAGGGGGACAGAAAAGTGCCACAGGAGAATTACAGACCTTCCCAGGGATCTCAAGGGCAACCAGAAATAACTACAGATTGCCCTCAGTAGTGGTGTTTCACAGCCAAACCACATCTCTGAGGGCAGGGAGAGCCTCAGGACAAGGGGAAGGACAGAGAGCTCCTTCCTTTGGGCACAGACTCAACCTTTTTTCTAGTGGGAAAAAAAGGAGTTGGGGAGGAGATAGGAGGAAACTAGCCTGAGCTCATGCTTCTTAAAAAATGGCAGTGATCTTTTTTCTCCTGACTGTGTGCCGCTTTTAACTTGTTACTGAATTAATAACATGATGACCTGGAATGCATGATGTGCTGGCAGAACAACAGGATTTTCTGTTACTCAACTAACACACTTTCCACACTGTATTTTTAAAACAGTGTGACTTCAGAGGAAAGGAGTATTTCCTAAATGCCTAGATATTTACCATGAGCTTGCCTAGGGAAATCAACAGCCTTGTAATAGCCTCAGTTTCTCTCATTTCCTTTATTTGAAGATAGTTGCTTTCAAATCAGCTTTTACATCACGGAGAAAATAAAAGAGCATCCACTGGGAAATGCACGTGACCTGCTGCTGCTGACATTTCCTCTTTTTCTTTGGCTAGCAGGAGACCTGAGCCTGTCTGTGTACAGCTCCCATTGCTCTGTCCATTTGCCTTGAGTGCCACAGAGACGGCTGCCATCACCCACTGCACCACTGGATGGTCAGGCTCCTTGGCAACCATCTTTCTAGGTATGGCTGCCCCAACACCACTTGGCAGGTCGGAGAAACAGTCATTGGCAAACACAGCTTGCCAGCCCACCTAAGCTTTCATAGCTGCTCACAGAAGTGCTAAACTCAGTATAGAAAGGTATTTTTACCATCAGTAAACACCCACACAGCACACTGTCGTTAGTGCTTGTAGGCTCTGAAGCAACCAGGGTCAATCCTCCTCTCAATGTCCACGCAAATGGCAACAAAGCCCAGCAACACTCTGCTCTTTTACAGGGGATCTGTTAAATCCCAGGAGACGTAATTTATCAAATTATACCTCTCCCCTACCATCTACTTTTCTCTGTCAGGGTGGGCACCACAGAAGAAAACCCATGGTGACTTCTAGCTAGGGGCCATCAAATATTCTCTTTTCTGGTATCTTTCCTTAATCCAGCCTTCAGCTGGTTAATTCTGTTTCTTTCCTTTGCACATTCAATAATTCTAATGCTAAAGAAATTATTAAATGCAATCCTTTAACTGAAGAATAAAATACCTGCAGAACCAGCAGTGAACCTTTTAAAGGCCAGTGAAAATAATGGAGATTAACTGAAAACTCAAGTGAAATAGCTAGTTTTGAGCATTTTCAGTATTTCTGGCAAAGTTAATTTTACTGAGAATTGTAACTCCTTTGGCCTCCCTAAAACAGAAAGGCTTCAGGTAGCAAACTGTCTCAGGTGTACCTCAGGTGTTCCTTGCAAGACAGCAACATGAATTCAGCTTTGATGTTCTGTTAGCAAGAAACCTGACCTGTTGAAACTGTTTAAATTGAAAGATACTGATGGAAAGGAGATAGCCATCTAGAGCTGAATTTCCTTGAAGAGCACTGGAAGAGCATGGTCAAGAAAGATGTAGGTCATGTAGTTAAACTGTGTTAGCAGAATCCCCTAGGAAGCTGGCAAGAGTCACCACCCTTCCAGTCATCATGTGGGCCACAATGCAGCTTCATAAACTACTGGCACTAAAAATTCACCAAAAGCTGTAATGTTTCATGGAGAAATAGGGGTCAATGGCAGAAGCAGGGATGTAGTCTTAAATACAAGCTCCCTCCTGTGAAGCATGTGCACCTGGTTTGAGACCAAAACCTCCCGATGAGCAGGACCTTGGTTTTGTATTGCAAATATGCTGTAAAGTCTGCAAAGCCACTATAAGCTACCGATGGCTTCTGGTGGCCTCACAGACTTCCCAATGACCTGGGCTTCTGCACCTAAACAACCATTTTCAATAGGAGGCTTATGCCTCTTTTTAGGCAAGGGAAGCCACTCGCACATATTCCCTGTTAATATACACCTGCTCAGCTACACATGGCACACAGTGCTACCTCCCTGCGCACGCTGGAGGAAGGCCTCGCACCTCCTGATTCTACCATCCTCCTGAAGGGAAACTGCACCGGATAACCGCAGCCAGTACTGCGGGCTCCCTGCAAACTCTAGCGAGGTGTTGCAGCGCCCGCCGGCCCAGCAGCAGTGATCCTCAGCGAGACCGAGAGCCCTCCGGCTGCCCCAGCATGCGACTGCTCACCCGAGACGTGATCGTCATTCATTCCACCACACAGAGCGCTTCGGGAGGTAGCTCAGGCTGCCCTGTGCGGGGCTGCAGGGGCCGGCGGTCACAGAACCCGGCGGGGCTGCGTACCCTCCGGGGTTACCGCGGTTATTACCGGCAGTGGCTACCAGCTGGAGGATACTGTGCTAAGAGCGGCGATGGCTACGGGTAGTGGCTCCCTCTCACCCCGCAGGGTCTCACCTTCACGAAGGCGATGGGGGTGGTCGTACCCTCGATGTCCAGCAGGATGGCACGAACCTCCGCGGGCACCGGCAGCACGCCCATGGCGGCGGCCAAACGGGCGGCAGCGGGCGCTCCGCCCTGCGGCTGCGTGCAGTGGCGGGCTGGGCCGGGCTGGGCCGGGCTGGGCCGGGCCAGGCCGCGCCGCCGCCGACCGCTTACGGTGGCTGCGGCGACTGCGGAGGCGGGGAGTGCCTTGGCGGCTGTGCCCGCCCTCAGAGCGCCCGCTCCGCCCCGTCGCCTCCTGAACGGCCTTAGTGGGTTGCGCGATGCGCTCCCGTTTAGCCCAGTCGCCGAGCCCACCTGTGTCAGTCTCCCCGGCCCCGCCCAGGACATCGACCCCCGACACCGAGCACACGGAGGGATGGGGCGGGCGGGGATGGCGGCCGCACGGCGCACCCGGGGCCTGCGACGGGGCACGGCTGTACGGTGTCAGGGCAGGCCACGGCTTTATGGGAGCAGGGTACGGCACGGCTGTACGATCGCCGCGCTGGCAGCCGCCGCGCCGGGGCCCGGGAGCTCCAGCGAAAGCTCGCCAAGCGGCAGGCGGTGCTGCAGCCCTGTCGCAAGCCGCCAGGGGCGCTGCGGCGCCGGGCGAGAGGGCAGCGCTGATTGGTTGCCGGCACGGCTATATAAAGGTGGCGCAGGCGGTGCCCGGATCTCTTCCGCCGCCATTTTCCGTGCAGCGTAGGTCTACGCTGTCTCCGCCGCTGGCCCTCGCAGCCTCGCCGCCCTCGCCCCGCTATGGAGGACGCGACTGAGATGAGCGGCGGCCAGGAGGAGTTTGCCGAGGGCTCCAAGATAAACGCGAGNGCGGAGGAGGGGCCTGCCAGTCGCGCGTGACGTCACCGGCAGCCTACGGCGGGGCCCAGCCTGCGTGCAGCGGCGGCCCAGGCCTGGAGAGCCCCTGCGGCCCTGAGAAGCGGGCGCTGCTCTCAGCCCCTGCGAGCCTAGGCGTGTGACAGCGGCTTCCCAGTCGCCTTCATGTTGCAGCGTGCTCCATGCACGCATTTGCGTCTAGTTCCGACCGTGCTCCGTGTGTATGTGCGTGAGCGCATGTGCAGTTGTGGTTATTCACACGTACTTGTGTTTCAGGAAAATGTTTATTGGAGGTCTCAGCTGGGACACCAGTAAGAAAGATTTGACGGAATATCTCTCTCGATTTGGTGAGGTTGTGGATTGTACAATTAAAACAGACCCTGTCACAGGGCGGTCAAGGGGGTTTGGATTTGTGCTCTTCAAGGATGCTGCCAGTGTGGAGAAGGTGGGTGATTTTCTTGAGGATCAGTACTATAAAGCCTTCCTGTGTTTCTCTAGTGATCTGAGATCGCTTCTTTGTGTGCTTCTTAGGTATTGGAACTGAAGGAACACAAATTGGATGGGAAGCTAATAGATCCCAAAAGGGCAAAAGCTCTAAAAGGAAAGGAGCCACCAAAAAAAGTGTTCGTTGGTGGGCTGAGTCCAGATACATCTGAAGAGCAGATTAAGGAGTATTTCGGTGCTTTTGGCGAGGTATAGTATAGTGGCATGTAGAAGTGGCTCTGGTTTTCAAATGTGGTGTTGTCTCTGTCTTAAGACAGAAGAGTTGGTGAGGAGAGGGCTGGCTCAGGTTTACATAAACTAAGGATTGATGAAACTGTATGCATGTCAGTGATGCCACAGATGGGCTGGTTTATAACTGTCAGAAGCAGTTGGTGTAGACATTGGACTGCTGAATGGTTTTGGTAGCATAAAAAGTTGTTTACAAATACAGGCCATTATTAATAGGTACTTTTGGTTTCAGATTGAAAACATTGAACTTCCCATGGACACAAAGACGAATGAAAGGAGAGGCTTCTGTTTTATCACGTACACAGATGAAGAGCCCGTAAAGAAGCTACTAGAAAGCAGATACCATCAAATTGGTTCAGGCAAGGTCTGAATGCTTTCATTCTTAGACTGTAAAATAGATTGTCTCTGTAGGTCTCTCTGAAAGCAACTCATAAAGTTATCTTCAGATTCTTTGAGCTAAAAGAATTCCTTCCTTTACAGTGTGAGATAAAAGTAGCACAACCCAAAGAGGTCTACAGGCAACAGCAACAGCAGCAGAAAGGAGGAAAAAACAGTGCATCTGGTGGCCGAGGAGGTGGAAGGGGGCGTGGACGGGGTGAGTATAATTAAAATGCTTAATCTTCTGTAACAAACTCTGAATGTTTGTAGCTGTTCCAAGTTTCAGGCTGCATGCAGACCTTGTTTAAACTGGATGTGGAAAGTAGGCTGTTAGTAAATAGTATTTTGGTGGTTGTGGATGCTTGTGGAAGCTTATCTCGCTGCTGTGCTTACGTTCAAGTGGTAAGCTGGATGTGGGGTGCTGCATACCTGCAGTTGAGCATATCTAAATGGTTAGGTACCTGTTCATGTGAAGGTACCTAACCGAGGTACATACGCTGTGCTGTTAGTTGGCTCGTGGGCAAGAGAGTCTAAGCTCTTTCTGAAAGAGAGTCACTTTACTACATGTTGAAAATAGATGAGAAGCAGTGAGTAGTTATGTTAGGTCAATGCATCTCAGTCTTTAATGCAGGCAGTCACAAGCAACACTGTGTAACAGAACTGATCGTGTGGTATAGCTGTGTTCAAGCAATTAGTGATCCAAAATGGAAGTTAAAGAGCAAGAGCTGCAGTAGCAGATGCCTTCAGCGTTGTGTTTTGTTTCTGCTGGCTGGTTTACGAGCAGGAACAGGAACCTGCTGTCTTTTCTAATGCTGAGTGGTCATATCACAGTATCACAGTATTATCAAGGTTGGAAGAGACCTCATAGATCATCAAGTCCAACCTGTCACCACAGAGCTCAAGGCTAGACCATGGCACCAAGTGCCACGTCCAATCCTGCCTTGAACAGCTCCAGAGTTGGCGACTCCACCACCTCCCTGGGCAGGCCATTCCCATGTCATAGCTAAATTCTGATTCCATGGCCTCTCCAGTGAAGTGAGTCTGCTCTGGCGGGGGGATTGGACTAGATGATCTTTCGGGCCCCTTCCAATCCCTGATGATTCTATGATTCTAAAATGAGATGTCTCAACTCTTAGGTGGGTTTTTTTTGAGTTCTTGGAAAGGTTAGTTTATCCCAGGTAGTAGTTCTGGCACAGAGAGAGTACCATAGGGAATTGCATGGAGTGGTGTAGGAGAGGAGTGTTCTCTTTGGTGCATAACTTATAAATGCTGTACTTGTTTCAGGTCAGGGACAAAACTGGAATCAAGGATTTAATAACTACTATGATCAAGGCTATGGAAACTATAATAGCGCTTACAGTGATCAAAGCTACAGCGGCTATGGAGGATATGACTACTCTGGGTACAACTATCCCAACTACGGATATGGGCCGGGATACACAGATTACAGTGGTAAGTGGTTTTGATCTCATGCCAGATAATACTGTGCATCTTTAAATGGGGGCTAGTATAGCAATGTGTTCTGTACACCCTTTGTAACACTTGGGTCTCCAGAGTAGCCCTGTTGTGTGGGAACAGTCTCCTTCCAAGTGTCAGATATTAATGCCTTCTGGGTTGTTCTGGTTCTCCCTCCCTGCTCCATTGTTTTCTGCAGGTCAGCAAAGCACATACGGAAAGGCATCTCGCGGTGGAGGCAATCACCAAAACAACTACCAGCCGTACTAAAGCCAGCACCTAGTGCTTGAGGAAACAGGTGTGTACATGAGTGCGAGGTGCACTCTGAGTATGTCTAATGTAATTTAAAGATCAATAGACAGATGAAGAGTATTTTCCTTTTAATTAAGCTTTTGTTAACTTTAAAAAACCCAACTTTTTTTTTAAACCAGCTTTGCTTACAGTGTCTATAGATCTTTAACTCTGTAAAAATGTGACTATCTTCTCTAGTACTTCAGAAAAACATAAGAGTTTTTCTGTTTTGCGTTGTGTACCAGGTGGTCTAGAGGAATAATTAAACTTATTAGAAGTATTAACAGGTAAAGTACTGAAATGGGTACAACTTAAGGAAAACAAGAATGTTGTCTTCTAACTCTGACATTATACCTTGTTTGTACCCGCCAGCGGGAACTTCATTGCAGGCCGTGTGTCACCCTGACCACGTCTATCTCTGGGGTCGCACGTTGCAGGCAGAGCGCAAGGCATACACCAGAAAACGCTGTCCTGTGGTATGGTCTCTTCCAACTTCATGTACCAGCGTAAAGATTAAAGTGGAAAACTTCAGACTTTGGCTTCTTTTTTTAATCTTTTTGGAGATTAAGTGTCTTAACGTAAATGGTTTTTTACAGGAGTTAAAGTACATAAATGCCTTTTACAGCTTAATCATTTGGTCTTCTGTTTAGTGTTGTATTTCAATTGTGGAACCTCATTTTAAGTGTTCATTCTTTAAGATTTAATGCTTGCTTTTTTCTTTTTATAGCTAATAGTGAAATCTGCAAACCAAAACGAACTTTAAAATCTGGAAAAGCATTAAAGATCATATGCACGTGAACTTGTTTGGACTAAATCAACCTGACTTATGTTTACACAGCGCTCGTTTAGGTGGATAAACAATCGGAAACCCTTCTTCCAGTGTTTCCAGTGGGGGAGGGTGGGGAAAACCCTCTGGTCCAGAGTTTGAGTAATCACCTAAATTGGATGTTTGTTCTGGAACAGCTTCCTGAGCGGTTGTGTTTGGGAAGATAAATTGTGATGGGGTAATGAAACCTCTCATGTTGCCTTACTTATGCATATGATCTTTAACAGTGAAGGAAGGAATATATAGAAGACTTAAAGCAGTTCATGAAAATGGACCTTTTAACGATTCTTGCAGTGACTTGCACAGTCTGACATACATTTTGTCTTGATTTTTTAGGTAGAATACTGCGGCTAAGCCATCTTGCAGCGCATTGTGAGTGAATGGAGGGTGGTCTTCGTGAGAGGAAATGACTGTTTTGTAAAGACTTTAGCATACGACACAGCTGTGTCCAACTGTACATAGCAGCTGACTAGTTTTCTTTCATGGTTTTTACTTTTATTTTTGCCATTCATGTTATGACACAATGTGAACTTGTGTTTATACAGACTTTATTTGTATAATTTCATGTTAAAGGATTCTCTAATAAATGCTTACTTAAGCCTATAGTCTTGCTGTTGGCAGTCAGCTTACAGTGGCATAACTAGTATAGACAGGCATGTACCTTTCTGGAGGTCGGAAACTGCTCGAGATGAGATTATACGTACAGCCAGTACAACCCGTTCCTTCTCTCCTGGCTTAAGAGCACCACAGTGCCTTGAGTTAGCATCACTGTGGAACACTGCAGAGTTGTCTCCCGCCAGCTGCAGGAAGAGGGGCCTGTGGCACAATACTGTTCATTTTGTACATGTCACGGGGAGGGATTTAGAACTACAGCAGCTGCTTTTTCATCCTGACAACTTACAGCTTCTTGAGGGGTTGGAGGGTGACATCTGTATCACCTTTCAAGCTTCTCTTCCCCAATAAACTTGTGTTCTAGACTACTCAAGCCTGTAACTTCCCTAGAGAAATTGCTTCCTGTCTGCTCCTAATTCCCAGCAGGAGATTCCAAGTTTCTGAACCTCTTTAGGGTTGGTGACTAATTTCTGTACATATTTGGATCTGTTCCTTCAAGTTACAGCCTCTACAGGACTTGTCTTACTTGAACCAGAAAAAGGGGCTTCCCAGCTTGTGTGTACTGGTGAGCAATGTACAAGCCTGAATGAATGATTGCTGGAGAATGGAAAACTGCTTTAGTGAGCAGGTTGTTTTGTAAATAGAAGAGCTGGCAGTACCCATGTGTTCTGCATGAGGCTAAAGCTTACAACCATCTTTTGTTCCTGATGCTGAGAGAAAGATCTTGTCATGCATCAAAAATAAAACTTTAATGTTAGAGTGAAATGTGAAGTAGCTAATTCATAGGGAAAACTGCTCTTGTGAAGGGATCAGTCTGGGTAGAGATTTCTGAAGTTTGCAAACAACTTCAGTGATGGTTTTTCTTGGGTAGGTGGGCATTCTGCTGCTTGCAGAGCTGTGGGGTCCAACTGCTAGGGGAGGTGCCTGTTGTCTTGGCAGTTAACTTGCACCAGAGAAGACGTGCCGCTTCCTCCGGCTGTAGTGTGCAGCGTTAGCTGCTCCCAGCGTTACCGAGTGATGCTGGTGTCGGCAGTGCCTCTGGCTTTACTGTAGCTGAGATACGGCTGTGCTACCGCATTCGTGTGGCCATACAGACGCCGTTGCGGGTCAAGCTTTACTTCCACTTGCGTTTTAAACTTGAAAGCGGCTCTGACTTGCTTTGGTACCGTTGGGTGCTACAGGGGCTGTCCACGGGTTGTGGGTAGGCTCGGAGCTCCGCGCCAGGCGCAGTGCCCGCCCCCTCAGGATGAGCCGCCGCTCGCTCCGTGCCCGGCTTCGCTGCGGCCCCCGCTCTACCCCGGCAGACTCCGGCCCGCTGTGGCCGGCGCAGCCTGAGATGCTGCGGGAGCTCAGGGCCGCTCTCGCCACCGGCGGGTGTCCCTGCGCCGCGCTCCGCGAGGCGGTGTCACGTGACCGCGCCCGCGGCGCTCCTTCCGTCCGCCATTTTAGGTTGGGTCGGTGGCGGCGCCATTAAAAAAAAGCGAGCGAAAGGAGGAGGGCTCGGAGCGCTTGTGCCGGTGCCCAGGCCGCCAGCGGGGCCGGGGCCTCGGCGGGGAAGCGGCGCCGGCGCCATGTCGGAGCAGCAGTTCGTCATGGACTTGGCGGCGGCGGGTGCCGGAGGCAGCTCGGCGGAGTCGGCGGAGCAGCCAGAGGGGTTGGCGGGGTCTGGGGCGGCGGGTGCAGACGGAGGAGGTGGTGGCGGGATCGAATCGGAAGGAGCCAAGATCGACGCCAGCAAGAACGAGGAGGACGAGGGGTGAGCGGGGCCGGAGGCGCGGGCGCCCCGCGGCTTTTGTCTCCTTAGTGGCGTCTGCCGGGGCGGGCGCAGGGTCCCGCGGCCCGGCCCGGCCCTGCGCGGCTCCGCTGACCGCGCTGTTTGTTTACTTGGCTCCGCAGCGACGTCACGTACCGGGCCGGGCCGGGCCGGCGGGGGCGGGCCGCCAGCGGGGCTCGGGCGGTCGGCGCTGCTCGGCTTCTTCCGCCTTCCTGTTCGCCGGCAGCGCCGAGCTGGGAGAAGCCGGGGAGGGAGGGCCGTGGCTGGCAGGGCCGTGCTCCGGCAGCCGATGAAGGGGCGGGACGCCGGCTGCTCCGGAGCGGAGCCGCTCCGTGCGGTAGCTGGGGCGCACCCGCAGGCTGCAGACCTAAGCGCTGTCCGGAGCCGGGCGCCTTCTTGCAAAGTGCAGCTGCTTTGCTCTCGGTCATCGCAGGGAGACAGGGCTGATACCTGGCTCTGTCGGTTTCAAACTTAATGGAGCGGCGCTGTCACGTAATTTAAATGCGACTGTCAGGTGGGGAAGGGTCCATGTTCCTCTCAGCCCATATCCAGTGACAGCTGGCAGTCATTGGTCCTGGGGTGCTCATGTGCTGCGGTGTGTGCCAGACACCGGACCACGTTTATATTTTTATAGAATCATTCAGCTTGGAAAAGACCCTTGGGATCATCGAGTCCAGCCATCGATCCTACTCTATGAGTTCACTCCTAAACCAGATCCCCCAACACTAGTCTAAGCGTCTAATTTTAAAGTCATCCAGGGAATGTGACTCAACTGCCACCCTGGGCAGGAAAGTTGCTGTGCAGTTTGTGCGTTAAGGACTGTATCTCCACTTAGATGAAGTTGCAGTCACTTGGTGTTGCTCTGTGTTGCAAACAAATGCTGTATCAGTGAGAGAGGTGAGGCACTTGGATTTCTTCCCACCGCGTTCCTCCTCATGACACTTGCTGTGAGCAAGGTTGCTTTTGGTGACAGCTTAAGAACGAAGGTGGCTTCTAATCTTCCAAGGGTCTCTGCCGGATACTTGACATGGGGTAGTCTTGCTTTAATATTGCAGGTAAAATTAACATGTAATAAATATAGTTACACGACAGGCTGCTCCTTTATGCTGTTTCCTGTCAGATCAATAAGAAGCTCAAGCTGCAAGTTTATTTTTAATCTAGGCAAAAATAAAGTGAATAAAGGAGCACTACTGTGTCCTGTGGAGAATTGCTACAAAACCTTCCTCAGTGTCTTCTTCCCAAACTACTCAGGATATTGCTAAAAGTGCAGAGAACAGGTCTCTTACTATTCTGCTAGAGTTAGTGAAAACTTAGAATGTTTTTGTTACATTTCCCCTGCTCTTAAGGGCTTGACGTGCCCTCAAGGTTTGCATATTTGTTTTACTTTTTGCCCTTGCGAGTACACACCTGTTAAAGCAGTTTATTGGGGAAGCCTGTATTCTCTGCAGTGAACAAGGCCTAGACAGAGTTGTCACCTAGCAGTGCAGTGACGTTGGGCAGTGATCACAGGTAGTGTGCATCAACTTAGAGTTTACTTCTGTTGTTTTTTTGACCTGTCAGCTCTTAGGAGCAGTGCTGTATGGAAAACACAGGGTTTCGACAGCTGTCTTGGTAGTAGAGGGAAAACAGCACATCTCTGGTAGCCACTGGATGTGGGTACATCTCACTTAGGAATTGAGAGACAGTGTTCAGGGAGAAGCAGTTTGTATTTTCTCATACCCTTAGATCTTGGCCTTGAGAAGTCTGCATGTTGACAACTGCCAGGCATCGTCCTGACTAGCTTGTTGGAGGAAGGCCAAACCCACTGGTTGTGTTCTGTTTTAGCGAAGTCTAAAGTTTGGAAGCTTTCCCAGTATGTCGCTGCTAACCTGTTTGGGATGTGCTGATGTGACTTGCACAAGCCCAGGCTGTGGTTTCGGAAATGTGCTTGTTTTACGAGCTTTTGACGGCGCTGTGATGCTGCACTTTATTGTGTGTTGAGCTCAAGTGTGTGTTACAGCCTTGATCTGACTTCAGTTTTGCAGTGGAGCAGTAGTCTGTTGACTTCTCTAGTGGCTTTGCCATTCTGTGACTGCATTCAGAGAAAGGAAGAAAGGAAGTAAGTAGGAAGAAAGTTCTTCAGAGGGCTGTCAATTCTAGATTCCTCTTCTGGGTCTGTCAGGTGCTTAGTGGTACAGGATAGGATTTTATAAGTTAATGATTTGTTGTAAGTGTAAAATAGGTGTTTTGCATGTCACCTGAACAAGCCTGTGTTTGGAAGTAACCACTAGACTATCACTGGTCTTCTTGTGTCAGAGGTACGTTGCTGCGTCCTCTGTACCTGTTCTTTTGCTGCTTAAAGAAAAGCCACACAATGAACAAACAGGTGGTAACCCTAACGACAGATGAACACAAGAACACAAAGCATCCCTTGAATTGGTACGAGGTACCCATCTGTATTGGTACGAGGCTGCTGGTTAGCCAATGTGGACTGTTGTTTTTTTCCATGATGATTCCAAAGAGAAGAAGATGCACCCTAGAAAGGGCTTTTGGTGCTTTGTTAGAGAGATCCAAAACTATGGAGAAATGTGGATTAGAGTGGTGGGGAATCAGTACTCTTCTTAGAGGCCTCATGACTTCTATAGAAACACCTGACGCTGCTGAACTACCTCATCTGTGTGGAGGTTGGATAACTTTGTCAGAAGCTGAATTCTCAATTCTTTAAGATCACAGCAAATTTAACAGAGTTCATTTGCATTCATGCAAAGTAGAGGAGTTGGAGATGTCCTACAGTGGTATTTCAGGTCTTCTAGTTAACTGTGTGATTGCAGTACAAGTCAGGATGGTGAGAATGGACACAGCTTCGTAGCAAGTATGTTTACAACTCATGATACATCCTACTTCTTGTTTTGAGCTTTCAGTCTGCTTTATTAGAAGAGATAATCCCAAATAAAATCTGTTTTGAATGGATGCATAAGCCCAGTGCCTGATAACTGGAAATGTTTAATCTGTGTGTGTATCGGCTTGGTTTTCAGTTGATGCAAGGTTACGTTTCCTCATGAGACACAGTGGTTGTTGTTTTTTTTTTGTTGTATGTTTTTCTCTGTGGCTTACTAATGTGACAGACTGATGCTGGTTTGATTCCAAGCTTCCAGTGTGCTCTTGAAAATAAAACTCCTGTAGGTCCTCTATTGGGAAGATGTTCTCATCATAGCGTTGGATTATGCCAAGTGTTTATCTGCTTTCAGGGAGGAAAGAGATGTTTTGATTATCTAATACTTGGGTTTTTTAACTGCTTTCTCAAGAAGGAGACTTGGCTAAACTTCATTTGTTTTGGCTTAAAAATGCACGTGTCCAGTCCTGTTACGAATCCCTGCTGAGTTTCATAGACAGTTGTGTGGAGGCTCCGCAGGTAATTAAATGGATTTAAACCTGTGTGGCTGAAACTGTTACATGGAAGTAGTAAAATGCCCTTGTCACTCTTAGTAGTTTCTAGGGATAGGGAGTAGGCAACTGCAGCAGAAGTTGGTGCAAAAGTTTTGCCTGCTTGTCTTTATCTACTCTAGCCAGGGAAATGAATTTAAACAAGTTCTCGAAGACTGCAGGCCTGTGTGTGTAGGGTCCCTGATAAAATTCTGCTGTTCCTTACATTAGGTAACTGAGCTCCTGCAGCTTGACAGGACAGGATTTTGAGTCAGGCACCTTAACAGGTCGACTGTCTTGTCTTAACAGGAAAATGTTTATCGGTGGACTCAGCTGGGACACTACAAAGAAAGATCTAAAAGACTATTTCTCTAAGTTCGGTGAAGTTGTAGACTGTACTCTGAAGTTAGATCCCATCACTGGGCGATCAAGAGGCTTTGGCTTTGTACTCTTCAAAGAATCGGAGAGCGTGGATAAGGTAATACAAATGTGAGGGACCAACGTGTTCAGTGTGAGGTGGCAGAGGTGCAGCACTTGCATAACTGTACGCATAGCTGTTTGTATGTCATCTGTTAAGATGGTTCTGTGACACACTGTGTTTAAGATGCTTATTTGAAATGCTTTTTCCTAAACAGTCGTCCTTGTGGTGCAGTTGCCAGCAGTGATTCCCAAACTCTGGCTTTGTGTACTTTTCTGCACTGCAAGACCTGAGCACCTCAAAAATACTGTGTGTGAGCGTCTGCTGCCCAGCACTGAGAAAGCACTCCTTTACAAAGACCTTCAAGTCTTTGCATTCCGCAGCTACAGCGTGAACGCTAGAGTCAGTGGCTTCCGCAGATTTGGGCATTAGCCAAGCAAAATGTATCTGTTAACCTTTCTAAAATACTGCTGCCACAGCACATTGGAAAGTTTTCACTTTCATTCACCTTTGGTCAATCTGAAGTGCAGATTCCTTCCTTCACGAGGTTTGAGAATGGGATGTTCTGCAGAACATTACATTCCTGCTTCCTTGGATGGTACATGGCTCCAAGTCACTCATTATAAGCTTTGTCAGAAGTGTCTAAGTTGGTGGATGGTGATCAGAATCATGGAGCTGTTAGGTTTCTGCAACAGCAAATTACACAGAATCACAGAACATTAGAGATTGGAAGGGACCTTGAAAGATCATCCAGACCAATCCCCTCACCACAGCAGGATTACCTAGACCAAATCTCACAGGAACATGTCCAGGTGGGTTTTAAATGTCTCCAGAGAAGGAGACTCTGCAGCCTGCCCTGGGCAGCCCATTCTAGTGCTCTGTCACCCTGATGGGGAAGAAGTTCCTTCTCATATTTATGTGGAACGTCCTGTGTTCCGGCTGACACCCATTGCCCCATCACAAGATGCCACTGAGCAGAGCCTGGCTCCATCCTCCTGACACCCACCCTTCACGTATTTATAAACATTAATGAGGTCACCCCTCAGTCTCCTTTTCTCCAAGCTAAAGAGACCCAGGTCCTTCAGGCTTTCCTCATAAGTAGGTGCTCCACTCCCTGTATGCTCTTTGTGGTTCTGTGCTGGACTCTCTCCAGCTCTCTGTCCTTCTGGAACTGAGGGGCCCAGAACTGGATACAATTCCAGATGCAGTCTCACCAAGGCAGAGTAGAGGGGGAGGAGAACCTCTCTCTTGATCTGCTAACCACCCCTGTTCTGATCCACCCCAGGATGCTGTTGGCCTTCTTGCTGGCTCAAAGCATTGAAATGGAAGTGATACCGTTAGCAGAAACTGAGTATAAAATAACTGGATCATGCTCAGAATGTCAGTGAAATCTTTAGCTTGAACTGTGAGTAAGATTGTGTTTTAATCTTCTGTAGGTCATGGACCAGAAGGAACACAAGCTGAACGGAAAGGTCATTGATCCAAAAAGAGCTAAAGCCATGAAGACAAAAGAACCTGTGAAAAAGATTTTTGTTGGAGGTTTATCTCCAGATACGCCTGAGGAGAAAATAAGGGAGTATTTTGGAGCTTTTGGTGAGGTATGTGGGGAAATAAACTGCTTATACTTGTAGAATTTGTTGGGGCTTCACATATTTAGTGATAAAAAGCAGCCACCAGGTGCAACCTCCATGGATGCTACTGTAAACTTAATGTCCAGTCTTAGTAGTCAGTTTTAATGATAGTGGCATTAATTCCAGGCTTTTCAGTGGCATAAACTGGATTAATGGAAGGAGATGGGATAAGCTGGGGTTCTTGGTATTCTTGGGATTGTCACTGGGACAGGCATGAGAGGCATTGTGTTTGAGAACGCTGCTGTGGTCACTTGGGTGAGATGTTCTTCAGCCACCCCAGCTGAGCTGTTGAGGCACAGTTGCACGTGGTTTGCCTAAATTCTTTGCAGGGTTTTTCTCTCTGCCACAAGTTGTTGGTGCTGTGGGTGACCAAAGTACCGCTGCAGTTCGTAAAAGCTGGCCTCGTACGTACTTGGTGCAGCTGCTGCTTCCCTGTTAGTTCTCAGATGTTGCCAGCATCGGGTCAGGGCAACTGTTGGTGAATTCAGTTGTCAAGTGCCTGACATGTTAGTGCCTTACAGACAGTTCCCTCCGGTACTGTGCTGAAGTCTCTTGTACCATGCGGAACGACAAGTTCAGCCTGTGTCTGTAGTACAGGTAAAACTTGTCCTGTGCAACCTGACTTTCAGTAGTGGTGTGGATGTGCTTGCGCAGCGCTATGATTTTTTTTTAATAT